>OY987327.1:111949897-112549897 GCA_963920685.1 Polydrusus tereticollis | reverse complement strand
GGACGTAAATTTTCAGTTCGAATAAAGGAACACTGTAAAGAAATAGAGAAAGCTTAAAATGAAAATCTTTCCCCCTCAAGAATCAAGTCTAGTTTTTCGAGACACGTTCATATTAACAAACACAATTTTGATCCTGATTCTAATGTAGAATATCTACACATCTGTAGTAAGGGGAACAGGCTTGATCTGTTGGAGATTCTTGAAATTAACAAAGCGTTACATAGCAAAAATTTAGTTTGTCTTAATGATCAAATTCAACATACTTCTACCCATTTTTTTAATGCTCCTAATTTTAAAAATTAAACAAACAATTTTACCTCTTTTTCTCTATTTCTATGTTCTAATTTCGATTATTTGGATATTAATAGTAAATCTTTCTTTTTTCTTTCTTTCTTTTTGAAATTTCTAATAAACAATATAATTGATAGGTTATGTACGACCCCATGTGACAGTCTTCTCTGGGTCAACCATCGCTTAACAACATATAATATTTTGGACAAAAAATTCTTTTACTTTTAATATTTTGATTCAAATTACTTCCACACTTTATTCTTACACCTCGATGGTGGTCCCATAGATGACAGCACTGATCCTTAAAGCACCTATTCCCGAAAAAGGGATGTTTCAAGCAACTAATTTTGATTTTTGGGTTACTTGCAAGCACGTATCCAGGGCCCCCCCCCCCCCCCCGAAATTCCGAAATTTGAAAGTTTTTTGCTTATTGTACATCTTGTACTGCATCTTCTTATTGCACTATAAATAATAATAGATTAAACGTCACATAATGATTCAAGTTTTAATGCGTGATTCGCTTTGCTCTGAATTAATTAAATAAAGTCCACATTTTTGAATAATTTTCGTCCCCCCCCCCCCGAAACGAATTTCTGGATACGGGCCTGGGTTACTTGTTTGACATTTATTTTCTGTACTCAACCTTTAAATTTCTGACTTATCACCTAACTTAAATGTCAATGTTTCATTTAACGATCACTGGAGACCACCAAAGAATATAAAAAAGAAATCTTTTAGGACCCTTATTCCCCCAACCTTGTGAAAATTTTTTTATTATAGTACCTTTTATTTGTATTTTATGTTATATTCAGGTTTCATGTACGTTTATTTAACTGACTAGTGACTATAAGAACGATGATTGAGCTTTTCAAACCTTTTTCGTTACTGCAATTATACTGACATTGTCAACCATTTTGTTCTCAAGCTGTCAACGGTCGACTATAAAATGACTGAACACGTTGTCACGTTTTCATTTTAACTGTGTTCGTCTCCCTATTTTAGTCTCTAAGGTTTAAGGGTATATAAAATATAAGATCTGTTTTTTGAATAATTTTATTTCAAATCTAATTCTATTGTTTTCCCTACATAATGGGACGAACATAACGCAAGTTGACGGGACCTTAGGTCTCCAATAACTAATTTTACAAATGAAATTTCAACATTATGTTAGTACAGACATTATTAATAATTTTATTTCATTACTAATTACAAATTTCTTTCTTATTACAGAATTTCTCATAAAACAAATCACAAACAAAAATCTTTCTCTAACAAGACCTAGAATGTCCAAAAGATTCTTTTTATATATCCTGACTTATGATTTTCAAATGACGAAATCTTCCCTTTTTAAATTCGACCACAAATTGACAGTGTCTTTTCAGAAACTTTGAATTAAATATAACATTTCACTTTCATTTATAATTTTAGTATGCTGATTACATTCAATTTTTTAATATCTTGCCAAAATATTTTTAAAAAAAAGCTCCATCAACGTCATTTTTCACCAACAGTGTTTTCTCTTTACTGCTAATAATAACTGCAGCACTACTTTGGTCTCCTGAAGATGAAGGTTACTACCTTCGAAACATGTAGAGACAATTTAATTTTAAAATTGAGCCTTTGATAGCTCACTATTAAATTTGTGGAGAAAGACTTTTTGACTTTCTTTCCCCTTTTCCCTATAATGAATTAATTAGAATTATAAGAGCTTATCATATAATAATTCATTTAAGCCTGTATATTGACGTTGCCAATCGCACATGGTTCTTAATATGAGTTTTTCTTTGTTCATGTTTTATTATGTCATTTAACACGTTAACTGCCGAATCGATTTTCCAAAAATTTCCCACGGCACCATTTTCATTTTTAAATAGTAAAAAACATTTAATATTTATATTTATATATATATATATTTAACGTTTATATTGCCCAGAGCCGGTTGTCACTTAATTCTTTATTTACACAGTATTTGGCGTATTTATTGTGAGATTTCTTATCGTAATTTTGAGTGATTTTTAGTTATTTCTTCCACTTTGTGGAAGTTTCGTCAAAAACTTATTACTAGATTAGACTTTTATAAATAGTTTAGGTTTATTTAGATTATAGTGCAGTACCTTTTAGTGTAAGTTTCTGATGAAAAACAAGTGTATGGTGTTGCTTTGCAAGCCACCGTCCAGGTAAGTACCTTAACTACTTAAAATAATTTTAAAATTAAATCCCCGCATAGCATTTACCTTGCTTTCAACACAATCATGTATTTATTTATTATTTAGGTAAGACTTTTTTTTTGTAATATTTAAGCTGTTCGTATGTATACCTACCTTAACGTTCAAGTACTTTACAAAAATATATCCAATTTGAAACTAGACACAGTTTAAACTAGGGATAATAATATGTTAATTGTGTCCAATTTGTTTACTGATTTTTTTCAAATTAAAAGAAGCAAATCTGTTACATTGCTTTTAGTGATAAACTAACCTGGACTAACAGTTCAGATTATGTTGTAACATATTTGATTTACTCAGAGGATCAAAGGATCTAAAGTCTTGCATGGGATATCCTTTTATAGTAAAAAACGCTTTCGTAAATAATATATATGTACTCATATATAATCATTAGTTTCGTGTTGTAACGTTTAGTACTAATGTTTTTACACATAAATTTTGTTAGCACCTTCATTTTTTTTCCTGTAATTTCGGGCACGAAAGAAGCTTTAACATCAATTATTGATAAAAACACTTTACCAATAGATGTTTCTTACCGATATATTTATGCTAACTTCTGTGTACTTTCAATTAAGTTTAGTTGGAATAACGTTTTTTTTTATTAATTTTTTCCATACTTATTAAGTTATTTGTGCTTTGTAATACTACAGTTATGGTTGTCTATTTACTTTTCAGTGTCAATGTATGGATACCATCCTAATTCACGGCGCGCATTAGTTATTGAATATCTAGTAGTGAAATATTATAAAAATGATTTTTTCTTCTTGCCACCCTAACAAAATAATTCACAGTGTATCTAATTATGCATTAATATTATGTGTTTCGTCAATACGGCTGTTATTTTACTGTTGCCTTCATATTTCAACGTAAATTTTTTTATTTTTGTTTAAAAATTACATAATATATCCAAATACTACTTTTATTACCCCTCTTTTGTTTTTTTTTGTGTGTGTGCTGAACATTAACATTTTTTCTACTAAAACCTTAACTGTAGTTTTATTATATAAATAAATATATTAACAAGCATAACTGTTTCACAGTTTTTATAATGCGCTGCATTAGGGCTTTTCACAATTATATGATAATATATTTATTTTCTCCCTACAGAGTGCCAAGGTAAGACAAATGCACATGTTTATCAAGTCTACTATAATCATTTAAAACCTCCGTTCTGACATACTTTTAATCCTAAAAAAAAAGTTGTTTTCTTGCAACTTTCGTCGTATGTTGTATAGAAAATGATAAAAGGAGACCAAGCGATATAGGGCACCTGTTATGGTGTTAAGAGCAACCACTATTACTTACGGCACTATGCCAGAAACTAAATTGTAGTTCAAAATCTCAATTTCTGTATTTACGCCTCAAAATACGCAAGTTCTGAAATTTTCATAATTTTTTGCAGTGTATTGCTTCTTTGAGAAAATTGATGCCTTACATCTTCTTATATTTCATATTATACCAGGATTTATTATAGTTGCTATTTTTGTATGTATACGATAGTCAAGATTAAAAAGTATTTTAAGTATTTTATTTTGTAGAACTTTAACTTTTTGAAATGTAGTTTTATTGCAGGTGCCCCATACTGGAATAAGGTATCGCAGGATTGAAAGGATATACGCGTTGTAGACTTTATATTTGGCTGCATTGCTAAGGGGTATAATTTTTTCTTTTATATGTTCATAGTGCGCATTCCAGTTAAGTTTTTCATCCAGTATGAGTCCCAGATATTTTATACTGCTTGTGTTTTCTATTTTTATTTCATTCAAGGATATGTTAACATGTGTTATTTTTTTGTTTTTTTGTTTAAACATTATATACTTTGTTTTTGTCAAATTAATTTTAAGGTTGTTTTGAAGTAGCCATTGACTATATTTAGTCAAGTCGGTGTTCACTCGATTGACCAACATGTCGCAACAGTGGTCTGCATACAACAGAACTGTGTCGTCTGCAAAAGTGTAGTATTGGGCACTCAACCCAGATACCCGCAGACTAAGAACATAAAGAGAATAGAGCAAGGGTCCTAAAACAGAACCCTGAGGCACACCACAGTTATAAGTTAATATGTCACTTTCTTGTTCATTTACATAAACATACTGCTTCCTATCCAGTAAGTAAGACCTAATCAAGGAGAGCGCGCATCCCCTAAAGCCCATTCTCTCCAACTTATTCAACAAAATCGTATGGTTTACCACATCAAAAGCCTTTTGTAGGTCAACAAAAACTGCTATTATGATTTTACTGTCGTCCAAATTCGGGGAAATATAGTTAAGAAGGTCAACGGTTGCACTCAGGGTACTGCTATTTTTGAGAAATCCATATTGATATAGATCATATGAGATAAATCTTTCGATAAATGATATCATGCGTTTTTTAATTACCGTTTCTATTATTTTGGAAAATACACTGATTATCGAGATTGGTCTATAGTTATTTTGTTGTACTTTAGAACCCGCTTTATGTATTGGGCACACTTTAGAAATTTTAAGTTCCGGAGGAAACAGTCCAGTGCTGAGTACTTTATTTATAAGCTCTACCAACAATTTCATTATATATTCTTTTATATGGATTAAATCAATTACTCTAATTTTATCATGGCCCGGGGCCGCATTTCTTTTCAGGCCTAATAGTACATTATCCAATTCGCCACAATCCACTGGGTAAAAAAATACATTATTGTCACAATTGATTTCATTAAATTTTTGGATTACATTTAAATTTTTTGCTTCACTTTGAACTTCCCTGACCAAGGTCGCACCTATCTCCGTAAAATATTTATTCAAACTATTTGCTATTTCTTTAGTATCATTTACAAGAATGCCATTTATTTCGATTTGGGTTATGTTATTTTTTTGAGAAGTATTATTTAAGAATGAATTAATTACATTCCACTGCTTTTTTGCTAAAATCGTAGGAATATGGAAAATATTTGTATGTTCTTTAACAAATATATTAAATTTATTTCTTCCCATTGGCTAAAGCACGAACGACGAACATCACAAAGTCAGCGAGATTAAAATTATTAAATTTTAGGGTCGCATAGAAAGAAGAATTTCACAGATAATTAAGCATATTTATTACTTGATAGTTCATATGTTTTTTTAATAAATATGTTCTTGATATTGAATGATATATTATTCCATTTTATATAATTTGAAAAAAATTGTGGGTAGTTTCACTTCCAATTTGAGAATCTTTCTCGCTAAATGATCCTCTTCATCGACATCGCACTCTGGCAAAATCGACTTCTCAGGAAGGGGGGGGGGGGGGGCTCCCCCGCTGGTCTCCTCTATGACTACTCACTGAGCGATCTTTATATACTACCTTTTTAAACTTTTTTTTTTACTTCGCTAATCGAAAAAATACGTCTTGTCACTTTTAACGTCAAAGTAACTTACCGTGTGGAGTTATTTGACAGGGCTTTGTTGTTGTTGTTGTTGTTTGTAACAAACCCAGCCGTATGTGTTCGGCTCACTTCGCCATTATTACTTGATAGTTCATATGTTTTTTTAATAAATATGTTCTTGATATTGAATGATATATTATTCCATTTTATATAATTTGGAAAAAATTACAAGAAATTTTTTTGCCATATTTCTCAAAGTATTTGCCTCTAATTTGAAATATTTCAGAAAAGCAATTATGTAATGTTTCAGAAACATAAAATGAAATATTACTTTTATTTTAGATTTTTGGGTTTCGGAGAGATTTCATCAATACATTTTAATCTTTTGAAATATTTATAGAACATTCAAAATCTTTCGGAGAAACTAATATGAAATATTTCTGAAACATAAAGGTGCTGTGTGGGTAGTTTCACTTCCAATTCGAGAATCTTTCTCGCTTCATCGACATCGGACTCTGGCAAAATCGACTTCTCAGGAAGGGGGGGGGGGACTCCCCCGCTGGTCTCCTCTATGACTACTCACTGAGCGATCTTTAAATACTACCTTTTCAAACTTTTTTTTTTACTTCGCGACCCGAAAAAATACGTCTTGTCACTTTTAACGTCAAAGTAACTTACCGTGTGGAGTTATTCGACAGGCTTTGTTGTTGTTGTTGTTGTTGTTTGTAACTAACTCGGCCGTATATGTTCGGCTCACTTCGCCATATATGCTATTTCAAGGAGAAAATGCGCCGTCAACCTCCTTTAAATTTTGTGGCGTTGTCAGTTCTCAGGGGATGCATAGAATAGGAATGGGTGGATGGCTCATTCTATGGTTTATTGTGCTATGGTCGGTTCTATACTTCAAGACTTTGGTGTAGAACTAGTATAGTTCAGGTATCGATATCGATATCGATATCGAAATAATATTGTTTTTTATGATAAGGCACAGCACTGTGCAGGAAACGATTCACGTTGGTCTTGAATCTTTGGAGATTACACTAGTTATGGAACACGGCCTCATTGAGGTCGTTCCAGAGTGATGCTGTTCTCCAGATGAAACATTTTTTTAAACAGTGTCGTTCGTTCGAGGGACACTAAGCTGAACCACGTAAGGGTGGGCTACAGTGACTCGTCGTGTATTTCTACCATGCACCGCTCTTGGTAAAATTAAGCGGGTAACCTCAGTTGAGCACTTGCCATGAAAATATTTGTAGAATAGACTCAAGTCGCCAACCTGCCTTCAATGTTCAAGGCTTACCAGGTTGTTTGTCAGATCATGGTCACCGATCAAGCGAATGGCTCTTCTTTGAATGGAATATAGCAATCTCAGGGTATGTTTAGGAGCAGAGCCTCAAGTATGCGAACAGTACTCCAGCGATGGTCGAATTTGGGCTTTATAGAGCATCAAAAGTTGTTGGGGTGTATAGAGGTTCTTAGTTCGGAAAAATATTCCAAGCTTCTGCGAGGCTGCCTTAGCAATGACCGCAACGTGACAATGCCAAAACATGTGACTATCCAAATTGACGCCCAATAAATCAATTGATGAAGCCAAGGGAATCGAGTGTTCTGCCATTACTATATCCGGTTCTTCGACATTAACTTTTTTAAAAAAAACTGACGCCTGGGTTTTTCTGGCATTAAATTCTACTTGGTCACTGTCACCCCAAGAAAGAATTTCTTCCAGGTCTTTGTTGAGATCTCAGACCTCTTGCTGCCTATAGAGATATGCATTGGCAGCCGATATACGAGCATCCAAAGTAAAAGATAAAACAAGTGTGCCGTCATCAGAGAAGGTTATATACTTACGATAATACGATTTAAAATGTATTAACTGATGGTTTTGGCTCTTTGACTTGAAAAATAGATGGCTCTGCAGCTCTGCAGCCGTTATGCAAGAGCCTACATTGGCTAGATCATTGCTTAATTTTAGAACAATATCGTTAGCCCTTTATTGTTCACAACTTTCTTGTTTTATTTTTGAAATTTTTGCAATTCAAAAAGGCGTTATTTTCTATCGGTAAATAAACTACGACATTTAATGATCTATAAGCTATAATTCCTTTTTTTTTAACCAGGTAAACTACCCTTGATAAACCAAATAATGAAAAACGTTAATTTATGTATCCGAACGTTTTATTTGGTAGCTACTGGAGCAGTTTCCTTCTCGTTCCCAAATAAAAATTACTTGGGAAAATTGGTCTTTCTTTCCGCACCCTGAAGTGCGCGAAATCTCTTGTAAAGAAAGGGTTCATTATAATTAACTTAATGGCCTCGAAACAAGATTGCGTTCGGTTGACACTTCAACTGTTCGCGGATAAAGTTATTTCTTTATGCTATATCCAACTGGTAAATAATCGCCTGTATTTACCCATGGATAATCAGATTAAATATTAATTGAGTTACGAGAAAAATGTAAATCAAAGTACGGGATTATCTATTTTAAACATGAGAAACGTTGCATCACAAAAAATTTTCGCGAAGTAGCAAAGGAGAAGGTACTAACTACTAATACGTTTTCCTACGAGCGTGCGCAAAGTAGTACTATGCGCACGCATTTCCGTGTGCAAAGTTACACTTTTCCGCACTAGTGCGGATAAGATTTTTTTTCTACGAGTGACCGCAAAGAAGCTACTTTGCGCACACTTTTGCATACGCAAAGTAGCACTTTCCCGCACACTGTGCGGGAAATTTTTTTTCCCGCACACTTATTTTAAAGCAAAATTACCATATTATAGACGCGTTTTTTTCTTATATTTTATAATTTTTTTAGATATTTATACAAAAATATTGTAACAAGACAAAGTTGACAGGTGGTTTATGTGTTGCCTTATAAACTATACCGAAGTATTGTGCCGTGCGGCTCAAAATTTTTTTGAAATCTGCATTATTATATTTTCCTCTAATTTTGTTCAAGTTAAAAAAAATCAAGTATTTTTGTGTCAAATGCGGTTTGTTCCCTTAGCAACCAAAATACATTGTCATACAACGCTTTCATGTCAGTTTAGAGGTCTTCTTCAAAATTTTCACTAGCATTTTCACCTATTTAAAATAAAAAAAACTGTTTTAAAAATGGATATCACTGAAGAAGAACTTCCAGAAGATGTCCTAGAAGCCGCCAACATGGCTAGTTTGCAATTGCTGCCTGCCAAATCGCGAGAAAAATACGAGAAACAGTACGAGTTGTTTTCCAAATGGTGCGAACAAAGGGGGATAAAAACGTTAAAGGAAGAGGTACTTTTAGCCTACTTTCTTAAGTTAAGCAAAGAATTTAAACCTAACACAATGTGGTCAAAATATTCAATGCTCAAAAATGTAATAAAAATAAAAAGAGACATCGATATTGGTGAATTTTATAAGCTCACTGCATTTCTGAAAAAGCAGAATATTGGGTTTAAACCAAAAAAAGCAAAAATATTTACGAAGGAAGAAATATTCAGTTTTATTAATTCGGCACCAGATGAAATTTACCTTTTAATTAAAGTTGCCACTATTTTTGGACTTGCCGGCGCATGCCGAAGGGAAGAGCTAGCAAATTTAACCACTGCCGATATTGAAGATAAAGAAAACCTCATAATTGTCAAAATTAGGAATTCAAAAAATCATACAGCAAGAAACTTTATAATATCGGAAGAAATTCATAACGGAGCCTACCTGCAACTGTACAGAAAATACAAAAGCTTACGCCCGATAACGTCAAACAACCGTTTTTTCTTAGTCTACAAAAAAGATAAATGCGTTTCACAATGTGTTGGAGTAAATAGTTTCGGAAAGATGCCTTCTGAAATAGCTGCCTTTTTGAAACTGCCAAATCCGGAACTCTATACAGGGCACAGTTTCAGAAGGTCATCAGCAACGTTACTGGCCAATTCTGGAGAAGGAATCACTGACATAAAACGTTTGGGGGGTTGGAAATCTACTGCGGTAGCTGAGGGATACATCGATGAGTCCACAACTTATAAAAAAGGGCTAAGCAACAAAATTTTAAGCTGCAGCCCTAAAAAATGTGAAGCAGTTCCAAGTACTTCAAAGAATGGATCCATTTATTCCTTTTGCAACACGACAGTACTGATGAACCAGGAAATGACATCTACTACAACATTTTCACCTCTAGTTGCTAGATCTGCAATAAATGTAGAAAAAGCGACCAACTGCACATTCCATATTAATGTAATTAATAATAATAAATAGGCAATTTAGGTATAAGTAGTTATAAGTTGTTTTTGATGTCAATAAAAATTTAAAATTAAAAAAATAGTTGTTTTTGATGTCAATAAAAATTTAAAATTAAAAAAATATATAGTTATTTCACTCGTAGAAAAAATATTGTTCCTAACACGTGCGCAAAGTAGTTTTCCCGCACTTAAAGCTTATCCGAACTCCGCTTCGCGTCGCTCGTCTAACTGCTTTCGCGTGCGGGAAAACATAACTTTGCGCACTGAATAGGAAAACTACTATATCCGCACCGGGTGCGGAAAAGTAGCACTATTCAAAGATCTCCTTGGCAGTGGCAGGGAATATTTATATTTATTTTAGTAGCTGTAGACAATTTTATGCAATGTGCGAAGCCGTTGCAAGTGCATTATCTTTTACCTTTTAATCGTAATTCACGATATTCGTATTTCAGCCTAAAACGAAAAAAAATTCAATTTTTTAAGTACCTCGTATAGTGATAAATGATTATAATATTGCCGAGCAACAATAAATGTACATGTTGATTTTGGCATATGATGTCAGATTTTTCCTCCGTTTCTATGTCAACAAGAATCTACAAACACCGACACTTTTCTTCCCATCAAATCCTCAAAAAGTATAAACGCTGTTAAAATGAGCAGCTCTGACGAGGAGCTACCAGATTCCATTCTAGGGGCCGCAAACTCTGCAAATTTAAATTTATTGTCCGCTAAATCCCAAGAAAAATACGAGTAGCAATATAAACAATTTGAATACTGGTGCCGCAACAAAGGGACAAATAGTTCTAAGGAGGAGGTCTTCTTAGCGTATTTTGAAGATTTACGAAAATCAGTTCAGCCAAATACTTTATGGAGTAAGTACTCTATGTTAAAAAGTGTCCTTAAAATCAAAATAAACTTGGATTTAAGTCAATATTTCAAGCTAACATTGTTTCTAAAAAAGCAAAATGTGGGATATCGTCCGAAAAAGGCCAAAATTTTCGACAAAATTGAAGTTTCCAGATTTATGGAAGAAGCACCTGATCAAATTTACCTTCTAATAAAAGTCGCCACCATTTTTGGGTTGGCCGGTGCTTGCAGGCGCGATGAGCTTTGCAAGATAATGGTTGATCACATAGAGGATAAAGGAAATTTGATAGTCGTGAAAATTCCTGACAGTAAAAACAATACTTCAAGAATCTTTGTAGTATCTAATGAAACAAATAAGGGATATTATTTACAACTCTATCATAAATATGCAAATTTGCGAAAACCATCCACTCCGCACAAGCGCTTTTTTGTGCAGTATCGACAAGGAACATGCGGTACTCAATGTATTGGAATAAATTCATTCGGTAAGATGCCTTCGGAAATAGCTGCATATCTACAATTGAAAAATCCAAAGCATTATACAGGACATAGTTTCCGTCAATCACTAATGTCAAGCGACTCGGAGGCTGGAAATCAACAACTGTCGCCGAGAGCTACATTGATGATTCGACGAATCAAAAAAAGGACGAATAAAATATTGCCCACGAACAACTGCCCTTCTTCATCAAGCTACATAAATCCTTCTGAGTTAACACCTTTATCGACCTATTTGAACAACTGTCCTTCCACGCCAAGTCAGTGCTCATCAAGCCATACCATAAACCACCCACTGAATGAACTTACTGCATCGGCTATCAATTTGCATATTGTCAGCAATTGCTCTTTTGTTATAAATGTTATAAACAAATAATTTAGTTTCCTATTATTATTTTTTATTGTTATGTAATTTTTGAATTTTCTATTATTATTTTTTTTGTTACGTTTTTAGTTGTACTATACCTAGTTCTTTTTTTAAAGTTAAATTAAAAATTATTAAATTAATTATCATATTTTTATTTTTGTTGTTATCTGATATGAAGCTCGTAGGAAAAATGTTGTTCCTAACATGTGTGCAAAGTGCTTTTCCGCACGCAAGAATTTATCCGAACTCCGCTACGCGTCGTTCGTCCAACTATACTTGCGTGCGGAAAAGTATCACTTTGCGCACTTGTTAGGAAATTAACTATTTGCTTCTCTGCCTAAATTATTAACTTTATAATCGTATATCTATATCAGTAAGTATACACGCATTTATTTGCAGTTTATAAAAAAAATTTTAAAGATCAAAAAATCAAGGAATATTAACGGGAATGGATGTTACAAAGTTTTTACAAGAAGCAGATAATATACATTTTTTATTTGTCCAACCAACTGCAGGAGAGAAGAATTGATACACTTACTAACTGGCATCACATATGTTATACAAGCTAAACTTAGTATTTTATTTCTTTTAATTTTTTGTCCTGCTGCTCAGCATATCATCATTGCGGGAGTTGTGTTTGAGATTATTTCTCTATTAATTGAGGTAGTCCATGAAGCACAAAAATGAGGGAGGAAAATGTTGCATTTCTTTAAAGATTTCAAATATTATTTCAATGGTTATGGTTGAGGTACCCAGTAATTTGTATGTTCTGTCTGCTGGTGCGTGTATATGAGTTTCAGTTATTAAATTATTTTCCGATACATCCGTCCGTTTGTAGTAGTTCGCGATTAATTCATCAAAAAATTCTGTTAGTATCGGCATTCATAAGTCTTTGTGAAGTACGTCAGTCATTGTATATCTCGGTGCAATTAATTTTAACACTTAATTTTGAAATATTTGAAGCTTTCTAAGATTGGTTATTATAACAGTGCACCATGTCTGTAGTCCGTAGGTTAGTACTGGTCTAATTATTCTCTTGTATAAGTTCGTCTTTGTCATTATGTCAATTCTGCTACGTCTGTTAATTTTTCCGTAAGACCAATAACATTTATTTTACTTTGCTTGAAAATTCTGATATGCATTTGATATTTTTTTCTTATACAGAAGAACTTTGTTCAAAACTACGCAGCTGTTGTTATGCACTGAACCTTATGTCTATGCAATATGAGCATAGTTTTTATTATAGAAAAATATGCAGTCTGATAGCGGGGCTTGAATATAGAGAATTCTGCAGGGATGCGTTAAAAAAACTGACAATCTTAACTATGGATGTTATTTATGGTTTTTAGGTTGAAAGTTTTGTTTATCAAAATAAATAAGGTTCTCAGGATGTTAGATCCGCGCATAACTATATGACCAGATTATTAATTGTTTTATTGCCAGAAAGTCATAGATCTGCCGAATTTTAAAGATATTTCACACGTTGCAAATTTTTAATACCATTTGAGATGCTCTCAATTTAAATGTTTTTAAGCATCCTTTATAAACATATTGGCTGCAAGTGACCTGTTATATATTTTGAAGGAATTCTTGTAAACCTGTTATATTGTGCTTCCTTCTTTTAACAGTTTTAGTTGAGAGTATATTTTAAATGTGTTAACTTTTAATCTGGCATTGACCTTTTCTTCAATTATTGCCATAAACATTTCAATTGAAGGAATAAATGTTTTGATTTTGATTTATGATTTTTGAAATTAGGCATACCTATTTTCAAATATTTTATTCTGTGGATATATTGAATGGCAAGACATATTTTCTTGAAGGCAATACCGTGCCGACGACGGAATTTTCCTAACCATTCATTTGGGGCCTTGAAGTTATTTAGTCCCAGACATTGAGCAGATTTGAGGACTTTTGCTTGAATGATGGGTCTTTCGGTTTAGGGAAATTTTCTTTTTTGTTCACCGTTGCCACTTTCTTGAAAGAAATTTCTAACTTTTGCTTTTTTTTGAAGCAACTTAGTCACTTGGGTCTTACTCACTTTAAATTTTTTAGCCAATTTCCTGGTACTTAAACCACTTTCCTCGATTATTTCAATTTTTTCGCTCAACGAAAAACATTTCCTTTTCCCCGCCATCGTCAAATATTCACGTTAGTTCCAAAAGGCACAAACACTGTTCAAAACACAACTAATGTTAAGAACCGATCTATCAGCAAATTGAATGGATCCGCCTGCAATAAAGTAATTGATGTATGTACCTATATTTCTTAAGAATAGTCTGGTCGGGTTTTACTGCTTCTAATAGAGGGTGTTTTTAGCATTAATGTTTACTAAAAATTCCGATGATGAGTGCCTGCGGTCGTTTAACAGATGGGCCGGTAAAGAAGAGTATAAAATAATGGGATTTCCATTTTTAAATATGGGGAATTCATAACCGGTCGTTTAACGCAGGTGGTCACTTTATAGAGGCGGTCGCAAACATAGGGTTTACTATACAATATGACCTTCCTCTTCAATATACTCCCCTTTTCTCGCGACACAACGTTGCATAAATAATTTTCTATTACTAGAACGGAAATCTTCAGAAGAAAATTAACCTGCTAAGAAGTGCTAAGGCGTCTCTCGGAAACCGGTAAATGTCACAAGGAGCTAAGTCCGGCGAGCAGCAAAAATTAATTTACGGAGAAAGCATTGTGAGGTGGGTTGGTGCATTGTATTGGTGGAGCAGCCAGGCATTGTTCTTTCCCAAACCTGGATGTTTCTTCCTTATACGTGCAGCGTGATTAACTGTGTGGCTTCATGTATCCATGTTATTAGAAGAAGTACACTCTTAATGAACAATGGAAAAACGCATGCATCGATACGTCCTTAGAGAAGGGTAGCAAATGAAGGGCGACGTCAGTCATAATGTTTTATTACTTTTAAAATCAAGAACATTTTTTACAGTAATATACAAACATACAGTTTAATTGTCATGCATACCTCGTATTCTATCATTCTTTTAAAATCTGCAATTACACATATCGCACTGATTTAAATTTATTTCGCATTCTGCCAGCGATTAACATGCCCTCAAACTTGGGTCAAGAGCTCTTACCTATCTGATTACATCAGTATTCCAGTCTCGGCTATCTAGATCTGTCCAGAAGTGCTCGAGTTACCGTAAATGTTTCATCGCTTCATTTGTTATGCCACGGGTCACTGCGATAAAACTTCGGTTTAAGCCAAACTTACAGTTTTATTGGCTTTTTGTAGAAGGGCTTGCATTTATTTTACTAGTCTTGTGATGCAACATGATTTAAGAAGGAGAAAATGTAGTAGTGTACCTAAATAAGTAGTTATTTAAACTTTCTTTTAAATAAATACCTATAACTGGACGAAAAATATTATTTAGGCATTCAATCATTTAAAACAACCGACTTTAATAAAACGTCCATTTGATTTAGCCAAAGACAATGTCTTTGGATTTAGTGGTTTTAATATTAACAAATGTACTTAACATAACTTGTTTGGATGTAACTCCCAGGTCTCAGACAACTACGACGGTATATTAATTATAAATAAAAATATTATATTTGTAATTCATCACAAAATTTTTTTTTCAGATTTTTAAATTTTTTTATTTTTTTTTGCTAATATATAACTACCATCAGAAAATTTTGAAGTTTTTTTAAACTGTTTATAAATTAATTCTATAAGTTTCAGATGGTGCAAAATGGCGGATTACGGCATCATAAAATTCAGATGGTTTTTGTAGTTTTCTTGGATTTTTTTTTTTTATTGACAATAATTATTGTGACAATCTTGACATTTGTTTCTAGTTAATTATATTACAAGAATCAGTTTTAACGCGCTTTAGGCATGACAATCCTTTCCGTTTTTACAAAGATACAGGGTCGTTGGTATGTATGGAAACGGTCGATTATTTCTTAAAGCACAACAGCTACCAAAAAATATTCGAGATAAAAGTTTTAGGGTTTTTTACAGTCTATTAGAATTTTAAAAAATTAGGTATACAGGATGAGTCAGAAAGCCGTACAGGAATAAAGTTACTTTTTTTTTAATGGAACACCCTGTATCCGGAAATATAGTACTTCCAGTGTAACCGGAAGTTGACACTTTTAGAAAGATAGTTAAAGACTAAGATAGGGACATGTAAGCGGTTTTACTCCAAGACGTACCGTTAGAAAGCTAGAAGCTGTCAAAATTTAAAAATGTCATTTTTCAAAAGTCGATATCTCGGAAACTATTAGGTTTAGATCTATAATGCACTTAATAAAAAATAATTGTAATTTTATGTAAAATCCAAAAATATTCTAAGATATAGGGTGTTCCATTAAAAAAAAAAAGTAATTTTATTTCTGTACGGCTTTCTGACTCATCCTGTATAATCATCTTTTTTTAATTCTAATAGACTTTACAAAACCATACAACTTTAGTCTTGATCATTTTTTGTTAGCTGTTTTACTTTAAGAAATAATCGACCGTTTCCAAACATACCAACGACCCTGTATATGTGTGTCAATGACAATAACAAAGTCATATAGGTAAATGTTTACCAAACAAATCAAGTTTCAGTTGGTGGGCCTGGAATAGTCCGCACAACGGATTTAAAATTTTTCCTTTTCTAATTTAAAAATAAAATGCATGTCCAACAAAACAGTTTAATTTTAATTTCACTTCCCGTAAGCCATGCATAACCTTGATACCAATTTTCTGAAAATGACCTATTTTTCCCCTTGTCTCCAGTGGTAATTTAATTGAAGCAGGGCTCTAAAACTCATCGCAAATGCCCCAAGATATGCAATGAACCGTGTTTTACTTCAGGACCTTCCAATATCGATATTCAATTAATTATTTTTAAAAATAATAACAGATAGTACAGACGTATGGACGTATCGACACACATACTAATAACAGACTCGCACACGAGGGCCAAACCAAACTCTACATACAAACTGCCGAAGATTGGACTTCCGTTGGCATAAATCTCTAACAGTAGAGAAGCACTATAAATATACAGTAGGAGAGTACTACCATCATCGTGTGATAGACAAGTAACAGGCGCCAAGAATTATGAAGCTATCCAACCATTCTATATTATGATACATCGATAAATCGATGCTTCAAATTTCTATCCATCGATGCGAGGTAGCAAAAACATCGACCTTAATTCATCGATGTTTAAAAAAATATCGATATATTATTATACAGGATGAGTCGGGAGGAATGGGCCTAATTCTAAGGGTGTAATCTATGCATCAAAATAATAAGAAAAAACTCAAATGTTTTTATCCAATATTCATTTGTTTTCAAGTTACAGCGTTAAATAAAATAATAATATTGTTAACCCAAAATATCCAATATTAACATTGTTTTAAATAAATCATTGGTTTAGTAAATTTTCCAAAATATCGCCATTTACTTCCAAACATTTCCTGCTTCGTTTACGAAGGGCGCGCGTGGATCTTGTATTTGATTCGTGCCTTTCTTTAATATTGTAGTCCAACGGCGTGAGGTGTACAGCTAGGACCACCGCGACCAATCCCAACCCCTGGAAACCTTTGGTCTAAATATTGCTTGACCCGATGATCGAAATGGGCAGGCGCTCCGTCGTGTTAATAATACATTTCAATTCTGATGTTTAAAGGAATTTCCTCCAGTAGTCCTTGCAATTCATTTTGTAAAAAACTTAATTAGTGATCTGTAAGGCGATTTTCCAAAAGAAAAGGGCCAATTAAATTATTATCGATCATGCAGCACCACATGTTCACTGAAAACCTGTGTTGAAAATCACTTTCGACTATTGCGTGAGGATCTTCGTCCGACCGTATTGATGCGGTCACGGGTAAATGTAGCTTCGTCAGTAAAAAGTATGTGCGGTAAAAGATGACGATTATTAATTATCCACTCACAAAATTGCATACGCATGGCGTAGTTTCCAGGTTGAAGATTCTGTACACGCTGGACATGGTACGGGTGTAAGCATTGCTCGTGAAGCGTATTGATCACCTTTTTTTGGGGAATCCCCAACTGAATTCCCATTCTTTTTGAGCTTGTCGTCGCATCTTGTTCTACTAAAGCTAGAACATTTTCTATTTCTTCTAAATCCTGTTGAATGACTCGATCGGCTGTTACATTAGCACTTGGAAACGTTCCGGTCTCGCAGAGTTTGTTGAAAACTCTGATAAAGGCCTTTCTGTTTGGTGTTCTTTCATGTGGAAATCGTTCACAATATTCTTCAGCAGCCGCTGTAGCATTCCCATTACACAAACTATAAATAAAAACCATATTGGCGTATTCGAGATGTGAATAAATGTGTGGCATTTTATAAAATAAAAATGATACAAATCCGAAAGTTAACGGTGAATCAATATAACATTTTATAGTCACAGTAATAGGATAGTGACAGCACAACAATCAAAGCAAACAATAATAACATTTATTACAGGAAAGCTAAATTAATGCAATATTTTGTTTTTGCCTTATAACTTGAAAACAAATGAATATTGGATAACAACATTTTAGTTTTTTCTTATTATTTTGATGCATAGATTACACCCTTAGAGTTAGGCCCATTCCTCAAGACTCACCCTGTATGGACTTTTTAAATGTATTTTTAGATTGCAAAATATTTATTTATATTTTGGGATTGAATAGAATTCGATTTTGCACTTTCTACATGTTGGTGTTCATAGCAACATTGACAATAACAATAACAGCAACTATGGACATAAAGGACTGGCATGTATTTTAGGTGTTTAACAAAGTGACCATCAAAAATAGAGTATATACAGCTTGTGACACCAGCTTCTGTCTTTCCTCTAAGCTTGTGGTGCACTCTCCAGAAAGGTATAGAATTTGGTTGTTACTTCTCTTTTACTCTTGACTAATATCTTGAAATATGTCATACGCCTTTCACTCCTCTATGTGGTATAACCAAGAAACAAACAAAGAACTGTTACCAGACGTGTTTGACGTTTGCAGCATAATATTAAATATTTAAAAGTTTGTAAAAACAATAAAAACTGTTTTAAACAAATAATCGAATGTAGAATCGATGTATTTTCATAAACATTGATAATTGTATATATCGATCTAGCATACCATCGATGTCATAAAACATCGGGTCAAAATTCATCGATGTAAAACCATCAAAGTTTTGATCCGATGTATCGATGTTTTCGATATATCGAAAAACATCGTGCATCCCTACACACGACACAAAATTAAATATAGCAATTGCCGAATAAAAACTAAAAACTTATGCAACAAGAACCAAAAAGTCTTCGATCAAAGAACATAATATTATGTCGAAGGTATGTACTGACGTGAAAACCTAAAATCAAGACCCCGTGTTAGGTTTGCCATACGTCCGTTTTTTTAACGGACAGTCAGTTCTTTTTAGGCCGTCCGTTATATTTCCGCGTCCGTTATTTTTAACATTTGGCATAAAACATAATATTAAATTCAGTCCCAATTTAATAGATAGCTGGACATTTGCTAAAATGCAAATACAAAAAATTGTAGAGTTTGTATTCTGTTTACCTGGAACCTTGGCTGCGGTTTAAAGAATATTTTCTATTATGAGTAATATTTGGAGGCCAGAGAGAGGTAGACTTGCTGTCCCTACAGTAAAATCACTTATTCAAATAAAAGTAAATACAAATCATATTACAATCAAGTTAAATATAAGAAGCAGCTTTTAAAAAAAGTGTTATCATCCGAAAAATATGAATGGTCAAAAGATAAATCAGGCGCAAGTACCTCTGTGACCTCCAAATAAATAAAAGGTGAATGTTTTGTTTTATTTTTATATTACCGACTTTTAAAAATATTTTTGTAAAATATTGTTTAAGAATATTTTGTTTCAGTTATATCTTGTTCTTGTTATTAATCGTTATTGCTCCTGTGTTGATTTAGAATTCAGATATGTTAATAATATGCAATAATGATAGCAATATATATTTTCAAAAAAAATTTTTTTTTTTTTTTGGGATTGGTAGGTAATAATAATAGATATGCACTTATTTATTTTACGAAAAAAGAATTTGTGCCTGAAGGTTGGGTTGGGGGGAGAGATGTCAGTTATTTTTTGAAATGAAATATGGCAACCCTACCCCGTATATCAATTCAACATTTTAGGGGTTGGACGACAATCGTTTTTTTTATTCTAATTTATTCATCAAATGACGAGAATCCACATTTTATACTTAAAATAAATTAAACAGGATTACTTTTAACCTCAGTTTTATCTTGGCTTTCCATATCATCGCGTGCGTTACCCTCCATTTTTTTGAAATGTCCAAACATGATTATTTATTTAAATTTTAAAACACTTACCCGAGGTTCTCACCATAAAAAGAGCAAGCCGAAAGTTTTGTTCTTCAACGGAAACCTACTCTGACATACTTTACACTCTTTACAGGAATTCAGTCTATTCCTGGGTAAGAAGGCGATTTGAAAAGTAATATAATATATTTGATGGCGGTGTTGTTTGCGAGTAATCCACTATAAGCTAATTATTGAATACGAATATATAACAATACTGTTATTTTATAGGTGTATAGGTATATACACTGTGTGTATATAGTCTGGAAACGGCTTAATAACATTACAATTTATTGGCCGATTTACACCAAATTCGGTACAGTTGTGTAAGAGGATCTGACACACCGAATGACGATATTGGTGGTGTTGTCAGCTTTTTAGTTTATCTGGAATTGGAACGAATTTTATATTTTTAAATGTAACACCCTGTATATATTTTTATTTATAGTTTTTACTTTAAATTTGTTACACTTTTGGTATAATATACTTTGTTTGTTTCCTAATATCAGTAGTTTTCGAAATAACGACGAGTTTTGAAAATATCAAGAAATTGTGTTTTATTAATTAATAATTAACACCAGCTCAGTTTTGATGTAAAGTCATAAAAGCTATCATTTTTACATGCAAAAATGTTTTTAACTGAAAGTGAAAGAATTACAATTTTTATGATGAGGGGATATGGCGATAGGGTCAGGTCATACGAAGAGGTTAAAAATCTATTTAGTGACGCATTTCCAAACCGAAATCCAATTTCAAAAGCAACTGTTCTAAAAACTGTCCGACGGTTCGAAGAAACTGGAAATTGTAGAGATAGGCGACAATCAGGACGACTAGCAGTAGTAGATGAAGAGAAAATTTAGAAATTTTACAACATGTTGTTGAACCCCCTTGTTTCTTCGTTAAGAAAAATTTCTCAAGTAAGTGATGTCTGCTTCAAATCCGTCCATAATGTTTTAATAAAACATAAATATCACCTTTTCACCTTTTTAAAATACATGTAGTTCAAGAAATATCAGAAGATGATTATGAGCGAAGAATTTATTTTTGTGATATTATCATGTCCAAGGTTTGACCAAAATAACCAGTTTTTTAAATTTATAGTGTTTTCGGACGAAGCAACATTTATGTTAAATGGTAATGTCAATAGACACAACTGTAGGTTTTGGGCAAATGAAAATCCCCACTGGATGAGAGAAGGTCATATACAACGCCCTGGAAAACTGAATGTGTGGGCTGGGCTTCTTGGTAACCACAAAATCGGTCCATTTTTTATTGATGGAAATTTGACATCACAACTTTACCTTGAGCTCTTGGAAACGCAAATAGTGCCTACTATACGAAATGTAATGGGTCCAAATTATGCAAGTACATTCTTCCAACAGGACAGAACTCCTCCCAATTTTGATCGAAACGTGCGCGAATTTTTGAACAACACGTTAACGAATAGTTGGATCGGTAGAGGGGATACAATCGAGTGGCCACCTAGGTCCCCTGATTTGTCGCCTAACGACTACTTTTTATGGGGACACTTAAAGAACAGACTTTATACCCCAAAACTTCAAGATTTGGCCGATCGTCGAATTTTGGGCTACTTTGAATTAATAACGCCAGAAATGATTTACAACACAATTGAAAAATTTTATTTTTAATTAGCACTTGTCAAACTGTACAGGAAAAACAGTTTGAACATTTCATATAAAAAATATATTTTCTCTAAATTGTACTCGTTATTTCTAAAACTACTGATATTAGGAACAAAGTATGTTTTACCAAAAATGTAACAAATTTAAAGTAAAAGCTATAAATGAAAAATATACAGGGTGTTATATTTAAAAATATAAAATTCGTTCGAATTCCAGACAAACTAAAAAGCTGGCAACAACGCCAATTTCGTCATTCGGTGCGTCAGATCCTCTTACACAACTGTACCAAATTTGGTTTAAATCGGCCAATAAATTGTAATGTTATTAAGCCGTTTCCAGACTTTATACACACACTGTATAATATTTTTAAGCCTACAAAAACTGACTAAAATTATGCAACTGATTCGCGCCAAGAAAATAAATAGACCTATTAATCAAATATCCATGTTTTGCAGTGGAGTACTGCAGAATACATTACACAATAAATTTAAATTATTATTATCAAAAGAAGATCAGTGCTCTCATCGAAATTGGAATTCTTTTCAAAGTGGACATTATAGCCTGTTACTAGATATAAACTTCATTTTCCACAGCTTTAAGAGTGCCAGCGACGGAAAATATCACTAATGCAATTGCGATATATATCTTTTTAGAGCCCAGGGCCAACTTTGCCAATATGACAGCTCATAAAATAACCGAATGTCCGATGGGGTCATAATAGAATTTAGATCGCCACCTTCGATATCAAATACTCAAAGGACATACTTTAAATGAATTTTATGAAAGCAATAATAGGGAAAAGTATCGAAAATAAATATGGTAGTTTGTCCTTGCTAAAAAAAATCAATGGAATTGTTGTGGGCATATAGATTTCGTGTCGTATTACGGAAATAAACAAAATAAATAATATTAAATATGCTTTCAACAAACAATATTAACAGAGAGTATTTACCTAAATTTAGCATACACATTAGGGTAGTCCAATTTATATTGAAAAAAAACTAAGTTGCTCAATCAAGCGTCCACATGACCTAGTTGTGTCCACTTTAATGAGCTTCATACTTTAGAGCGTATGCACCTACAGTGGACGGAACAGAGATTGAAGTTGAACAATTTTATGAGCAAATCCGAGAGGTTCTGCAGTCATTAAAACCTCAAGATATCAATGTGGTGATGGGCGATTTTAATGCAAAGGTCGGCAGCGGTGTTGTAGAGGGTGTAGCAGGGGCATTTGGCCTGGGTCATAGAAATGAACGAGGCGAAATGCTAATTCAGTTCTGTCGCGAAGAAAAATTGGCTATTAAGAACACTTTCTATAAGCTACACCCCAGAAAACTCTATACTTGGAGATCGCCTTAAGACAGACAGGGAAATATCGTCCGCAACCAGATTGACTACATCTTAATTAACAAGAGATAATATCAGAACAGCATTACGCGTGTGGCAGCATATCCAGGAGCAGACATCGCCTCAGATCATAACCCCGTTGTTGCGAACTTCTGTTTTAGATGTAAATTATTACCGAAGGGGCGAAGAACCCGTAAATACGACATTCAAGCATTGAAACAGCCCGCAATGCAAGAAAACATGAAGACTAAATTAGACAAACTGTGCCAAGAAAGCAACCCTAGTCTGGAAATTGCAGCTGACGATATCTGGAACACGCTGAAAACAAACATCCATGCGGCTGCGGGGGCAGTACTTGATCGACCGAGACAGGAAAGAATCAAACCATGGATGACCGACGAAATACTGAAGCTGATGAATGAGCGCCGACTTGTTAAAAACCAGCATGATAAATATAAGTAACTAAACCGCACTATTAAGAGAAAAATAAGGGAAGCTAAAGAGAAATGGACTCAAGAACAATGCGAAGAGGCTGAAAGACTTTAACTTCCATAGAAAGGTAAAGGAAATAACTGGAGCAGGCATAAGAACAGCGTTGCCGTCAATAAAAAATCAACAAGGAAAACCGATATCAGATTCTGACGAACTAAAAGAAGTTTGGAGAAATTACGCGGAAGCACTCTTCAAGGACCTTCGTACAAATAATCCCACAAACACTACCGAAAATATGAGCGGTCCAAAAATTCTTGAGTCTGAAGTCAAATACGCAATAGGCTGCATGAAGAATGGTAAAAGTCCGGGTCATGACGATATATATGCAGAGGTTTTGAAGCAAGTAAATATCAAACATCTCACATATCTCTTCAACGTGATATATGACTCTGGGCAAATTCCCAGGGACTGGTTAAGGTCTACATTTGTTGCCATTCCAAAAAAAAGCAAACCCAAGAAATTGCGAAGACAACAGACTCATAAGCTTGATGAGCCACGCGCTCAAAGCATTCCTTCGAGTAATTCACTCAAGAATCTACAGGAAGTGTGAAGATATGAGTGGTGATACGCAGTTTGGATTTATCAAGGGACTTGGTACCAGAGAAGCTCTCTTTTCAATGAAACTGCTTGTTCAGAAATGCTACGACCAAAGGCAGGATGTTTTTGTCTGCTTTATCGACTATCAAAAGGCTTTTAATAACGTAAAACACGGGCCACTGCTGAAAAGATTACAGGAGATCGGTTTGGATGATAAGGATATTAGAGTAATAAAGGAATTGTACTGGCAACAGCTGGCCGAGGTCCGTATTAATGGCGAGCTATCAACAGAGACCTTTGGAATTTCGAAAGGAGTCCTTCAGGGATGTGTACTGTCACCTATTCTATTTAACATTTATGTGGAAAAAATATTTTAACTAGCATTAGAAAATGAAACCCGAGGTATCAAAGTCAATGGCGTCCCAATAAACAATATTCGCTACGCAGATGACACCGCGATCCTGACTAATAACATTGAAGACCTCCAGTCAATACTAAATAAAATCAACGAATGCGGTGAAAAGTTCGGGCTACATATAAATATTGCCAAGACAAAAATGATGGTGATTAGCAGAAATCAACATATTACTCCTCTCAGCATCAACGGAGAAAATATTGAGCGTGTCGCTAAATTTACCTATCTTGGCGCTTCTCCAAATGAAAAATGGGAATGTGATGAAGAAGTGAAGGGAAGAATTGGTCGCGCGAAAACAACCTTCTTTAAACTCAAGAATATTTACGTCTTCACAGGAATTTGCCACTACATGCTCGAATACGTGTAGTACAGTGTTATGTGTGGCCTATTGTACTGTATGGTGTTGAAACTTGGTCACTTAAAGCCAGAACGCTAAATCGGATCGAAGCTTTTGAGATGTGGACACTCCGCCGATTGCTGCGTATTCCCTGGACAGCCCACACAACTAATGATGAAGTTCTACAAAGAGCGGGCATAGAAAGACATCTACTGGACACGGTAAAAAAACGCAAAGTGTCATATCTGGGGCATATACTGAGAGGACCTCGCTACTTCATACCAAAGCCAATACTGCAGGGAAAGATCGAAGGTAGAAGGGGGCCAGGCAGAAAACAACACTCTTGGCTCCGAAATACAAGAAACTGGTGTGGTATACTGGATGCCGCAACCATTTTTAGACAAGCTGAGGAGGGCACCCTAGCTATTCTGTGACCATGAAATGGAAAATTGATCGCCGACGTCCGGCATAGCACAAGGCATCTGAAGAAGAAGATACTTTAGAGGTCGCCCAGAAGCATGATTTTTAATAGTTAACATTTTTGTTAGAAATAAATAATAATGACAGCTAATTTGAGATCTGCACCAACTAATTAGCTTCTTGGAAAGCCAATTCCAGGCTATCAACAGCTAGACTTCCCTGTGGTCCAGAGTCCTCCAAATGGTGCAGTTTTATCATTTAGAAGAAGGCAGAACCCTGACTTGCGAAGCAGTTCTAAGTGTTTGACAGCATGAGAGGATATCAACTTAGCGAACCGATTCATACGTGAGAAAACTCTCTAAATTGTTTGAACAGTGTTAAGGACTTCCCACACAACACAATCATGTTTCAGAAATATGTCATATTAGAGGCAAATACTTTTCAGAAATATTTCAAAAAAATTTCTGGAATTATATAACATGGAATAATATGTCATTCAATATGAAGAACATATTTATTAAAAAAACATGTAAACTATATATGAATATACAAAATAGGTGCTTACTTATCTCTGAAATTCTTCCTTCTGGGGGGCCCTTAAATTCGAAATTTAAAAATTAATTATTGTAAGTATGAATCATAATAATATTATGTGGGTATAAAGGTGCATTTATAAAACTTTTCGTCACCGCTCCCGCTTGTTGCCACCATTCCCATCGCAACTTAACCTAAAGGGGAATAATATATGCATTTATAAAAGCCGTTACCGCTCCCGTTCGTGGTTAGAACATAACCAATCTTTATCTCGCTGACTTTGTGCTGCTCGTCGTTTGTGCTTTAGCCAATGAGAAGAAAGAAATTTGACACATTTGATAAAAAGCATAGAACTATTTTCTTATAAGCAGAGCCCAACAGATTATTTTATGAATGATAGACGTGTTTTGGACTTCCATTGTCATTATTTATTTATATCATAACAATTCAACTGGTGAGTATCTCCAGTCGTCTTGATGTGAATAATGAACAAGCTACGAAGCTACAAGGGTATTTATACTGCCTCCTGGTTAGCAGTGCATGACCGAGATTGGTGCAGTCATGCGTTACTGTGTAGTCCTAAACTAAGCTTACATCTACTTCTCCAAAAATTTCTTATGTCCAAAGAGGGCTTACTAAAGCAAGCAGTCTGGATTTTGGATTATGACGGCCGCTTCTTTAAATTTCCTCTTCCGCCAGTGTTCTTCTTTGAGTATTAATTTTGCCTCTGACCATTGTAAGTGGTGTCCGTGTGTGCAAGCATGTTCTGCCGCACCGGATCTGTTTGTTTCTCCCTTCTTTGTGTGGTTTCAGTGTTCCTTGATTCTTGTTTCAAGGGGGCGTAGGGTTTTACCTCCATAAGATTGTCCGCACTCGCAAGGTATTCTATATACGCAGTTCTTCGTGTCCCTTTGGCTGGTTGGCTTTGTCTTTGTCAGGTGGCTTCTTAAGAAATCTTTGGAGCTAAATACTGTTGAATTTTGTATTGCTGTCCCAATCTTCGAATTTTCTCGGAGATTCCTTTGACATCTCTTCTTCTTCTTCTCTCTCAGCCATTATCTGTCCACTCCTGAACAAACGCCTCTTTCATTCGTTTCCATGTTGTTCTGTCTTTCGCTGCATGGTACCATCTTCCCCCCGCTATTCTTTTAATGTCATCCAACCATCTCCTCTGTGGCCTGCCGACACTCCTCTTTGTTTGCCGTGGTCTCCAGTGTACAAGCTTTGACACCCATCTGTCCACACTTAGTCTGGCAACATGCCCAACTCATTGCCACTTAAGCTCCGCGACTCGCTGCATTATGTCTGCCACCTTCGTTCTTCTTCTTATTTCTTCGTTGCGGATTTTGTCTCGTAAACTAACACCAAGCATTGCCCGTTCCATGGCCCGTTGCATTGTCCTAAGGTTATTGGTGTATTTCTTGGTTAAAGCCTTTGTCTCAAGACCATATGTTGCGACAGGCAGGATGCATGTGTTGAAGACTTTTCGTTTAAGGTTTATAGGGATATCAGGGTTTTTAACTATATGACTCAGTTTACCAAATGCTGTCAGTTTGATTCTTCGCTTTACCTCTGCCGTTTGGTTTTCCTTTCCCATTTTAATGACGTGGCCCAGATATATGTATTCATCAACATTATCCAAAGTTTTGTCTGCTATTCTTATGTTTTCCTCAGTCCTGCTCATTATTTTTGTTTTTAATAAATTCATTTTTAATCCGACGTTATTTGCAGCTTCGTTTAGTTGTTCTAGCATGTTCTTAAGTTCTTGGATGTCTGAACTAATGAGCACTATGTCATCGGCAAATCGTAAATGGTTCAAATAGGTGCCATCAACGTTTACACCTTTGTTTTCCCACGGTAGCATTTTAAAAACGTCTTCCAAGGCCAGCGTAAAAAGTTTTGGGGATATGGGATCACCCTGGCGAACTCCCCTGTTAATTGGAATTTTTTCGGTTGTCATGTCTTCCGTAATTTTTACACGGAAAGTAGCGCTTCCGTATATATTCCTTAGAAGGGTAGAATATCTTGAATCGATCCTTGCTCCATCCATCGCACGCAGTACGGCCCATGTTTCAACAGAGTCAAATGCCTTATGAAAGTTTATGAAGGCGAAGTGAAGTGGTATATTATATTCTGTTGTCTTTTCTATTTAGCATTTCGCAGGTTATTTTGTCTTCTCCAGGTGATTTCCGGTTTTTCATTTGTCCTAGTGCCATCCGTATTTCCTCCTTGGTTATATCAGGAATTTCTTCAGAACCTACATTGCAGACGGTAACTTTCTGAGTATTAGGATCCCGCGCCACAGAGGTATACAACCGAGAATAGAAGTTTTCTACATGTTTACAGATTTCCTCTCTTTCAGTCAATATATTATTATCTTCATCTTTCATTTTGACAATTCTATTTTTTCCTGGCGAAAGTCTCGATCTAAGAACTTTCATGTTAGAGTTATCTTCGATTACAGTTTTAATTGTTTTGGTGTTATAGGATCTCACATCTCTTCTTACTTCCTTCTGTATTCTTCTATTGAGTTCTTGGTACTCAGTTGCATCCCGGGATGTTGTTTTTTTTTTCTTTTATAAGTTTTATGGTGTTTGGCGTTAGCTTATTGCCTCTTGGTGTTTTAACTTTGGAACAGATTTTCTTGGTTATTGTGTGCATGTCTTTGCTTATTTTCTCGGCGAGATGATTCAAGTTCATTCCATCCACGTTGACAATGGGTTTAAATTTCTTCTCCAATTCTTTTCGAAAAGCCTCTTTGTGAACGCTTATTTCGTTTGCAGTTGGACATATTATGCTTATTGACAAGTTTTGCTCTTTCAATTCTCAGGTTTAGGGAAATTGTAGCTCTAATCAACCGGTGGTCGCTTCCAGTATCAAACTGGTTTAAAACTGTTACGTCGGTACAGATATTCCTCTTATTGCAGAGTATGTAATCAATCTCGTTCTTTATCATACCATTTGGATTTCTCCATGTCCATCTTCTTTGCTTGGGTTTCTTGAAAAATGTGTTCAGACAGTATAAATCTTCGGCTACAATGTAATTAAGGAACATATCACCGCGTTCGTTGCGTCTTCCTAAACCGAACCTTCCAATATTATCTGGATCTCCATCCATTTTCTCTCCGAGTTTTGCGTTAAAGTCTCCGATGATCATTCTAAAATGTGTTCTTTCTTTATTTAGTGCGTGTGTTATGTCTCCCAAAAATGTTTCCATTTCTTCATCTTCTGATGAACTTGTAGGTGCGTATCCGTTGACTATTTGTAAGCTATATCTTTTGTTTAGTCGAAGCACCACGTAAATGACCCTTTTGGAAACCGAAACACATTTTAAGACCAATGGGATAGCTTTTTTATTGATAAGGATTGCGACACCTCCAACCCCGCGATTGATGTCGGAGTTATTTTGGTAAAGTAGATGACCTGATCTTAATAAAGTGCTTTTCTCTCCCTGCAGCCGTGTTTCGCACAGACCAAGTATATCCCATTTGATATCCTCAAGTTCTTTCTTCAAATGTTCGAGACGTTCAGGAGTACTCATTGTTCTGATGTTGTACGATGTTATATATAGTTTGGTTCTGACTTTATTTGCTCTTCTTGGTAAAATCGAATTTTTGCCTCCCCCAGAATCCGCGAGGCAGCCTGAATTATCTTCAGCGTGAGATTTTGTGCCAGAAGCACTACTCACCTGGGGTATTCTCGTATTTAAATTCGACATCTCAACATTTTCAACTTTAAAAAGGTTTTGGCATTTAAAACGCCGCGCTTGCCTAGCGTGTTGGCGAGTGGGTTGAGTGTTGCATTTCCTCAACTCTCTGTTTATACAGTTATACCGCTGTTACTCGGTCGTCAGAGCCTCGTTAGTTTACTTGCAGGGTGCACCGGATAGCTAGACAGCTACCACACGAGCAGGTGAGGTTGACATTTGGCCAGGTTTCTTTTCCCTTTTTACCTTCGACCCTTACACCCCCTTTGACATATGGTACCTTAATGGTGGGTCCAGTTTCGACGTCATCTTTCTGTCTTTTGATGTGATTCTGACGCTGTTTAATAGTCTTGTCTACAAGTCTCGTGGGGTAGCCATTTGTGTTGAGGTCCTTTTTGATGGTGTTGAGTTCTTCGGAAAGAGCTTCCTCGGAGTTACAGAGAGTAAATGCTTTGTCAACAAGTGTTTTGACAATTCGATGTTTTGTTGGGTTTGAGGCGTAATTAAGGTATTGACCAATGTGAATTTTCTTTCTGAATACCGATGTTTGGATGCTGTCCCTGTTCTTCTGTACTATTACGTCTAATAACGGTAGTTTATTGTTTTTCTCCTTCTCCATGGTAAACTTGATTGTTAGTGGCAAGTTATTCATGAGATGTAGAAAAGCTTGGAGTTCGTCATCGCTTCTATTCCAAATGATAAATGTGTCGTCAACATAACGAAGCCATAGTTTCGGTTTTATTTTTGCCCTTTCAATCGCCTGGTTTTCAAACCATTCCATTTATATATTGGCGATTACTGGAGAGAGGGATGATCCCATCGGTAGTTCGTCTAGTTGACTGTAGAATCTCCCTTTTGTTGGAAATTAGAATTATTTAGACAGCAATCTAATAGGTCTATTATGGCGTTGATGGATAGCGGTGTTCGTTCCTCGAGGGTTTGGTCTTCTCCAAGGTTCCTTCTGATGACCTGAAGTGTATCCTTCACTGAGACATTTGTATAAAGACTATCGACATCGAAGCTGACTAATCGATCCTCTGGTTGTATTTCCTTTCCACTTATTGTTTCAACGAAGTATTGCAAATTTTTTACAAACGATGTGCTATGTCCTTGGAGCGGCTGTAGTATTGAAAGCAGAAATCTGAACAGTTCGTATGTTTGTGAGTTTCTGGAGCTTGTAATAGGTCGTAATGGCATGTTGGGATTGTGTATTTTTGGTAAACCGTATAGATCTGGAGGTTTACTGTGATGAGGTGTTAAACGTGTACGTGTTTTATCTGAAATGTATTGTTCATGCTTCTTAAGTTTACAGTATATTCTCCCTTCAATGGTGGTGGTAGGGCCTTTCGGGATGCTCTGGTAATTTCCTGTTTCTAAGGCTTCTTTTTTTTTTTTGGTTGTAGGTGTCAACATCCATCACGACTATCGCATTTCCCTTATCTGTGGGTAGAATATTGATGGTCGTATCTTTGCGTAGTTTGAAGAGGGCAACTGATTCTTCTCTATGAATATTTGGCTTCGGAGGTTTGTATTTCTGTAAAGTTTCTCTGACTTTCCATCGGAATTCTTTTGCTTGGGTCGCTTCAATGGCTACTGAGTCGGTTTCACATATAATGTCCAACAGCGGAGTTTCTTTTGGGGCAATCGTGAAGTTTAGGCCCTTTGTGAGCAGATACTTTTCTGTGGTGTTCAGTTGTCTAAGGATTCAGTTGATCTGACAACGACAAAGCCAACCAGCCAAAGGGATACGAAGAACTGTGTATATAGAATACTATAGACATTATTTATAACCGCTCTGTTTAGAATTTTCCGCAATTCGTAGAAATTATATACAAGGTTTTTTAATTTATTCTTTACATATTCTGCGTGAGAAGACCATTTCAAAAACTGATCAAAATAAATACCTAAATATTTCGTACATTCTACTGATCTAACTATATCATTACATGAACATTTCTCAGATAAGCCACAATTATTTGAGTGAACTATTATTTTCCTTTTATTAGACAACCCAAACTTGTTTATTGCAAAGCACATAAAATTTGTTTTGTTCACATTAATAGTTAAACGATTATAATCCATCCAAATTTTTACATGGGTAGCAGCTTTCTCTGCTCTCGCAGAAACATTGTGGCATGTTAACCCCTTAATCAGAAAAACTGTATCGTCGGTCAAGCAAACAATTCTTGCATTAGGTATTGCATTTGCGAGACTGTTGGAAAAAAAAAGAAAATAGAATCGAGCCAAGCACTGTATCCTGAGGAACACCAAACTGGAACATTTTAGAAGAGCTTCAAGCCGTATTTAGTTTAACTATTTGTGATCTATTACTTAAATATGACTTGAACAGTTGAAGAACTTTACCCCTTTACCTTAACAAGCCCGATACGATGGCCAGGTACAGTTTAATTTTTTTAAAAGAACTAATTTATGTACTCAGGAATACGGTGAACATTTTGAACATTTGTTATAAGAATTAAACTAGTTGGTAGTTATTAGTTTTTTTTTATTTACTATTTTTTACGGTCGTCGGCGTATCAGAGGCCATCTTGAACCGGTCATCGACCGTACGGTTTTTAATCGTGCGGTCTACCGACTGGGGAGTGTGAATCGGCACCTTCATCCTACGAGATATCCGATCTCATCCGGCCTGTCCGGCGTGAATAGGATGGTTTGGATGTCGATTCATTTTACACTCTTCTCTAAGACAAGAGCACGCGGTGTTTCGCAAGCGGTCACCCATCCAAGTACTAACCGCGCTCGACACCGATTAACTTCGATGATCTGACGGGAACCGGTGCTTCAAGTGTCGCTTGGCCCTTGCCTTGGTAGTTATTAGAATTAAGACTTTTTTCATGTTTTTCGTTCCGAATAAACAACAATGATAAATTACAGGGTATCGTAAATAATTTTTTGGAAGAGAAACTGTATGTCTGGCGAAAATTTTACAAGAGACAAAAAGTTTCAAAATGAAGTCAGCTAATGTACAAATCCAAACTTTTATTTACAAATCACGGGACATTTTTGAATGTCCAGGCATTAAGAATAGATCGCGTTTGCGTCAAAATAGTATATGGGTAAGTTTGCCTAGATCGCCTTATTTCTGGTTAAGGAATTTCTGGTTAACCATTGTACGGTCATTTTAAAGACATCCTGTATAATAAATAATAAATATCAAATATGTTCTTAAAATATTACCACATTTAAAAAACTCTTTACAGTACTAGTGTAATAGGGGTCCTCATTCTACATACAATAATTTCTAACATCATTCATAACATTTAATTTACTAAATGAAAGAAGATAAATGCTTTAACACGTAAGGGAAATTTTACTGCATCTATTTATGGAAATAAAGATATATATTCGAATATTTAGGTTTCTCGGCCCATTTACAAAGAGCTGAGCCAAAAAGAATTGCATATCGGCATACATTATTGGTCAAAAGAGTCGGCAAGCGTATTCCGAGTGTGAATTATGATTTCGAGTGCGAATCGAATCATATTTTCTTTGGATTCTTAAAAGAGGTGCTTCCGCCCTTTCGAATGTCGTTTGGTTTACAGGGTCGTAATAACAAGTTTAAGCGGTCTGAAAAAAATTGTCATGTTATTCACTAAGTTCACAAAGTTCACACACTTCTCCTTCTTGGGTTAATGATATTATAGATTTAAATAAACTAATTAACAATTAAAAGGATACAACAAATAAAGAGGGCCATATTTAATACTTAAGTACATGATAAAACCTTTCATTGCATTTTAAAACCTAAGGTAAATTTGGAAACACCTATTCATGGACTATGTACGGAAATAATATGGCGTTCCTATGTAGCAAATAAAAAAATATTTTAAATACAGTTCAACCTCTGCTTGCGACCGCCTCTATAAAGTTACCACCTGCGCTAAACGACCGGTTATGAATTTCCCATGTTTTAAATTGGAAATCCCATTATTTTATACTATTTTTTACTGACCCATCTGTTAAGCGATCGCGGGCACTCATCAACGAAACTTTTGGTAAACATTAATGCTCAAAACATCCTTCGTTAGGGGCAGTAAAACCCGACCCGACAATTCTTAAGAAATATAGGTATATACACTAATCACTTCATTGCAGGCGGATCCACTCAATTCGCCTTAAAGGCTGATAAATCGGTTGATAACATTAGTTCTGTTTTGAACAGTTTTTGTGTGCTGTAGGACTAACGTGAATATTTCAAGACGACGGGGAAAAGGAAATGTCTTTCTTAATCGAGAAAAGTGAAAAAACTGGATTAAGTACTAGGAAATTGGCTGAAAAATTTAAAGTGGGTAAGAGTCAAGTGACTATGCTGCTTCAAAATAAAGCAGAAGTTAGAAATTTGTTTGAAGAAGGTGGCAACAGTGAACAAAAAAGAAAATTTCCCAAAGCCAGTAGACCAAGTTGTTTTTAACTGGTTTTGTCAGGCGCAAAACAACTAGACTAGATAAATTCAGGCATCAAATGGATTGTTAGAAAGATTTCGTTGTCGGCACGATATTATCTTCAAGAAAATATGTGACAAATCAGCCGATATCAGTATCGAAGACGTAATTGTGCATTGCTAACAAAAACATATGCATTGAAAGATGATAAATGTAAGTACTGGAAAAGAACAGCAAAACAACGATTTACATTTCTGTTCTGTGCAAATATGGAAGGTGAGAAGGAAGAACCACTTATAATAGGCGAAGGCAAAAATCTTCGATGTTTTAAGGGCGCACATATCAATAAGTTATCTCTCCAATAAATCTCGAACAAAAAAACGTGGAAGACAGCAGACGTCATGACAACATGGCTTCACAAATTTGATACTAAGATGAAGAAGCAGAACAGAAGAGTGGTATTGTTTCTGGATAATGCAGCGTCTCATCCCCAAATTACACTGGATAATGTCGAACTTATTTTACTTCCATCCAAATTTTTTCTTACATTGCCAACCTTTGAACCAAGACATTATTCAGAATTTTAAGATGCCCTACAGAAGCTACCTGATTAAGAGGCCTTTAGCATGTAGAGACAGTAACGAACGTCTTGATATGGGTTTCGGTGGCCTGGCGCAATTTATTCCCAGTGACAATAAAAAGATGCTCTATGAAACCGGATTTATGTGTAATACAGATAATGTTGACGACTTCGAAGAAGATAATATTTCGCACGCACAACTCTTTCCTAACATTAAGGAGACATTTGTGAACTTCAAAGAATTTGTATCTATTGATAACGATTCGCCAACAGAATGTGCAGAATTGACTATCATCGAGTGTATTGAGGAGATCCAAGAAACGGATGAAACTACTCCCAACTCTGAGATAGAGGAAGAGAAACCTGAACTTGCTCCAGTATCGCGAATATCAAGCCTAACTTTTTTAATAATATTAACAATTTTGACAAGTCTACAAATATCTCTGCCATTAAAATGTGCATGTGATTTTAAAAAAATAAAATAAAAAATATGAAGCAATCATTAATTTCTGATTATTTTAAAAAATAAGAATTTGACAGCAAACATACAGTACATGGTATAATATATATGTTTATGTTGGTATGCACGTGCAGTATTTACATATCGGTAAATTGGCTTCATCTCATTTGATTTTAGTTCTGATAAATTAAAACAAAAAATTTAAAATTATTTGTATACCGGGTGTTGCATCGTCGAGCGGGACATAGGAAATCCCATGTAATTTTAAATGTGGTCAATTATTGGCTTCCCTAATTATTTTAGAGAAAAATTCTATTTAGGTTTATTAAAGAGCACTAAAACCTACATTCAAAAGAATAACTTTAGATATTTTTGATGAGCCCGTTTACGGGTTATCGCCGATTTCTTTTTAACTATTTCTCCTTTTTATGGCCCCGTATTTGCGGGCACCAGTCAAGGTAAAAGATGACTGTCAAATAAAGTTGTCATTTTGAAATGTGTGCTTTATTGTTATAAAAACTCGTACTATTGTGCCGATAAAAAACTGGGACAAGAGATTTACAAAAACTAGGTAAGAAATACATATCTCCTAGACTATAAAAGGTGTCTAGAGCTGAAAAGGTAAAAACATCCAAAATTTAAAAAGTCACCTCGGTTACATAATGGAACGTTTTGTATTTTGCGATACGGGGTGGTTAAATTTTCGAGACATTCTATAATATGCATAAAGTAAATTTATTAGATTTTTTTTTCAAGTCAAATATTTAATAAATTATTATATTTACCATTACCACAAAATAATAAATAAAGCTAATACAGGTAATAAAATACATTTATTAAAAAGAAAAAAATTGCAAACACAAAGTTTGTCAAAACAACACAAAATTAATATTTGGTCATAGAACCATTTCTGTTTATTACTTCTTGAAGCCTTTGTGGCATACTTAAAACTAGGGGTCTGCATAATTCGCCAGTTATTTCATCCCAAGCTTGATTTATCCTGTGGCGTAATTCATCCCTGTTCCTAGGTCGAAAATCATGTTTGTACATAGATTTGACCATGGCACCCCAAATGTTTTCTATCGGATTCAAATCGGGACTCTTCGAAGCCCAGGGAAGAACTGCTATGTTATTTTCTTGGAGAAAATTTTGTACAATGCGTGCTGTGTGTATTGGAGAATTATCATGCTGAAATGTGTAATTTTGACCGTATATAGCGTTTACCGATGGTATCATCACTTCGTTTAGTATATTAACGTATACTGCTGCAGTTAGTCTTCCTTCGACGATTTGGCAAAGTCCTGGTCCTCTAGCGCTAATCCAGCCCCAAACATTTATGGAGAAACGCCCACTTTGGTTGGTTTTGTGGGTGTATCTCTCATCATAGCGCATGCCGGAAGGCCTATACACCCGAATTCTCCCATTATTGCATGACTGAAAAGTTTTCTCGTCAGAAAATATAACTGTTTCCCATAAGTTTATTTGATTAATATATTCATGTGCAAATTCTAACCTGCCCTGTTTATTTATTTCCGTTAAAAAAATTTTATTGGCAGCACAACGGCTTCGTATATCGGAATTTCGAACCCTGTCTCTAGCGGTATTTACAGAACCTGGAAAATTCGTCTCTTCTTTTGCCTTGATTGCAGTTTCGAAGGGATGATCCCTTAGGTAGTTAACCAGTCTTCTATCATGATCATCAGTAGAAATTTTAGGGGGACCAGAACCTGCATTCCTAATAATAGCCCCATGTCTTGCTATTTTTTGTTTTGCCAATAGCACGGTATTCTTGCTAACTCCCAGTTCGTCTGCAATATCCCTAATATTAACACTATCTCGCAACCGACTATAAATAATTGCCTTTTGCTGGGGGGTTAATTGTGGCATATTTACAAATAATATATGATTGTATGTTTGACGAGTCAATCATAAAGTGACAATCTTTATTGAAATGCAAATTTTCATGACATTTTACTGGTACCAGGATTGATGTAAAATTATTCCTAATAGTCTAGGAGAAAATAGAAAAATTTCCTGTCCCAGTTTTTTATCGGCACGATGGTACATCGAAAATATTAAAGGTGTATTTATGAGTACAAATTAATCTGAATAAAACTAAAATAAAGTATCCAATTACAAGGTTAATTATGACATTTTACATGTTTCAATATTTTACTAATTAATAGGTAGGTACTATTAAATTGTTAGAACTTTAGGATTTAAGAAGATGTTCAAATATTCCTCCATTGACTGCTAGACAATAACCGAGGCGATCATAAAATTCTCTTCTTACATTCGCTAGTTGGTAAACTGAAATTCTATTGCATTCGGCAGAAATAGCATTTTTTAACTCGTCTAGATTTGGGTATTTTTTATCTTTGTATATCCTGTTTTTTAAATGGCCCCAGAGAAAGAAATCATTTGGCGATAAATCAGGAGACCTGGCTGGCCAAATTAAAAGCACGGTTTAAATATTCCCGGACAGCCAGGGTACTATGTGCCGGGCAGCCATCCATTTGGTACCAAACTTCCTGATTTTCCCTGGCGGCATCATGTAAAGTAGGTAAAATATGATCTTCAAGTAGTTCCAAAAAATATTCTGCATTTAAATTTCGTGTAAGAAATAATGGCCCGATAATATTTTCTCCGAAAATCCCAGCCCATACATTAGCTTTTTGTGGATATTGCGTCCTTGTTTCCACAAACCTGTGTTGGTTTTCTTTGCTCCAATATCGATAATTTTGAACATTGGGTTCATTGTTTAAGGTAAATGTGCATTCGTCAGAGAAATAAATGTTTTTTAAAAATTCCCTATCCATGTTTGCTCTTTCCATCATACCAAAACAAAACTCCTGACGTCGTATTTCGTCCCTATCTCTTAGCTCTTGGTGCTTTTCATATTTGTATGAATAATATTTATGTCGTTTCAAAGCTCGTAACGCTGTGGTGTGATCTAATCCTATGTCATCCTCAAGTTTCCTTGTGCTGATCTTCCCATCATTTTCTTCCACGCACAATAAAACTTGCAAGTCCCTATCATTTCTTGCATCTCTTCTTTGTTCCTGCCTTTCTTCACATCTGCAGTTATTTATTACAGTGCCTTTTGTCTCAAATTTCTTGATAGTCCTTTCGACTGTAGATTTTGCAGGTATCGGTCTATTCGGATACAGAGCAGCAAACATGTCTGACACATTTTGATAACTATTTCCTTGATAATACCATTTAATCATCAATATTTTTTCTTCAGAAGTGTAATTCATGGCTAATATTTTCGATGTACGAGTTTTTATAACAATAAAGCACACATTTCAAAATGACAACTTTATTTGACAGTCATCTTTTACCTTGACTAGTGCCCGCAAATACGGGGCCATAAAAAGGAGAAATAGTTAAAAAGAAATCGGCGATAACCCGTAAACGGGTTCACCAAAAATATCTAAAGTTATTCTTTTGAATGTGGGTTTTAGTGCTCTTTAATAAACCTAAATAGAATTTTTCTCTAAAATAATTAGGGAAGCCAATAATCGACCCCATTTAAAATTACATGGGATTTCCTATGTCCCGCTCGACGATGCAACACCCGGTATATGTAGATACTTATTAATAAACCAACACTGTAAAATGCAGACCAGTTGTTTTAATTTTTCTCTATTAACCGACCACCCCTATTAACCGACCAACATTCGATTCCCCGAAGGTGAAGCAAGTTCAGGCTCCTCTTTCTCTGTCTCAGAGTTTGAAGTGGTTTCATCCGTTTCTTGGATCTCTTATACCGTGAGGACTAGAAGTCCTGCATAAATTCGATAAAAAATTAGTCATGCATTTTTCGGAAAAATGCTTGAATATGAAAATTTTTATTTTCATTTGCGCATTTTTTGACGTGAAAGTTTAGTATACAGGGTGACACATGTTAAATATATGACGTAATTTGTTATTTTTTCTTATGGAACACCCGTATATTTTTCGATTTTTCAATTCTAGTAAACATTCTAAACATATCTGGTATAGCATACCCTATGTCTAAAGTGTAAGATTATCGAGAAATTTTCGATTGAATTATAGTATTTTTAAAGTCACCTTGAGTTTTATTATTTAAATAGGTATAGACCAGTCCTTCAAATGTGTTGTCATTAGTTGTCAGTTTATAGCTGACAGCTATCAAGCAACATTTAAGTAATCTTGTCTCATGCAGCATTTCGTACTACTTAACTAAATAAATTTGAAAATTCACAAAAGAAAATGGTTAAATTGACTGAAACTCAGAAAATAGATGTTTTAATTATGATAGGATGTGGTGATCGTATTAGGACTCAAAGGGAAGTTTGTGAACTATTTAATATAAAATATCAAGACATTCAGATATCTCAGTCCAACGTAAGCAGAATCGAGAAGAGATTTAGAAAAACGGGACAGGTACGAGATCTTCCTAGGTCCGATCGGCCTTCAATTTCAGTAGATAAACAATTAAACGTTATATTATCCATTGAAGAAAATCCACATAAACCTACTACCTACTCAAGAGCTAGCATTGGATAACGAAATTGGAAAATCATCTGTAAAAAGAATTTTAAAAAAAGAGAAATATAATCCATATAAAATAAAATTAATCCACGAGCTTAACGAAGATGATCCAGATCGCCGCTTAGAGTTTTGCGAAACTCTAATGAATATTTGCAATAATGATAATTTTTTTGCACGTAGGATTATATTTTCTGACGAGTCGACCTTCTGTCTAAATGGGGTGATGAACAGAAAAAACTGTCGCTACTGGTCTTCTACTAATCCACACTGGGCTGTGGAAGCTCACACCCCGTATAAACAGTCTGTTAATGTTTGGGCGGGTATTGTGGGCGACAGAGTCATTTCTTCGATAGCACGCTAACAGGTCAACGTTACTTGGAGTTTTTAAGAAATGATTTGATCCCCGCCTTATGCCGTTTGTTTCCAAATGCGAACAACCCTAATATTCCTGGAGATTTTGTTTGGTTTCAACAAGATGGCGCGCCTCCGCACTTTAGTAGGGAAGTGCGCGAATATTTAAATTACGTATTTCCGGGTCGTTGTATAGGGCGAAGGGGGCAAATAGAGTGGCCTGCTAGGTCGCCGGACCTAACTCCAATGGACTTCTCTATATGGGGCTATCTTAAACATAAAGTGTATATGAACAAACCCAACAATATCGAAGAATTAAAAAATAAGATCAGATATGAAATTCAATTAATAACCTGTGAAATGATTCATAACATTTTTGAAGAGTTTCAATTGCGGCTTGCTTGCTGTCAGGAAGTCAATGGAGCACAGTTCGAACATTTACTAAATTGATGATTAGAGTACTTTTTAATATTTTAAGCTTTGATACCCGCAATTTAATAAATATTTTTATAACTTAGTCTTTTTTATTCAATCGAAAATTTCTCGATAATCTTTCACTTTAGACCTAGGGTATGCTTTACCAGATATGTTTAGAATGTTTACTAGATTTGAAAAATTGAAAAATATACGGGGTGTTCCATAAGAAAAAATAACAAATTACGTCATATCTTTAACATGTGTCACCCTGTATACTAAACTTTCACGTCAAAAAATGCGCAAATGAAAATAAAAATTTACGTATTCAAGCATTTTTCCGAAAAATGCATCACTAATTTTTTATCGAATTTATGCCGGACTTCTGGTCCTCACTGTATACACTCGATGATAGTCAATTCTGCACTGGCAGATCCGTTGGCAAACCGTTATCAATAGAGAAAAATTGTTTCGAGTTTACAAATATGTCCTTAATAATAGGAAACAGTTGTGGGAGCGGAATATCATCTTCTTCTTCGAAGTTGTCAATATTGTCTGCATTATACATACCTCCGGCATTTTTTTATTGTCACTGGGGACAAATTGCGCAAGGCCACCGAAATCCATATGGGGGCGTTGGTTATGGTAGTATTATTTTTGATTTCTCTTAATAAGGTAGCTTCTGTAGAGTATTTTAACATTCTGAGTAAGGCCTTGGTCCAAAGTTCGGTAATGTGAGGTAATATTGGGTGGAAGAAAAATAAGTTTGACATTACCCAATTTTAGGATGAGACGTTGCATTATCCAGAAACAATACAACTCTTCTATTCTGCTTCTTCATCTTGGTATCAAATCTGTGAAGCCATGTTGTCATGATGTACGCTGTCATCCACGTGCGCCCTTAAAACATCGAAGATTTTTGCTTTTGCTTATTATACCTGGCTCTTCTTTCTCTTCTTCCATATTTGCACAGAATAGAATGGTAAATCGTTGTTTTGCTGTTTCCTTTCCAGTACACTTCATCATCTTTCAATGCATACGTTTTTGTTGGCAATGCACGAGAGGATAGACCTGTCTCATCTGCATTAAATACGTCCCTTGGGGTATAATCCTTTAAAGTGATCAGTAGCTTTTCTTTCCAAGTAGTTACGTATTCGATAGTAATATCGAATGATTTGCCATGCATTAGATTTTACCTGTGGAATATGGATAAGGACGAAATTTACAAATCTGCAATAAATTCTGAGAAAAGGGTTGCTACATTAGATCCACCGAGCAATCAAGCTCTAGATCCAAAAATTAAATTGGATCTGCCACGACGAAATAACATTACTCATCACTTCAGAGATGGTGATCCCAGAGGCCAATTACGATAACTACATGATAACTGCATGGCATTAATGCTTAAAGGTCAAAAACGTATAAATGTCTTTACGACTTCTACAGTACAGTGTTTTTATTCACTCCTCTTTTCTGGTATTATGTTATTATATACGAGATTACCAACAATAGAGGAGCACATAGTTTGTTGATTGAAAATACCTTCATGTTTAAACCTACTTGTTTAATAAAATATTTTTAAATTTTCTTTTAGAGAACTGAAAACATAATATTTCTGACTTATTTTGGGTCCAACCCTGCGCTACTAGAAAAGCAAACTTATTCCATCGCAGCCGGAATGCCCACAAATTATTGTGCGACTGACTCTTTGTGAAACCTATTGAAGTCGTAACCGTGAAAATTATTATTGATATGTAATACTTTGAGGGTGCCAAATAGACATGTTATATTCATAAGTATGGATCGAAGTTAGAAAGTTAAAGCTACATTCAGGCCATTCGCAATTAGAATGTGTACTTAAGGAAAAAAGGAAATGTTTGTTAATTTCTTTAATAAGTAGTAAAATGTATACCGGGTGGTGCACCGCCAGACTTGACATCCCATGTAAATTTTGCAACCCTTAAATATTAGCTCTCTTATTAATTTTACATTGTATTACACTTTCTTAAAGGATCTTGTATGATGGACTTGCACACTAAATTTTATTACTATGGCCAGTCTGGTGGTGCGACACCCATTATAACCTGCCATATAAATATATTAAAAATTAAAAAAAAAAAGAAGTTTATCCCTTTTCTTTTCGTCAGACCCAATCCTTTTACCCGTTCCGCCGTATTATAGCTCATCGGCAAGGCTATAGAGTCTGCATATTGCACGTGGTGACATCTCGTGGCAATCGAGCTATACACCTAACCATTATAGAGTTCTTGTTACAATTTTAGTACTAAAGCGGGAGCCGCCAAGGTAATAAATTTAGCTGAGTGAGATTGCCTTTCTTGCAGTTCATTCATATTTTGACAAATATCGTCTTCTTTATCCTAAAGCGCTAAATGTTTTCATTACACGGACCGCCTTGAAAATCCTGGAAACAAACAAAATGAGAGTTGATTAATTGTTAACGACATGATGATGCACTTAATGATTACTTTTGTACTTTTGCGGGCAAGCTTACTAGTACTTTGAATTCGACAGTTGACAATTTAAATTGGGTCCCAGTAAGTAATTCATTTTATTTTTTCCCTTAATAATCTCAGAATTAAATAAAATATTCCAAGATATACAAAATAAAATGGATAGATTTCCTTCTCGTTAAAAATATGTCAGAATTACTTTTCTACATAAAGGTGGTAATCGCAATGAGCCATCTAATTCCATTATTATTTTCGTTGTCCAAAGTAATTGAAAAATTGGTTAAGAAACGTTTATTGCTGGTTATCGATAATAATAAGATTTTTAACAATATTCAATTTAGATTTTTTCAGCAGAACAGGAATACCAGCAATGCTATGCTCAGATTATTGGAGGTTGTTTACGGTCATGTGAATGGAGGCAGTGTGGCTGCAGCGACATTTTGTGACTTATCAAAAGCATTTGATTGTGTGAGTCCAGAAATACTGCTGGGAAAGCTTTATTGTAATGGTTTGAGGGAGGAGGTGCTCAAATGTATTTCATAGTTAATTAAAGTATGAGGTTAAGGTAAGTTTTGATGTCTAATTTACCTGTTGTGTCAATAACAAGTCAAAAATGAATAAATTTATTAACGGTGAAATGTAATTTTAATTATAGGCTAGCAAATGGAAATGCTGAAGAAGCTCGACGAAATTATCAGGAACGTTATCCAACCAAAGTACTGCCAAGTGCCAAGATATTTAGACAGCTTCATGCAAGATGAAGTGAGACTGAGAGTTTTAAACGTAGTACGGATATTCCTGGCAGACCTGCAACAGTAACCATGCCTGAGTTAGAAGAAGGTTATACTTCGAGAGATATAAGATGATCCTTAAAGAAGTGCCAGGAAGGTAGCAGTGCAACTTCAAACCAGTGCATCAACTGTTTGGAGGGTTTTACATCTTTATAAACTATACCCATACCATATTCAATATGTGCAAGCTCTGCGTCCCCGTAATTCTTAGCCAAGGTTTGATTTTAGTAGGTGGTTGCTGCATTCAGTAGCGCATAAAAACAATTTTTTACCACACATTTTATTTACTAACGAGGCGGACGATAATCCTCATAGAATTCAGAAGGTCGTTTTCAGCAACAATTTTCGGTGAAATAATCAGTCAATCAATCTTATTGGACCATACTTTTTACAACCTCAATTAAATGGAAACTCCTATACGCAGTTTCTCTAGCTCATTTGAGCCTAGTTGCTCGCCAATATCTCGACAACACTTTTCTTAATTGCTGCATTGGACGCGCAGGTCCTCAAGGTTGGCCAGCTCACAGTCCCGACTTGAATCCTCTAGATTATTATGGGGTCACCTAAAGTCTCTTGCATACAAGACCCCTGTACTAGATGAAAACGGCTTAAGAATCCGAATTACTGAAAGTTGAAATGCGATAAAAAATATAGCAGGCATTTTTGAATTTTTAATTTAAGTAAATGTTTTAATTAACTTTGAAATACATAAGTATTTTTTTTTGTACATGCAATAAAGTGGTTTTTTTTTCAAAAACGGGGTAACTGCAGACACATGTTCATATGAACTTTTTCTCTTTAAATATCATAGGGAATCACCACCTTAAATTACGTACTGTACTTCGGAAACACCCTGTATATTAATGACCTGACATTTGTAGCCATTGAGGGGCAATTCATATTATTTGCCGACGATACCACAATATTGTGGCATTCTATCAACCATCATGCTCTAAAACATATAATTAAGTTAGATTTAATGAAGGTGAAGAAGTGGTGTAGTACAAACCACCTGTCTTCAAATAAAAAAAAATATATATTGGTGGTTCTAACTGTGATATGGAGGGTTTGGTTGTTGGTGACTCATCATTCCAAAATCTCTCGGGTACTATAGATAACGAACTTGGATTTGAGGATCATATTATGGCAGTGAGCAGGAAACTGGTTCCTGGTTGTTTTGCGGTTAAAGGCGTAGTGAATGAACTTGGCTCTAACATTGGTCGAAATATATATCACGCATTGATTAGATCTCATCTTAGATACGGGATTGCGTTTTAGGGATTTTCTAGCCAGTGCCTGCTTAGTGTCCTCTTGTGTTATCTTCCCAGGAGTGTAAACCTCCGGTTAAACCGGATGTAACTCGAGAACCGGAAATACAGTACTTCCAGTTTAACCCAAAATTGATATTTTTAGGAAGATAATAAGAAAGTAAGAAGAAGACATGTAAGCCGTTTTGCTCTACGATATACCGTTAGAGAGCTAAAAGCTGTCAAAGTTAAAAAATGTAATTTTTCGAAACTCGATATCCCAGAAACTATTAAGTTTAGACTTATAGTATGCTTATTAAAAAATAATTGATATTTTGTGTAGAATCCAAAAGTATTGTAAGATATAGGGCGTTTTATTTAAAAAAAAAAACGAAAGTTTTGTTTACCATGACTGTTTGAGGCACCCTGTATAATTACAGGTGTCTTAGTTTTATAAATTTTTTTAAGGCCTACAATTTTTATACCGGAAGTTTTTTTATATTGTGCGCCATTTTCTAAATAATTGACCGGTCCGGGACTTTTTGAACACAGTGTATATTATTCTACTATGCACCGCTCTGGGTGGAATCAAGCGGGCAACCTCAGTTGAGCACTTGCAATGAAAATATGCGAACAGTACTCCAGCGGTGGTCGAATTTGGACTTTATATAGCATCAAAAGTTGTTAGGGCGTATAGAGGTTCTTAGTTCGGAAAAGTATTTCAAGCTTCTGCGAGGCTGCCTTAGTAATGGACGAAACGTGATTATGCCAAGACATATGACTATCTAAATTGACGCCCAGAAAATGAATTGATGAAGCCCAGGAAATCGAGTGTCCCGCCATAACTATATCCGGTTTTTCAACATTAACTTTTTTATAAAAAACTGCTGCCTTTGTTTTTTAGCCTTAACTTCCTCTTGGTTACTGTCAACCCAAGACCGAATTTCTTCCTGGTCTTTGTTGAGATGTGAGACCTCTCGCTTTCTATAGAGATGTGCATTGGCAGCCGATGTTTGAGCACCCAAAGTAAAAGATGAAACAAATGTGCTATCATCAGCGAAGTTATGTATAGGATTTCTAGTTTTTTCCAAAACATCGTTAATGTATAGTAAAAAGAGGGTGGACGACAATATAAAACCTTAAGGGACTCCAGCTTTGATGTTAAAAGTGTCTGAAAGAAATCCGTCTATTGCCACTCGCAGTGAATGGTCTTTAAGAAAACTTAACGAACATGAACAAAATTGAACGGGCATTCCGTAGGCTCTTAATTTAGTTAGGAGCCCCTCATGCCATACTCGGTCAAAGGCCTTGGAAATGTTCAGTGCTACCGCCCAAGACTCCTCATGATGTTCTATTGCGTTGGTCCAAACGCGAGTAACATAAGCGAGAAGGTCTCCTGTTGATCTAGACTTACGAAATCCAGACTGGCGGTCACTAATATTGTTGAAGTCTTCCAGGCACTTTAATTATTTTTCATTGATAACCTTTTTTGATATAACCAAAAGCAATGCGACTGGACGATAGTTGTTTGGCAAGGTCTTCTTGCCTTTTTTGGGTATGTGCTGAACTCGCGCAGTTTTCTAACCAGAAGGAAATATTTCATTTTTGTAAAGTAAGTTAAAAAGCCTACAAAATACATATGTCAATTCCTCAGTCAATACCAATATTAACGCTGTCAAAAGAATCAGTAACTTATGAAAGTATCAGAATTTACAATTGTTTGCCCAATGACTTAAAGGACATTCCAACCCCAAAATCATTTAAAGGATCAGTTAAAAAATTATTGCTAGCCAGGGGATATTACGATCTAGGGTAGCATTACTTCGATTCATTTTAGAATGCTGTGTCTTTTTATTTTTGTTTTGGGACCAGAGAGTTGCTGAATTAGTATATGCATAATAAGGAATTAACTTTAAAGCTTTTAGCTAGCATTTGTTTTTCTATTTTGGTACTGCTGCGCCTATACATTTTATTTGTAGATTTTTTTTAGGAACTGTTTCTTTTACGGCTTTGTTAATAATAATTACTTCCTTGAACAGTAAAGCATATTTTGACTTTGAACTGACTTTGAGAAATGAAGCTAGACCTTTCAACCTAACCTGAACTAACCAGAACTAACCAACTAGTAAGCGACTAATATTGTCCAAACGGCTTTGAAATATCCACTACATGGAGGTAATATACTTATTAGCACTTATTAGAGAACAAAGTTACTAATTTAATGCATAGTGTCAGTTTTTATTTTATAAGTAGGACCTACATATTTTCAGGGCATGTTGTTAAAATATATAAAATACATACAATATAGTACTGTATGGTTTGTTATATATTATAAATATATTAATAAATATTTGCAATATAAAAAAGAATCTGTCAAACAAAATGTTGTGAAGATACTTGTTACAATAGTTTTAAAATGACTACATAAGATGTGTGACAAGACGTGCAATAAAAATATAAAGGACGCCAAGGCGAGATGGTAAAATAGCGGCAGTCTTAAAACCCCATTATATTTTTTTTGTCATAACCTAACGCCCTAAAGAAAATTATCATTCCATCTTTTTTTCCAGCCAAAACCTTATTCAATTTTACAACTTGAGTCCTAAATTTAAATCTCAAACCGTCATAAATTTCGCTAAGTAAGATTGCCTCACTTGCGGTTGAAATCAAGCCGAAGTCTTTCGAGTAATTTATGGTTGACCGGGGGAAGGCGGGATAATCAGGAATGGCAAAAAAGATAACACAATCCGATTTTCTTCGACGCCTGCTTGCAATTCAGTTTCAGTATGCTTTTCAGTGCAAGTTTCGTTAAACGTTCCAAATTTTTCAAGCTTATGGTTTTTTAGGAAAAGCTGCATATAAAAAGGAACGATAAGTACACACATTTAGAAATTTTATATATTAATATAAAAAATAAATTATTGAATAAACTCATATATATTACAAATATTATATTAAATAGGAGTCCCTGTAAACTTGTTCATCTTATTTGTGCAGGTATATACACTCAACAGTAGCAACAAAGTACAACTAACAAGTAGTAAAACCCTTACATTGATGAGGGTTACTTCAGAACAGGGGTCTTCAACAGCGGCGGCCAGCGGGCCGCCTTATACTTTTTTGTGGCCCGCACGCAAAGAAAACACAAGTTCCAATACATAAAATATATTACCTAAAACTTAAATATTGTCTACTTCAGAGATCTCTTTTAAACGAAAATCGAAAAAATTTTACAGAAATTATTTGAGTCTGGTTTAAATATTTACTCTCGTCGTCAAAATTTGTGAGTATTGTAATACGGATACGGGCGTATGCAAGTAATTAATGTATTGTAATACGGGCGGTCAGTCGATGTGCGTGTTAATACCTATTTCGCGTAATTTATTCATTATTATATCAGCGGCGATGTCGGCGATGGCGGCTAATACAAGTCGAAAACGCAAAATCATAGACGAGTCCCGCGTTTTTCAGGAAAAGTGGACAAACCTATATTTATTTGTAAATATTCAGGACAAATCTGTGTGTTTGTTGGGTCGTGAGACGATTGCTGTTAAGAAAGAATATAATTTAAAAAGACATTATGAGACAAAGCATGCTGCCAAATTTGATGATATTAAAGGTCAAATGTGGGTTGATAGAGTGGAAGCTTTGAAGAAACAACTGCAGTTGCAGCAAAGCACTTTTCAGAGATCAAATATAGAAAACGAAGCTTGTGTAAAGGTGAGCTATTTTGGCAATTAAATTACATTATCGACAAAAAATATTGTTTTAGGTGAGCTATATTGTCTCAGAGAAAATTGCTTGCAAGTCAAAGCCATTTGTGGATGGCGAATTTATAAAAGAATGCATGGAATCAGCTGCAGAAATTTTATGTCCATTACAAAAACACATTTTTTCTAAAATTAGTCTATCAGGACTAACAGTTGCTAGAAGAATTGAAGAGTTATCGGGAGATATTGAAAATTCTGTAAAATGTCGTGCATCTGAGTTTGTTTTTTATTCTATCGCAATTGATGAAAGTACGGATATGACGGATACAGCGCAGTTGGCAATTTTTATTCGTGGTATCAATAATAATTTTAAAATTACGGAGGAACTTGCTGCCTTTTATCCTATGAAAGGGACTACGAGAAGATCAGACATTTTTGAATGTGTTATGACGGTTTTAAATCGATACAATCTCGACCTTACAAAATTATCAGGCCTCATAACAGATAGGGCACCAGTCATGGTTGGTAAAAATGAAGGATTTGCAGCATTATTAAAAAGAAGCCAGGCCGACCTAAATTTAATGCAATACCATTGCATTATACATCAACAAAACTTATGTGCCAAAAAAATTAATTTTGACCACATCATGAAAGAAGTTATTAAGATGGTAAGTTTTATTAGGTCTCGGGGACTCAACCACAGAGAATTCCAAAATTTTTTGTCCGATTTTGATTCGCAGTATGGGGATGTAGTTTACTTTTCAGATGTTCGTTGGCTTAGTAGAGGAAATATGTTGAAGCGGGTGTTTAATCTCAAATAACCAATTAAAACGTTTTTGGCTAGCAAGGGATATCCTGTTGCCTTCTTTGATGATCAAGAATGGCTCAGTGATTTTGGTTTTCTGGTTGATCTTACTTTGCATCTGAATGACTTGAATGTACGGTTACAAGGTAAGGAAAATTTCATAAACAACTTATATGACAGCGTAAAATCCTTTGAAGCTAAACTTAAATTGTGGAAAATGCAGCTGCAAAAAAACGATTTGACACACTTTCCGATTTTATCAACTTGTAAGTGGGGTGATCTGAATAAATATATTTCCACAATAACTAATCTACAGGAAGAATTTACTTCGAGATTTAAAGACTTCAGGGAAAATGAAAAATTAATAAACTTGTTTGCTACGCCTGTGTCTGTTGAATATGTTCCAGGAAATCTTCAAATGGAACTGATAGATTTGCAGTGCAATACAATTGTGGACTCTTTGATTTTTACTCCAGATACATTGATATAGGTAATTAAGTTTCCGAACATTCGACTTTATGCTCTAAAAATGATGTCACTATTTGGGAGTACCTATGTATGTGAGCAATTATTTTCTCGAATGAAACATGTGAAATCAAAAAATAGGACCAGAATAACGGATTCTCATCTCGAAAATAGCCTTCGTATCGCTACATCCAAAATAAGACCAGATATTGACAAACTTGTAAAAAACAAACAACGCCAAAAGTCGCATTAAATATAAATGTGTTTGTATAAATATTGTCTTGAGTATACTTGTTATATTTCAGCTATATTAAATTTTTTACTTCCTATTTGTTCATGCCCGGCAATGGATGGGTAACCTAAATATGGCCCTACTATGAAAAAAGGTTGAAGACCCCTGCTTTAGAATATTGATTCTGCTAGCGCTCTAGAGGCTAAATTCAAAAAAGTTTAAAACTTTTTTTTATTTTATTCCTACTTAAAGAGAAGATATGGAGGGAGTCAAAAATCTATTCTATGCCTAGTGTTGTCCGTTCTTAAAATAATGGTAAAATTAAATTAAACTAGTACGGTGCGAGCAAAAATTGTTATCACCATAGTGTGCTTTGCGTCAAAGGCCGTACTACTTAGCGGTAGAGCTTAATACTTGTTGGTTGTCAGTAAATACCAGATCAGCATTATCAATTAATCAGTTATTCCGACATCTTTAACAATCGTTACAAGTAATTTGCTTCATAGCTAATTTATTCGATTTCTTGAATATTTCACGAAATGGGTTATATGAAACAGCACAAAAAATTCATAGTTTAAGGGTATTTTCGAGGGTTAGAGTAAACAGTGAGTGGCAATACAATCAGCGATTGTGCATGGACGATTTTTGCGAAAATGTTCCTAACGTCGCATTTGCTGCTGGGAATTTTTATTATTTCCTGAAAAGAACCATGGCTCTGTTTACGGAAACAGGTTCTATATAACATAAAAAAAGGAACTGAAAGACCATCTGTAAGAATAGAAGAACTTGTTGCAAACGTTATACGTCAACAAAATGTGTAAGACGCCTGTATCAAGAAGTGGGAAAACCTTATGGAACATGCAGAAATATTCTTAAGAAACTGTTAAATTTGCTTCCTTATAAAGTGCAAGTATTCCAAGAAATATGAGCTGCAGATTTTAAAAGACGCAGGAATTACTGTCAATGGTTTACCCAAAATTTATTGAAAAGAAATGATTTATTAGACCTGACATTTTTTTTAGATGAAGCCTGGTTACACCTTACCGCTTATGTGAATTGACCAATCAGAAATGGCCATTTGTTATATTATATATTTTCAAATAACTTCAGAAAAAAATAATAAGGAAGTCGCAACATTTCGGATTTTTTTCGAATATTTCCGGAAGTAAGCGGAATTTCCTGGTTTTAAATAAATAAATAAATAAATAAATAAATAAAGATGCCTCTATATTACGTAATACGTAATACTTTTTCTCAACAAAATATTATTGACCACTTAGTTGAGCAACTTTTTGTAATTTAACGGCCTTTGTAACTTTTGCCGTTTCCGGGATCCTATTGTATTTATCCTTATCTTGGACACCCTGTATACTTTACCCTGTGAAGTTTGTTCAAAGGAAAATCTATAATTGGGTTAAACAAACATTTGAAGATCTAGCTAATGGGTCTCGTAGCCTAGCCCTTAAGGCGACGGTGTCGGACACATGGACTAGTGTAGCGCGGGTTTAAACCATAGGGGTTTCACTTATGAAGTTTTGTGGAATATATCGCTATCCTTTTCATCCGATGCGCATTATCAAAATTTTTGGTTTAATGCGCACTTGTAGCAGGACCGGTTGATCGATTATTTTACGTAGCGAGCGGCAGTCGTCGTTCTGTAGGCGACGCCATATTTGTGAGCTTTTTTTACTTTGTTTGTCAAGTGTGTTTTATTGAAATATTTGTTAATCTTAAAACATTTCATTATGTATTCAAATGGAAATTTTATGTAACAGTGTTTTGTGTACAGAGACTCTCCTTTCATTTCTCCTGATATTTTGGTGTCCCAAGCAAGATGAGAGTAGGAAAGTGTATAGTAAGGGGTTGTTTACACACCTTCAGGATAAAGGTGTTAACTTTTTTTGAATACCTAAGGACTCTAGGTAAGTTTAAATTAGATTTCACATTTTCGCCGATTTGGTCAAGAATAATAATATTTATTTTAACTTCCTCATTAACTTTAATTTAAAGTAGGGTACAGTTTTTATTGGTTAATCAATAAAAATAAGGTATTTGTGTTTGTGTAATGCATGTACTACGTGTGTCTTAACACTATACAAAGCTTGCTTTGAAATCGAATAATAGAAAACATGAAAATTGATAAGTAGGTAGGTACTACCAATTTAGGTGGTGTACCCCTCGCAGGCTTGCATAAACCGATAAATAAATATTGTTGTATTCATTGACCAGATAATTATATCTACCCCACTATAATGCTCATTTATTCTATTAATCTTGTGTTATTTAACAAGTGCCTACTATTACCTAAGTAGCTAAGTATATATTTTAGTCCCAATATGGTAAACATTAAAAAACCATTTGTAAGAATGATTCCATACTATTTAACAATTGTCCATTTTTTTTAAATGTTTAATATGGTTGAATATTTGTCGACGATCTGACTTTAACCACCTACCTGCTGAAGAGTTACATGAAATCTACCAAGTGTTTAGCGCTCAGTTTAGGGATTCCATGTTTCCAAATTATTTACTTAAAAACTGGTTAATAAAAACAGCCATACCAACCCTTTTTACATTTAAAGGTAAGAAGTTATATTAAAAGGCATTATTAATCTGGGCAAAATAAAAAAAAGTTGTTATTTAATAATAATAACATTTCTATTGCTTTTCATACATTACTTTAATACTTAATTAGGACGATTATTAGACTGAAGTGTGAAAGAAAATATTATTAACAAACCTACTAATTCTGTTTATTGTTTTTATAGAGTCTCCAGCTACAACAACTAGTTGTTCAGTTGTACAAACTGAAGTTCTTAAAATGTTGAGCCTGGAGATATTATACCAGGACCAGAAGGAAACAATGCAGGTAAATTCCTCACTATATTTCGTAAAATACATACTATGTACTATTTTAGTATTCAATGAATACTGTACCATTCAATATCTGTTTGTTTCAAATTGTTATAGTTTTCCTGGTTACAGATTTTTTACTTATGCCATCTACTTCTACGAGTATGTCTGAACCACAAAAAACTAAAGTAAAACAGTCGAGAATTATTGAGAAATCTCTTCCAGGTCCTTCTACAGACCGTAAGTGTTTTTTTAACTACCTATATTATTGTATATGAGAGACAAATTACACAGTACATTCACAATTTTGTAAAAATATATTATATATTTTTTAATTTTAACCCTAAGATGGGGTTCTTAAAATGAGACACACTAAATTGTTAACAGTTCAACTTACTACCCTGTCATTAAACTTAATAATAATAAACATTTATTACGCAAATCGTAATGATAATTATAACAATGGATAATCTTCAATTCCTCTGTTCGCTGTTACAAACTTAAATAAATAATTTGTATTTTACAAAAACGCCTTTATTCCAGATACAGGAACCCAGACACCTCTCACTATCTCACGATACTCCAAGGAAACTTGACTTGGGGACAAGTGGTAGTGAAAAGAAAGTGCCTTTGAAGAAAGATGTCCTAAAGTTTTGCCAAGAGTATTTTTCTGACGGTTTTGCAATATAATTGAAGCCAACATAATGCAAAAAAATCAGGCAGTCCTAAAGGAAATTTTTTATTTCTCCCAAATTTTTCAATCATGATTTAGCAGCCTCAAAAAGCAGGAAGAAAAATTATAAACTAACTATTGTACCAAATTTGTAGATTTATATAAGTATATTCTTAGACATGTTAACTAATCCTTATTTAACTTTTTTATCATTGTAAATTTATTATTTAGTTTAGACACATATGTAATGGCAATATTGTTCCCTATGCATGGGATAAGGTTTGCTTTTTCTATTCTGTTATAGTCTTACTGTGTTGTATTACATTAGGTATATATTTTAAGTTTTATAATACTTTTTATTTCAAGTAATCTTGCAAATAAAATGAAATTTATGTTTAGGTTTTAGAGATTCAAAACTAGTGTATCACTTGCAGCAATAGACGTGTTTTTTGTTTGAAAGTTTTCTCTGAAAAATGTCACAGGTATTAAAGGGAGAATATTCAGAGTGTGAAGTTACTGCCTAGAGTAAATAAATACATTTTATTTCGCATTATTGCGACGTAAAGTGTTTTATGGTTAGCAATTTTTCACTTCTTTATTGTATTATTAAATGTTTAAAATAATTAAACTTTTGTTTTACTTGTTCTTAAGCTTTTACCATTAATTTGGGAAACCCTATGTAGAAGAATTATTTAGTATATAAAGGTACCAGAGGCGCAACCAAGAATATATGGGGGGGGGGGGTGACATCAAAAGGGAACAGAAAGGGAGTAAAGAACGACATAGTAAAAGTTGGAAACATTTATTTGCTCTCTGGAGTTTAATCAACCACCCGCCCCCCCCCCCCCCCATGGCTTCGCCACTGGTAGGTACCTACTTCCAAAAATAAAAAAATATCATTACTAAAAGGGATTTTTGTCTTAATAATTACTTTATGAAAGAAATTAAATTGTATAAACATGCATCTTGTTTTATATTTTGGGTTTCTAAGGTATAAAAGAGTATCTACATATAATTAATAACTTTATATATCAGTACAATAATAAAAAAAATCATGGGCCGCTACAACCCTGCATTTCGTGGTCCGACCAGAGAAATAAGAGGGGCACGACTAGTCCCCGGCACTCAGCTGATCGAGAAAACTTACTGCGCAATGCGCATTAAAATATAAAAAACGAAAATGCTCCCATAGGGGCACTCATAGAAGTGACAACTCTATTTGTCCTATCCTCTTTGGTTTAAACCCCGGGCCTGGCAAACTTTTAGACTAAGTTTGGATTTTAGTGGTTCGATATGGCGTTGCAGTCTGATGTCGTACGAAACATGGGAAGGTGAAAAATGTATCGGCATCCAAAACCCCCAATTCACGCCGGTTAGAGGCCGGATGAGATCGGATATCTCGTGGAGGGAGGGTGAATTTACGCACTCTTCAGTCGGTAGGTCACAACTGACAACTTAAGGCAGAACGAAACCAAGGGTTGATAGCCCTTGGAGGGTGCAGGCCGGGATGGTTGTCGTGACTGAGGACCGTGGTGAGAAACCCACGTTAGGCAGTAGGTCTCCTCGGGAATGGCCCTGGCAGCGACTGAAGTAGTGAAAATCTAATTAAAAAACAAAGAAGATCTAGATCCAAATAAACTTGTGCAATATTAAATTGACTATTCCACGGCACATAATATTTCCTAAATAAAGTGAATTGAGTTGAAACGGACGGCAAATTAAATGTTACCGATTATAATTTAATCAATATGTATATGTATATGTGAAACCTTGGAGGATGAATTAGTGGGAATAGTCATAAATAGGGAAGTGATTAACAATATGAGATATGCTGATGATACCGTCCTGTTAACTGGTAAACTTGAAGATACAAGATATATTTTAGAAGAACTGAATGATCGATGTAATGAATATGGTCTAAAAATTAATTTTAGGAAAACCAAGTTAATGGTAGTCACAAAATTCCCACAAAACCTGAACCATGTGAACGTGACGATAGCGAACACCACAATAGAGAACGTCTCTACATATAAATACCTAGGAACCTGGATAGATCAATCAGGTGACCAAACAAGAGAGATAAGAACGAGAATAGAAATAGCCAGATCAACGTTTACTAAAATGAGAAAATTGTTTACCAGTCGAGATATTAGGATGGAACTTAAGATAAGGATACTGCGTTGTTACGTTTTTTCCGCGCTTTTGTATGAAGTGGAAACATGGACGCTCAAGAAGAACCACATGAACAAGCAGCAAGCCTTCGAAATGTGGTGCTACCGTAGAATGTGGCGTATCCCCTGGACCAATCACGTCACTAATGCCGAAGTCCTGGAACGGATGCAAAAAGAGTGTAAAATCATTAACACGATAAAAGAGAGAAAGCTTTCAATACCTGGGGCATATAATGAGAGGACAGAAATACACACTTCCTCAACTGATAGTTCAGGGAAAGATCAGTGGAAGGAGAAGTGTTGGCAGACGACGTGTGTCCTGGCTTAAAAACCTGAGGGAATGGTTCAACTGTAGTGAAGTGCAGCTGTTTCGAGCGGCAGTCAACAAGGTCCGGATAGCTGTGATGATAGCCAACCTCCGAAAGGAGATGCACTGTAAGAAGAACATATGTGAGAGCTTTGTTCTCTAGCCACTTGCTGAGACCCTATACAATAAGTATTAACCAAATAATGCTAAAACAGCTATTCTCTGCTTGTCATGCGTGCCTTGTACTGACGAGAACCTAAGAGTTTGAAGCCGGTCTACAGGTAGCAGCAGTGTGGCCTCCTATCATTGGAAATAAAGATTCATTTCTTTCTTTTCCGGTAGTTTCTGCAATCTAAGATGTATTTCAGTACTAACTGTGTTAGTCAAAATACGCCAAATTTTGCTATATAATTCAGCGCTCGTTGGGGTATGTAGCCCAGAGAATAGCTTCTTTAGCATAATTTGGTTAATCCTTATTGTATAAGGTCTCAGCAAGTGGCTAGAGAACAAAGTTCTCCCATATATACATATTGATGTCATATTACCACTTACCAATCTAAAGTTTGTAATGGAAGGTACTGTATAATGTTGAATTAAATGTAAATAATAAATTAAATACGCCCCAAAAGAAACTTCCATGAAATAATCCACAGCGGCAGAGACACAAACAACCATAAAAGAATAAAAAGATCGTAAAAGCGAAACTACGAAAATAATTCTCACTCTGCAATCGATTTCGGCCTCGGAAAAATCTTCCTCGGCGAATAAAATATGATTTTCATCCATACGGATACAGTCCATATAATAATTTCGAGAATCAAATAAAAATAACCATAAATCAGGGGCATTAGCATAAAACGACATCGTATGCAAATGAAACGTCGCAGCACAAGACGCCATCTTTCTGCGACAATGAACCTTGAGGTTGTTTTTATAGTTTGTGAGAGTATGTTTCTGAAAAGATAACAGTTAAACATTTACATATTATAGAACTGGGCAAAATCGCAGTATTTAGAACAAAAATATTCAACTATAAATTTTTTATGATAGAGCACTAGCTCCGCAGGAAAAATCCTGGGGTGAGTGTGCGACGGAGGCGATTTACGTTAGTCTTGAAACCTTGACGATTATATTTGTTGGGAAAACGACCGCAGGAGGTGATTATTTTTTCCAGATGAAGGAATTTTTGGACCCGCCACGTGAGGTTGGGTAACATAAAAATTAAGTGTTTCGACTATACTAGAGGGCACAGAAGATTAAGTAGCTTAAATTGTTTAACTGAAAAAAATATTTTTAGATTTAATTAGAAGTAGGTACCTACTTAATAATTATTTGCAATTTTATGATTCATTATATATTTTTTTTTACCTATTTGCATCGTTGCATGTACCCAGACAGCACAAGATATCCATTGGACGTCCAGAATTAGTCCAAAACATGTGCCTAGTGTCCATGGACCTTGAAAGAACATCCAGTGAATATCCACTTTAAGTTATGATACGCCTGTTGTATATCCTTACAATGTCCATTGATGGAAGATCAGATAAACTTTGCAAAAATGCTGATATATCGTTAAGGCGTTAAAACCGCAAGGACTACAACATAATATACATATTAATAATTATACACAATCTTTTCCTTCAGACTTCATCATATTAACACTATTTATTGAAAAGTATTGGTTGAACTGATTGCGTTTTTGGTTGTTTTAATCGCCAATCGACTATGTTTCTCTCTCTCGTTAGGATCGTTACCAAGTACGAACGAGAGAGATTAAAGTATTTTAGAAAGATTATAAGAAAACATAATTTTTAAAAAGAGTGGGCAATCTAAAATATCATATTTATATTATTATTAATATCATTGTGTCGTTTGTCATTTAGGATTGTCGCTTTATGGCGTTTTGTGACTCAACGAATACTAAGGTTATGTGACTTGTCAGTTGTCAGTCTTGTCATCTTGTATTTGTCCCGGTTTCCTATCTTCCAGGAGTTAATTTGTTAAGTTCTTTGTTATTTGTTGTTTTTTTTTTTTTTAAATACCTGTGCAAACCACACCACACAGAAGATACAACAAGTTAAGTGCACAGGGTGTCCAGTTTTCGATGGTTTTACGGGGTATCTCCGTTATTAGTAACGATAGAAAGATACGGTTTTCGCAAACTCTTCATATTTAGGTTACCCTGTAGCTTATCAAAGAGAAAACAAATATTATTTTTGTAGTTTTTTACGTAGAATCCAGTGACGTACTCAAATTCTTTCTACGTTCAATAGTTTCCGAGAAAGAAAACAAACTTGTTTTTTTTTTAAATGGGTCACCCTATACATTTTTTATTAATATAATTTAGTTTATAACAAGCTTCTCAGAAATATATAAAACCTTATCTTTATTTTTAATATTAAGCACGAAATTATACGTTTTATTATAAAATATACATTTTTGTTAGTAGGCCATGACGGGTATTTAAAAAAAGAAAAGAACACAGTCATTTATGTCATACTAAAAATTTCTTTAGTTTTTGTCAGAGTATTCAGGTTCTCTAAGTCGTTTTAAAATATCTAATTAATAGTAAAAATCAGTTTGTGCTAATTATGGCAGAAAATGTAAACTTTGAAAATAATGAAAAATACGACATGCTCGCTTGTTATGTCTATTGTAAAATGAAGAGAAAGCATTAGAAGTGTATTTCAATAGGTAAATATACGCCTTTTTGTACTATTTCCATGAAGACTTATTAAATTTCTTAAATTACTTGTAGATATACCGAAAGACGACAGCCGGATAAAAAAAATTTTCTAAGGATGAAATCAAATTTAATTTAACGGTTCATTTTCTAAACCTCGGCCTAACATCTACAACAAAGAAAACCGCGAGACTGATGAAATAAATGTTTTAGCTTCAATTGAAACAAATCCAACCAGTTCTTGTAGAATGGTTGAAGGTTCGGTCGGAGTAGTTCAATCAAGAATTCCAACAATCCCAAAAAAAAACAAAATTTTAAGCAATACAAAGTCCACCTATTACAGAACTTAGATCCTGGTGATGCACAGCGCTGAATAGAGTTCTGTAATTGGTATTTACAAAATATTAACAGGAAAAATTATTTTGAAAGAATTGCTATAAGGTCCGATGAGGCTCATTTTACCAGTGCCTATCAATAGTAATGTTAAGTGCATGTAAAATTGCTGAAAATCATGCATGAAGGTTTGTTGCCCTAGAAACAGCTTGAATGCATTTTTATTGTTATCTACCAAAAAGTGCCCGACCGAAGGGAGGGCACTTTTTGGTAGATAACAATAAACGAAAAACGAAGGTATGAAGATAAGAAACCGCCTCTAGAGGTGTATTTTATTGGATAATTTACTGAACATAAAAATGAAGGCCGTCTGATAAAGGTAAATATACAAGTTAGAGGTGTTACTAATTTTTTATGTAAGTAAAAAAGCTACAAGCGTCTTTTCGAAAGCGTCTTTTCGAGCTAGCGGTAGTCTTATCGGGTAAGACGACCGTTACCAAGGTGGTTGCTATGAAAATGAGCGTTTTGATTGGTTCAATAAAAGTGAGGTGAATTATCAGCTCAACCGCGACCGAGGGCTGATTTTCACCGAAAATCAAGTGAAAAGCGCATTGTAGTTACAGTATATGAGGGAAATAGTCAATTTAATCGGCACAATACGAGGTTTTGGTCTGAGGAAATTCAGCATGTAATATTTTCACTCGAGCGGCAAGGCAGGTTTGGCTTTAACGTTTCATGTTTTATACTAGGAAGCAAAATAATTTATAGTATGTGTGAAGGCAGCTTTATTGCAAATAAATATTTGGAAATTCTGGAAAACGTTGTGCCGGAAATAATAGAAGACGTACCCTTAGCGGGCCTCAATGACTTGCATCTGCAACAAGATGAAGCACCCGCTCACAATGCGCTAATTACCAGGGCCTACTTAAACAATAATTTCCCAGGCCACTGGAATGGAACTAATGGACCTGCAAGATGGCCACCAAGGTCACCCAACTTGTCGGTTTTGGAATTCTTCTTGTGGAGATACGTTGAAAATAAAATTTATTCTATTCGATATCAAACAATTGCAGATTTAAGAAATGCCACTGAAAAAGCATTTAGGGAGAGTTACAAACGCGGCCTTTTATTATTTTAAATTCATTAAGGTGAATAAGAACTATGTGTGAAACATGACTACGGCATAATGGAGAATAATTTGAGCAATATTTATGAGAAACGCGCTACTCAAATCGTGCGTAAATACCCTTATATGGACTAAGAGTACTTTATTAATGAAAAGTTTTTATAACTTCGTTATTCCTTACATTAAATGGAGTTTTTTATATTTTAGTTAAGACCAGTAAACTTTAAAAATTGTATTTTGAAATGATGACGAGCCCAACACCTTTTTGGTTCAATTTGGTTCAAGTCTTCATAAATCAGCTTTCCTGAAACCCACTGTATACAAGATTGTTATAGAGTGTTGCATTTTAGTTATTTATAGGAGACCTTTGCTTAATCCTAGGTCTTATTGCCACTTGATGTACAAGTTAATTTAATTTAATCTGAGAATCTTCAAGGTGGTTATGATCAGCTAGAGAAACAGTTGTTATTAATACCCTTTTAGGGAAAAGCAATCATTGGCGTTGCGAAACTAAGTAATACAGACAACAATTGAAAAAATTATTTTCATTGTACAATTTATTATCGGAATAAAGATTAAGTTAAATATAATGGAGTTTTTGGAACCGTTATTTTAATCTTTATTTATGGTTTCTTTGTGCTTGATATGTGCATTATTAAAATGCAGCGACGATTACTTTAACAATAATGATCTACTAAACGCGTGCTTGGAATGTTGTATTGTTCTAACTAAACATAACGGTGCGAGTAATATCAGTGATTTCCGAAGAATACTTTTACGTGGTGTGTTATCTATATGTTCAAAACAACGTTTGCGTAAAAGTATTTACGGTGCAAAATGAGCGAGGCCAAAAAAAAACTAAAACGTATCACTTTAATAACACTGGAGAACAAATTTCAACTTTTTTTTTGTTTCCTGAACAAAACCTATTTTTTTTATTGCAGTACACCCAAGTAACTAAAAAATACCTCTTAAAGACTTTAGTTAGCTTGCAAAAGAAATTTTGAATTATTTGTTACAAAATCTTAATTTATAGGCATATACAATGAACATTTTAATTTATAGGCATTTACAATGAACATACAAACAATGTATTGTTGGTTCAATAATAGCAATTAAATAGCACATTTTTATCAGTAAGTCTAAAGTTTAGACACTCATTTTACGCTTCTTAGCCTGTCTTTTGAAAGCAGTCTCGGGGGCATCTCTCGTAATAGTCCAACAGTAGTCGGCTAACATCTCACAGTTCCATTTTACCTGATACGTTCTTTACATGTTTGAAATATCCTGGTGGAACCTCTCACCATGCTCGTCACTTACAGCACCACAATTTTCCGGAAAGTAATCCAGATGAGAATCCAGGAAATAAATTTTCAACGACATATTACACCCTAGGTTTTGGTAACATGAAAGAAGTTGGGCATCCAGGTCTTTATAGTTTTCTGCTTTTATGTTTCCCAAAAAATTTGTTGCAACCATTTTAAAGGCATTCCAAGCGTCCTTTTCCCTGCCTTCAATTATGAAATCGAGTTGCGCATCTCCGAAACGTTTCCTAATCTGGGGAGCCACAGATATTCCCTCTTTAATTTTAGTGTCACTGATTCTAGGGAACTTTTCTTTTAAATAACTAAAATCACGGCCATCTTTGTCCATGGCCATTATAAAATTTTCCCAATTTTATATGAAGTGGCGGTAGTAATATCTTTTCTGGGAGAAGTAATGGCGTGCTGGCTACATTTTTTTTTCCTGGCTCAAAAGACTGTCTCGGTTGCCAAATTTTCTTTATGTAGTTATCCGATCGTGCTCGACTGTCCCATTCGCAGAGGAAGCAGCAGTATTTCGTATAACCTAGCTGCAATCCAAGCAACATCGGTACAACTTTTAAATCCCTACAAATTTGCTAATTATATCTTTCATATTGTATGGTCTCCAGTAACAATTTCAAATTGCTATATGTTTCTTTCATATGGACTACGTGACCAATTGGGACTGAAGGCAACTTGTTTCCATTATGGAGTAACACAGTTTTTGGATTGTAGTCGAGATTTAAAGCTGCCATTAATCCCTCAATGTCCCTACTGTATCGCAGACCTTTTTTCTCCGAAAAACCTGTTTTGGTGGGAGGTGTCAAACAAAAGTAACAGTTAGTAACGTGGTTTTTTGGTTCTCGCCAGATCATAGGAACAGCAAAGGGCATCTTACGCTTTTTCCACTTAGAAAGCCGCGAATGCTGGACGCACATTTGTAGCAGCAGATATGGGGAGCCCAATTTGTATTCTGGTCTCCAATCTTACAGCCAAAATACAAGTGGTAAGCCTTTTGTATTAAAGGGCTAAGTGTACGTTTTTATTTCACAAAAGTCACTTCACCACATATATAAGAAAAATGATGCGGCTTATTTAAACAAACTCGGGACATGTTGCTCAAAACTCTCTAATTTCTGAAAAACGAACAGCTCTCAATTAACTGGTGGTTGAAATACAACTAAGTAATAATTTAAGATTTATGTTATATGTATTTAAACCCCTTATAAAGTATACCTGGTATAATAAATCCGGGTACATCTCATTTAGTAGTCGAATTTTCCCATACATTATGGGCAGGGTAATTATCATAATTAGCATGGATCTATAAAATCGGAGCCAACTGAGACCTTTGCAAGACAGATTGTTAGTTAGTATAATAAAATAAGTAAGATTTTGCTATTTTGGTCTCGGAAACATTTTTGCTGTTCCCCAGTGTAATTAATGGGAGGAAGAATTCTTGTTTACTATGATCAAAGATAAGTGTGTTTGTCTTGGTTCCTGAATTTCAGTTGCATTGGCTAAGCGTGGGAACTTAAAAAGACATTATAAAACGTTGCATGAAAGTTATCTTCTAGCAAATAGTGAATTAAGACGGGACAAAGTAAAATATTTTAGAAGTAGTTTAAAAGCAGAGGAAGCCATATTCACTAAACCAGCGAATCAGTCGAAAGCTGCAACAATCGCGTTTTCTAAAATTACTTGTATATTGGCAAAACATAAGAACCCCTTCGAGGATGGGACATTAGGAGTTTTCATAATTTTGTTTTACCTTACCATGCATATTAAGTGAAATTTTATATATTTTAGTTAAGACCAGCAAACTTTAAAAATTGCATTTTGTGACGATGGCCAGCCCAAAATATGTTTGGTTCATGTATTCATGGATTACCTTTCCTAGGAAATACTGCATACATTTTTTTATTACAGTATTGCATTTTAGTAGTTTATAGAAGGCCTTTGCCTAATCCTAGGTCTCATTGCTATTTGTTGTGCAAGTTAATTTAATTTAATTTAAGAATCTTCAAGGTGGTTATAATCAGCTACAGAAACAGTTGTTATTATATGCCGACCATTTTCGTGAAAAGTAATTGCGGGACCAAATAATGATACAGATCACAATATAAAAAATTATTTAAATTGTATAATTTATTATCGGATTACAGATTAGGATGGTGAGTTTTGGAACCCTTATTTAAATCTGTGGTTACAGTATCTTTGTGCTGAACATGCGCATTACTAAAATCCAGCTACGATTACTTCATCAACAATTATGATCTACTAAACCCGTGGCCAGAGTGTTGTATTGTTGTACCTAAACGTACTTAGTCAACGAGCGGTACGAATAATATCTAGGGTGTTCAAAGATTACCTTCATGTGGTGTGCTTTCTGTGTATTAAGAACAGCATTTACTTATAGTAAATTACTAAACGGCGGAATATACAGGGTGGCGCATCGAAAACAAAACAGAGACATTTACTGGCAGTTCAGTTCATTTTTGGAATAACGCTCAGACCCGTCGATTTTGTTTTCGAAGGGGACACAAAATTGGCAAAAAATCACGTTAATACGTGCAGCCCCCTGGACGGGTGTGGAACCACCCCTAAAATCTTAAATAGAAATGAGTGATACTTTATTTTAAAGGCCTTTCAGTTCTCTTTATAATGGTGTAACATTCATGTACTTCAGTTCAGTAGTTTTGGAGATATATTGATTTAAAGCTTAAAGTAGACTTTAATAGGTACATCAGATTAGTTTGTACTACTTTCAGAAGAAATCTGAGTAAATGCTTTTCTTCACTACGCCCATGGTTTGTTTATCATTTTGGTGTTGAAAATAGCGATTGGAGCGTTTTTTGCGGCAAAAAAAGTTGTTTCTTGAAGAAAGATAAGAAGGGACGTCTCGTACTTATTTTAAATAGGGATTTAGTACATAGTTTGCGATTGATTCGACCAAAAGGTAAGAGGCTTAAGTTTAAAATTTAGATTAAATCAACTTATTTACTACAAAAAGTCTCTTGAACAGTTTTCTTATCATCTGCTTTTTGGTAGCACAGTATTTTTCAGGTATGTACAAGACGACCTTACACCTCACAAACGATTGGTATTGTTGGTTATTATTAGTTTCATCTGACAACATAAGATTATTGTCAAATTTGTAACATTTAATATTGTTGCTAACGTTCAATCATTTTATCTGCTTGCATTAATTATTAGAAAACTTTATTTGTCGTGAATTATCATGGCGGTGCAATACACTAATGCAGAATATACCGATATGATATTGGTATTTGGGTATTGCCAAGGAAATGGTCGAGAATATGTCATAGTCTACTCCGAAAGGTTTCCAAATCGTCGTATACCAAGCCACCCGACGTTTGCTGCTGTTGAAAGACGCCTGCAGGAAAACGGTCAATTTACTCCCAAAGTCATTAATAATGAAAGACAGCGTTTCGTAAGGGTTCCTAAAGTCGAACAAAACATTTTAGAACGTGTTGCAGAAGATCCAGAAATAAGCGCCTGGTTTTTAGTCGGCTTGTTCATAGGCAGAAGAGAATCCCAACTTTGCCAACAATATTTTGTTTACCGATGTATGTTTCACAAGAAGAGGGATTACAAGTTTTCATAATGAACATGTTTATGCGGATGAAAATCCACATGCTATCAAGGTAAAACATTTTCAAAATGAGTTTAGAATTAACGTGTGGGCTGGAATAATAATTGGTAATCAGATTGTTGGTGCTGTCATTATTCCACAAAGATTAACCGGGGAAATTTATTTGCAACATCTACAAAATAAGCTGCCATATTTGCTAGAAGATTTACCTTTACAACTTCGGAGAGATATGTGGTTTATGCACGATGGAGCTCCACCATATTTTGCATTAAATGTTAGAAACTTTTTGAATCAGCAGTACCCTAAATAAATGGATTGGTAGAGGTAATGCCCTGTAAATTGGCCACCACGATCTCCGGACTTAAATCCATTGGATTATTTCTTATGAGGGCATCTTAAGACAGTGGTTTACATGACAACTCTAGATAACGCAGAACAAGTATGGCAACGTTTCAAGATGCAATAAATATTCTTAAGGGCGATGAACAAGTTCTGCAGAGAGTGCGTTTTAATTTTCTTCGACGTACAAATCTTTGTATTCATGAAAATGGTGGACATTTTGAGCAATGTTTATGATATTTCTATTTATTTCTGTTAATGATTTAGTTTTTTTTTATCTTTTTTTGTAAAAACTAATACGTATTAAGTAATAAAATGCAAATTTCTTGAAAACCGTCAGAGGAATCGAGTCTTATCAAGAGTACCTTTTTTGTAGCAAATGAGTTGGTTCATCTGAATTTTGTGCCCAAACCCCTCTCGTTCCATTGGCATAGAAATCTGAAACAAGCAATTAGTAAAAAACCCAGGCTCTACGCCCATGGACTGATATTAATAAGAATTGTGGCATAGGTTTTTTTGCCCCATAACGCTATACCAACGTACCAAATTTCGGCAAAATAGTATGAACAGTTTTTAAGTTAATCCAGAAAAACGATTTAAAAATTGTTACTTCAGCGCCGTCTAGCGCCCAAACTAAGCAACTTTGTACTAAGGTAAGTTTACTTAAATCGGCTAATTTTGGTCTGAAGAATATGTGGTAGGTTTTTGTAAAGACCTTTTACAGACACCTTGTATAATAATTAATATTTACATTTTGGTTATACACAAGGTATTCGTTGGGGTTTCCGGGGTTTGCAGGTATATTGTTCGGGGTTATTTATTGTCATTTAATAACGCCTATTATTACCTGCTTAACAAGCTGTATTTATATCGGGTTGTAATACGTACATCTGTTTTAGTTTGTCGAAAGATTTTAATATTTTTAATGTGAAACTAGTGATTTAAAGTTTGTGTTCAAAATGTCTAAATTGGGAGAAAATGTCTTCGTGGATTAAAAATTTCCCAGAGTTAGAGTTTAGTGGAGAAAAAGTCCTCTGTAAAGCTTGTGCAAAAATTATTGTTTGTAAAAAGAAGTTCCAAGTCGATCAACATTTGTAAACACTGCTGCATAAATCAAAGTTACAAAAAATGAAATCTGAGCCAGTTCAGCTGAGTGTAAAAAACGCATTTGAAAATGTCGGAGAAAAATCAAAATCTGAAAAGGAAATTTTTCAAGAAGACTTATGCAAGCCTTTGGTCGCAGCAAGCATACTCTTAACCGTTAGAAAGAAGAATCTTCATTCAGTATACGAAACCGTTTTAGAAGAAATTAGGGCTTCACTCGGTGATTAAAATTTTTATATTATTGTTAATGAAAGCACAGATGCTTGTGGCAGATATATCGCACATCATATGATTGGAGCTCTTTAAGAAGATAAGGCAGTAGACCCTTATTTAATAGCTTCTAAGAAGCTAGACAAAACTAATAATGTGACCATGACCCGATTTATTCAGCAGTTCCTATCGAGCTTTTTTTACCAAATCTAGTCCCAGATGAGAAGTTTTGAGTACTTTTGTTAGATGCAGCACCGTATATGGTAAAACTAGGCCAAAACTTAAGAATCTTTTACCCTAATATGGTACATGTGACTTGTCTTTTACAAGGACTATACCGAGTCACAGAAACCGTCAGAACTGAATATCCTTTGGTAAATAAATTAATTTAAAATGTAAAAAAGTGTTATTCTAAAAGCACCTCTAAGAGTGCAGATGTATAAGGAGAGATTACCAGGAGTTAGTTTACCTCCAGAACCTGTCTCTACCCGGTGGGGAACATGGATTGGCCGCAATATTCTACACAGATCATTAAAGCCATTAAAGAACTAATTTTGGATTTAGATGACGATTCGCAGTGTGTTGTGCAAAGTAAAGAGGTTAAAAAGTGCAAGTGTAGTTAAAGATCTTGTTTTTATTAAGGTTAATTTCAGTTTTATACCAGACATAATATCCTAGCTAGTGAGTAGACATTTAAGTTTAAGAGACTCAGTTAGTTATGTTGAAACTTTTTCCGCTAAATGTAACATTTCCGGTAAAGTTGTAGGTCAAGTAAGGAACAAATTGAACGTAACTGTAAAAAACAAAGAAGGATTTAAATACTTAACTGCAGTAAAAAGCATTTATGAAGGTAAACCATCCAACGAAGTTGTATCCTGGCCTTATACTTTACTACCTAAGTTTCAGTATTGTCCGATTAGGTACATTAGTAGATGTTAAAAGAAGTTTGTCTTTGTATAAACATATTTTTACTGATAGAGGACAATCCTTTTTAGTTGAAAATTTTGAAAAATATTTAGTAATAAATGGCTTTTATACAATAGCCAAAAATAATATCCAAATTAAAAATGTCGACGTTTAAAATTGCCCTTGTTAATACACACATTTACGTTGTCAAGGCGACGCAATGCAGTCCAAAATCAACGTTGTGCAAAATCTATTGAAAATTTTCAAGATTTTGGCAGCTTGCGGTCAATGTGATTATGGAATTGTTCTTACGCACAGCTTGGCTTCTAACATTATACTGTGAATGCCGGAGTAAAAAAACAGTATTTACGATACAAAATAAGCATGACCAAAAAAAGGTAAAATGTCAAACATTTTAATAATAAGTCAGAGAAAAAATTCTTCTTTGCTGTGGTCAATAATAAGTGTGTTTGTCTCGTTTGTCGAGTTTCAGTTGAATTGCTTATTTGTGGGAACTTAGAGATGCAATATAAAACGTTGCATAAAAACTATTGAAACGATCTTCTAGCAAACAGTGAGTTAAGAAGACAAAAAGTAAAACATTTGAACAGTAAGGTGAAAGCAGAGCGACCCACATCTACTAAACCAGCAAAATAATCGAAAGTTGCCACAATAACGTCTTTTAAAGTTACTCATATACTGGCAAAACATAAGAAACTCTTCGAAGATGGAACGGCAGTGAAAGATGCATTTCAGCTATTCCAGTTATCTCGTCCGACTGTCACTAGATGTGTCGAGATCATGAGCAAGGATATGGGAAACAAGCTAAAAATTATATCATACATGTACATACATTTCTTTGCAGTTTGACGAGTCCACCGATATGGCAAATACTATCCAATTGTGTATTTTTATTTGGATTAAGATAAAGAAGAAGTTTAACAATAATTCCTCTGAAAGAGAAAACCCACGGTAAAGATATTTACGACGCTTTTAAATTTTGTAAAAAACTACGAGCTATTGATTTACAAACTCGTGTGCATTACAACAGATGAAGCTCCAGCTATGACAGGCAAACAAAATGGGTTTGTGTGCACTGTGTTGACGTTATGATGACTTTCAATCGTTTTTCTCATTCCATTGCATCATGTCTCAAGAAGCTCTATGTTCAAAAGTATTAAATATGAAGGATGTTATGAACGTTGCTATAAAAATCTTGAACTCCATTCGTGCCCAAAGCTTGCAACGATGGCTATTTAAACTACAATTGGAATCTAGCGAGTCTGCTAAGCACAATGATGTACTTCCACATTCAGACGTAAGGTGGTCGAACCGTGGAAAGTTTTTGTGAAGGTTTTAAGAATTACTCCCCGAAATAATCTCTTTTCTAGAAGAGGTGAGGATACTCAGATGCTTAAAGCCACATAACTCTGATTTAGCTTTCTTAACAGATGTGACATTTAAATAGGACTAACTTGAAGCTACAAGGAAAATATAAAACCATTACCGATATTATCGACGCAATAAACACTTTTAAAAGTAAATTGCAGCTACTGATTATTCAACTAAATAGAAAAGATTTGAACAATTTCCCTACTTTGAAAGCAAGGGCAAGTCCTCAGTTAAACTATGGTAGTTAACAGACAAAAGTAAGAAATGATCTGAGTGAATTTAAAGGACCTGCTTCCGATTTTAACAAATTCTTCTGTCGAAAATGAGGTATTGCAGATAATTTCAGATATTCATCTCATAGCCAGAGCATCTGATACAAACTTTTGGTCTTTATGTATGAAGACAAATATCCATGTTTAAAACAAACTTCGCGTTTTATAACCGGATTGTTTGAGTTAACTTATCTATACGAATCTACGTTTTCTGAAATGAAAATTATTATATCCTTGCTCATGATCTCGACACATCTAGTGACAGCCGAACGAGATAACTGGAGCTCTTTGATAGCTGAAGTGCTTCTTTCACTACCGTCCCATTTTCGAAGGGTTTCTTATGGTTTACCAGTATATGAGTAATTTTAAAAGACGCGACTGTGGCAGCTTTCGATTGTTTCGCTGGTTTAGTTGGATTGTTTTGCTTTCAAACTACTTTTAAATTTTTTTACTTTTTGTCTTATTAACTCATTATTTGCTAAAAGATCGTTTCATACTTTTTATGCAACGTTTTATAATGCATCTCTAAGTTCCCACCTTTAGACAATGCAACCGAAACTCGGCAAACTCGACAAACGAGACAAACACACTTATTATTGACCATAGCAAACAAGAATTATTTCTTTGAATCATTATTAAAAGCTGTGCGTAAGAACAGTCAGGTAATATTATTACGTAACACTTCCATAATCACATTGGCCGCGAGCTCCCAAGCTTTGAAAATTTTCAATACGTTGTTTTCAACGTTGTAATGCATTGTGTCGCCTTGACAACGTAAATGTCTGTATGACCAAGAGCAATTTTACATTTTTTTTTAACCAAGTTTGCAGTCAGTAACCAAAAAACTATACATAGGTCGTAACAACGACACGCTTGCCATCTGTCATGTTAGAGCTCAGTTCTACCCCCTTACTTTTCTTTGTCAATCGCTTGTTGCCAACTTTTGTTGCAGTAGATCTCTGATTCTACAAGTTTAAGCATCCCTGATCCACAGTGTTTATTTGCGCAGTAATAAAATGTCGTCATAATGGTTATTGATATTTTTCGTAAGGAATGCGGTATTAGCAATTTCAGATTTTGTTTAAACAATTTCCACCCAGGTACCATTTAGGGAACATAATTTTATAATATTTGATTATCACGTTTAAGTCCTCACACAACTCTACAAAGTATGATTTGCATTTACCTCTTGAATAAAATTCTACATGTACTTAGTTTGTATATTAAAAAATGTGATGCCTACTTTGCGTATATATTTAATATTAGAAACTAAGCCCAATAAATTTTGAATAGATAATTTTCACGCTAAAATTCTTTCCGCCCATTATAGAGCGATTACAGAGGAAGCAGCTTTACGTTTCGAGCGACACACTGTCAGCACGAAAGACCTAATCGCAATAATCGCGTCGTCGCTAAAGCGGATCAAGTGGCCTCGTTTTGATTAATGGTTACCCAATATGATGCCGCGGTAATTTCAATTTATCTACCCCAACCACGCGGACGCTCGCCGGAAACAAAAACCCGAATTTATGACCAGTTAAGGATGATCGGGTTTTGTTTGAAAATTATGCGTTTTGTACGCTAATGACCGATGACGACAGCTTTAGTCATGCGTTCGAAATGGATTTTAATAGATAAATTAAATCGAAGGACCTATCACTACAAATTTGAATCCGAACCAATACTTTAATTGCGCATAGAAGGTGTTAAATAATAATGGTATGCTAATATTTAAGGCTATGATTCTAGTAGTCATTTAAAGAAAAGACACTTCATATGAACGTATGTCTTAAGCATCTTAACTTTTGAAGTTCATGGTGTTAAAGTTCCAAGATTTTTTTATAGTAGTTTTGATACCATCCTAATTTTGTGGAATTTTGTTAGGTAAAAATAAGGCATATATTATTTTTACCTATTCCTCATATTTTAATTATGTTTTATTATATTTTATGATATTAGTGTTATAGTTATAGTTCATCACTTATATCAATAAATAAAGATACGGTCGAGGGTATACCCCACTTCCGAACGTTATAATTATTTAAATTAACTATAACAATAACATTCATGGTAATTATTAGTAATCATAGCCTAAGTTACAATATAAATATCTACGACTAATGGGTAAATACGATAGTTAGGATTAGATTATAAATAACTATCTTATGTCATACCACCCGATAGTTCCAGTACATACTAATATTACTATGAATGTTATTGTTATAGTTAATTTAAATAATTATAACAACTGGTTCGGCAACAGGTTATACCCATGACCGTATACTTGTTTATTGATATTGTAGCATTCACTTTTGCTACAGAAGTATATTTATAGGATGCTACATGGTTTTATGTAAGATATTTGTTTACATTACCTTTCTATGGTTTCTGTGGATTTTAAGTTTAGTGCTTTGATGCAAATGTTCATATTTTACAGGCCACTGTCCTATCATGAATATTATTTTTAGTACATACTTTAGTCAAATTTCCTTTCCTTTTTAATTAACTCGAACGAAATTTGAACCTTGGTTAGTACACTCCAGAACATTGATGATCTTGCGCTTTTCACGGTTTCATGAATTGCCATGCCATTATTGGTTTTCAAATTGCATATCATGCAGGGGAAAATGCTAGTAGTTTTTAACATATCAAGGTGGTTTGGTTTTGTCATTTTATCGAACTGAGACCACTTTCATCATTTGTCTGAACGTACCTATTTTTTTTTGACATGACAGTTAAGGCACATCTGTCCTTTGATCTTTACCTTCTTCGAGGGGGTTTGACTTAAGATCACTTCACTTAATATCACCCGTGAAGGTGGAAGTCGGCGGATTTTAAAGGGGCCCTTTTCTATTTGAAGAGGTCCGCCGCCCCAACTTTAGTTGGCACCTCATGGGCAGTAGAGCGTCCTCATCTCTTTGATGGTAAGATTTCTTTAATTCTTTTTTTTTTGTCTCCTTAACTTGTTTTTTTCATAATCTCCAATTTTTTCCAACATGTGCAATTTAATTTTTAGATTAGCACATGAGCCCTCATTTCTTTTTGTATTTTTTGAGATGGTAGCACCGGACAACCAATGAGGTAGGGTATATTTTCGAATTAATTAAACCCGGTATCTAATTCGCTGTTGTGATTTTAGGGTTTTTATTTTAGTTGAAATTTTCCTTTTGCTTCTATCGAGGCGTTTATTGTTGAATATGTAACCGACGTTGTATATTCATAATCCTTTTGACCACGTATTGGAATTGGCTCTTCGTTGGAAGACCACATGGGCATGTAACCTGTAAATATGTGCTGTCTTGTACTGTTCGGGTCCACCAGACTGGAGGCAGGGTGCCTACTAATTTGAACAAAACCACATGGTATTTGGAACATCTGGGAACTAAGGCCAGTGTATTGTGATAATTTTAATTTTTTATAACCTTAACACTATAAATTTCACTTTTAAATTAACATTTAATTTGTAATCCCACCTCGGTAACATTTTTTAAAAAGAATCTAGGTATTATGACCATACAAGTATGAAGGTTCTAGAACATTATTTTTTCCCCTTTTCATAAACTATAGGTGATAACCCGTTACCAGGCGAGTAAAAATCTTTTAGGTCTGCCCTTACATGTGTAATTTTTCAACTTCAATATTTAATTTACTTGTTGATTTCAATATTTAATCTATTTGGTGGAATCCAGTTTATTGATCCTAATAAAATAATTTCCATTGTTGTTTTATATCTGTGTTTTATTGTTACTCACTGTACTGCAGGACGAACTATTACCATCTTTAGAAGCAAGCGCTTTTCCTATTTTGAAACGGTGTGTAAGAATTTAGTTTTTCAACCATTTAAAAAAAAGCGTCTAAGACATCAAGAAAGTGTAAACCTGCTAAAGGAAAGTCCTTGCGAGCCTCCGATACAAGAGCTGCCGTTCGCACCATGGTACGTAAATTTGCCTTGTAAGGGTAGTTTTACGGCACAATATCAATGATTATAACTATAACAATAATAGTATAAAATAATAAAATATGCAAGATATGGGGAAGAGGTAAAAATAATGTATGCTTGATTGTTACCTTACTATTTGTTAGACTCGATCTATGTATTAAGAAGCATTTCCACTGTACAATTAATTTTTTGTTATTCCTACCAGTGGCATTCGTGCGTGATTTGCGCTGAATTCTTTTGAGTGACAATATGATACGTCAATGCCTTTTTCTAAAACACTTGTTTTTTTTAATTACCATTCATTTGTGAGCAAATGCAAACGTTCCTAAGTATTGGCAAGATTTTTATATGTCAGAGAATACCTCTTAACGCATAGAAGGTGTATAGTAAAATTCAGGCAAATATCTTTTTATAATAAAAAAAAACAGGTATATTTATCCTTAAAACGTTAACACCCTATAGCTCAAAACTTAAGACGCTTCATATGAAATTATTTTTTTTTAAATGATCCAAAGAATCTCACTTTGAAATATTAGCATCAACTAACACCTGGTATATTCTCTAATAATTAATTTATTATATCCACTATTACCCTACTTGAGTAACACACTCATTACTTCATTGCGATTAATAATTAACACACACAATTTGTAACACTGCACACTGCAAAGACGCGATTGTAGGATGTCATAAAAAAGGTGCTGTAAAACTATGACGTTGGTATGGTATAAAGTTTCTGGACGCCATATTATCAAAATATCATAGCTGCCATTGCAGATCTTTGAATATTATGTAAAAATAATAATATTAATTTTAATGTCGATGGATATTTACCATAACATCGTAAGTCAGAACAACAAAGGTAAAGCTGGTGACTGTCGAAATAAATTTCTGCTGGCGGAAGCGGGGGTGGAGGGTAAAAGCAAAGCGGGAAATTTAAAATTCCTTAATTTTTAGTATTTTAGTTATTTTTACCAGAAAAAGGCATTTCACCCCATTTTTATTGATTGTATCAAAAAAAATTAATTAAAATTCGTCCTGAGGAGAGTAAAAATATCCAAAAAATACTGAAAATTAAGAATTTAAACAATGAAACATAATATAAAAACTTATAAAACTAAATGATATATTAGCGAAATAAACAAATTTATATGAATAAAAATGCACCCAAAGTAAATATTTTAAAATAGTTTATACAATTATAATTTATGATTGTAGTGAGGACCTTAGCTTCAGCACAGAGTAAGCCAAGGGCTGCGCAAATATCAATTTGATGTACTAGACTTTCGTTAGGCATCATCTTTTAATATTGTTAAGTATCACGATAGTGGAAATGATTTTTATCCTTGTGCAGCCTTCGTATAGGATCAAACAAACTTAATCTTTCAAAATTGTACATTTCCAATTAGGCGTAAGTCATTTTAGGTAGCTGTTTCCGAGATTCAGTCTGCAGGCAATAACAGTTTCCTGAAACGAAGAAAAAAAATGGCTACTATAATAAAATACTCTTTATAGATAGGTATTCTTATACAGAATATCAGTTAGTTATATTTTTACTGTAAGAAATACGGACTAACAATAAACTAACCTAAAGTACCTAAATTATTTCTAGTAAGGTGTTCGTCATTTTAGATAACTGTCGCGGAGATCCCTTTGGTTTCAAACTACTAGGTAAACTCGAATTGGTCAATACCAGTAGCCTAAAATGAGGAATATTTGATTACTATATAATCATCATCATCATCAAACAGCCCTTATCACGTCCATTGTTGGACATAGGCCTCCTCCAAACGTCTCCAGTTCTCTCTGTCCCTGGCTGTTGCAATCCAATTTGTCACTATCCTCCTCAGATCATCCGTCCATCGAGTGGGAGGTCTGCCTCGGCTACGCTTGTCAGTTCTCGGTCTCCATTCCAACAGTTTTTTGGTCCATACTATATAATATTCTTTACATAATAGATTGTCTCATTAGTTCCATAGCATGAAGGCTCATCAGTGAGCATATTTTCTATCGATGGCCCTGCCTCCAACAGCTTCATTTTGGATAATATTGATGTGTAGGACACAAATCATAGGTTCATTTACATCCTCAACCGGATTTGACATTATTTCACAGATATTAGATGAATAGCCTATTGTTAAAAGGGATCCAAGTCACTTTTTAAGCCATTTTTAGTTATATGCGGATTCGATGTCCCTAGGGGTCTACGGATATTTTGGTGTCAAAAGGGACCCACTGCTAGCATTATAAACGTGTACTCGAGCCGCATAATTATTGTAGTTGGTGTTGAAAGGGACCCGAGTCATTGACTGAGGTACCTTATAACACTCAATGCCTGGCGTCGCTGTTCGACGCCGGCGCGGCGCCGTAAATTATTTAGTAATTTTGATTCTGTCTGTTCAGGTTAGTTTATCTTTGTTTCTGTTTGTGATATTTTTCAGTATTACAGGTTAAGAGATTAAGTTACTGGTGTGATTTTGTTAAAAAGTATAATCATAGCTAAAATGAGTGATTCGGGTAAAAATAGGGATATTATTACACCAAGAAAATCAAGAAAAAGGCAGAGACATGTAGAAAGTTACAAGAGAAATGTGATAAAAAAAAATGAAGTTAGAAGGCAAAGAATATATTGGACATGGTAGAAAATGGCACAGAGCTAGATCACCATGCAGGTTAGTTAGTTTGTACTAATTTGTAGTAATATAGTCCTGCCCTAAAATTGCAAATAAATTTTGCCTCTAGATTTTTAATTCATACGTTATCAATAGAAAGCAGTATAGTATTTTAAAAGATATTATAGAAGATCCATTTACTGGGTACTACTCTTTTAGCTAACCATATCTTATGAGTTTAATACCTGAAAAATTTGCGATCGATTAAAATATGGTATTTTTTTGCAGATGTGCAAGAAAATGCTTTGATAAATTTGATGACCTAGACAAAGCTCTCATCCACGATTCATTGTATGGGGATTTACACTCCAAAGATGAGCAAGATCTTCACCTACAAAGAATGATTAAATCCAGTGATGTTAAAAATCACCGGCCTAGAAAAGTTGACGGTACTGCTATTTTAAAGCAAAAATCATTCAAATATCACGTGCTTCTTCGAGGAACGCAGGTGGAAGTTTGTCGTGATGCCTTCTTCCGACTCTATGATGTGACTGATAAACGAATTAAGCGTATTCATAAACTTCTTCTGGTAGGGAAATCACCCCGAGATAAGCGTGGAAAGCATCCATGTGCAAAGAAAATAAGAGCCGACGAACTTTTGAACATACACAACCACATTAGTTCATTTCCTGTGAAAAAGACTCATTATGCCTCTAGCGACGTTTCATACTTATCATCCGAATTAAGTGTTAGAAAAATGCACGATTTATATAAAGAAAAATATCCAGATACCAGTACTAAGTATGACTTTTATCTCAAATACTTCAACGAAAATTTCAATCTTAAATTTGGTAGGCCACTAATAGATACTTGTTGTTTTTGTGAAGATAGAACAATACGTATAAGAAGTCCCCACCTCAATGAAACTGCGAAACGAGTTGCTGCAGCCGAACTGATGATCCATAAACGGCGAGCTAAGCAATTCACATCTGCGCTTCAGAAAACAACTCAATTATCAAAAGAAAATGACAACATTTTGGGTCTTGTTTTTGATTACATGCAGAACATTAGTCTTCCAAAAATTCCAGTTCAAGAAGTGTTTTATTTGCGGCAACTCACAGTAAATGTCTTGTGTATTTTCAATACCAAAACAGATCGAGCTCACTACTTTATTTACCATGAAGGCCAAGCTCGTAAAGGACCAAATGCAGTGGCCTCATTCTTGATGTATTATATTAATAACTTTGTTCCAGATTCTGTGAGTGAGATTCATCTTTTTTCGGATAACTGTCCTGGACAGAATAAGAATCATACATTGTCAAGTTTTGCCTGGGTTTAACGGACAGTGGTAAATTCAAAACTGTCAAGCAGTTCTTCCCACTTCGCGGGCATTCCTATAATCCCTGTGACCGAAAGTTCGGAATCATCAAACGATCCATTAGAAAATGTGACAGACTTTACACGCCGAAAGAAGTTTGTGAACTGATTGCTAACGCTGATAAAAAATATCCTGGAACTGTGACTCCTGTGGAGACTGATATGATTGTTGGCTATTCTAAGTGGTGGCCTGCAATTTACAAAAAGATATCAGTTTCTGTTGAAAGTATGCTTCTTCCCAGAAATGAAAAGGTTCGGTTTAGTATTTCTAAGTACCATTATTTTGAATATTCACATAACAAAAAGGCAACTATCCGAGTAAGTGAATATATCAGAACAGGAGATTTTCTGAACCTGCAGACGTTTTTACTAAAAAAGGATGATAATGTGGTGCTGCCTGATCCAAAAGCTTATAACGGAGGAAAAATCCCTATAAAGGAGAATAAAATCAAAGATATCCGAAAAGTTATTTCTTATATTTTAGACGAACATAAGGAATTCTATAACGAAATTATTCAGTGGCCTACAACCCATGATTGTAATGAGGAAGATGACCAATAACCATGAAATACGTTTTTGTTATTTCAGTTTTTTCAGTAATACTAATATCATTTTGTCATTTTCGTCTCTAATAAAGGTAACGTTTAAAAAACTGGCAATTTTTACTAAATTATTAAATATTTTTGCACAATAAAGGCTGAAATTTGTTAAAAGGGACCTAAGTCATTAAATTATTTTTTTTTTCTGAAGAAATACTTACTGAAGCACTAAAACAGTACATCCCGTTCATTAGCGTAAGCATGTTCAACAATATCAAATATTTTTTTATTCATTTGTTAGAACCATTATAATCGTAGACAGTTTTATGCCTTTTTCTCAAAATCTCTTTAAACTGACTGGGATATCCCCCTTTTAACAATAAGTCATTCAGATATAAATGAGTAAAGAACTCGAGCAGGGAATAAGATGCGTCATTAATACCTGCATAGTTGTGTTCTCTCTCAAGTTGACCTTTCCAAGCAGATTATATGACAGGATCTTTTGGGAAAACATAAAATTTCTTATTCTTCGCTATAATACATGGAGCGCCTAGCTTCCAGGAACATAATGTAGGTCAAAGAACTTAATACAAATGTTTTCATCCGGAAATTCCTGCCGTTGTTACCTAAGTGCTAAGGCTAGCAATAATAAAAATCACATGGCTACAATACTCCTAAAAATTGCAACATTTTTAATAAAAATAAAAATATAAAAAAAAATCAGGAAAAAGTGATAAAACTAAAATTTTAACGGACAATTCGCTAAATTTGTTTAACCCAGTGCTAGTTTCAAATCAGGATCTCGAAGTAGATAATTCACCTCACTTTTATTGAACCAATCAAAACGCTCATTTTCATAGCAACCACCTTGGTAACGGTCGTCTTACCCGATAAGACTACCGCTAGCTCGAAAAGACGCTTTCGAAAAGACGCTTGTAGCTTTTTTACTTAAATAAAAAATTAGTAACACCTCTAACTTGTATATTTACCTTTATCAGACGGCCTTCATTTTTATGTTCAGTAAATTATCCAATAAAATACACCTCTAGAGGCGGTTTCTTATCTTCATACCTTCGTTTTTCACTCGAAACTCGATTTTCCAAGAAAATTTTCACTCAATGTAATTTTTACTTATAATCAAAGATAAGACCCTCGAGCTAAAGCTCTCGGGATCATATCAGATTATAAGTAAAAATTACATTTCGTAAAAATTTGTCAGAAAATCGATTTCTTGTTAAAAACATCGGTATTACCGATAAGACGCCTCCTCTATCGGTATATTACCGTTGATAAGACCAACACTGCTTACCGATATTACGTATCAAATAACATGCATATGCGGTCAGACTACTAACTTAATGTACTGACTAAGTGAATCAACCTTGAGTTACTCTAAACTCATATCATGGGCTAGTATAGACAAGCACCATTGAACCACACTTATCAATAGATGGAGATAGCAGCATTCAAGTTGGGTTTTATCTGGTACGACAGCATCAATTAACACTTTACCTCACCGACGGAACCGGGTAGATACCTTCCCTTGCCTAAAGTTGGCGAACGCCCAATCAAAAGCTTCATACCCCTGCTGACTAACGTACGCTAAAAGTTAAATAAATTATCGTAAAATTCGTGAGGATATAAACTCAAATTTTCGAAACGCTCGGTCTGTGACACCGCATGTTAACTTTTAAAGGTAAATTAAACCTATCTGGAGGGCCAATATCCAGAAAAATAGTTTTCCCTTTTAATTGTTTGTTGATTTAAGTAATTTTTAGTGATTTTTATTATAGTTAATGAATATTTTAAGCCCTAAATGCATTACTTACTCTTATAAGACCGTACCAACCCCCCCGTAATTGCCCAAAACATCAATATAGCGCGTTCGCCCTTTTGAAAAAATACCAATGAGTTGTTCAAAAGAAAACTTAAATATATATTTTAATTCATTACAGTTTGATCACACTACAAGTAAAGATCGTTCATTAAAAAGGGATGCTATCATATATGTATTAGTACTATATGGCTATTACCCTGAATATCTCGAAGCAACAACAGAGATAGAAGATCCAGGGTCATCTCGACTTGTGCGCATGCGCCGTAAGGATATTGAAAAATGTACTTTTATTTCTTTAGAACAGGACAGAAGAGTGAGCCTTAGAAAATTAAAGCAATAATAAAATTAGCAAAAGTCTTGCTAGAAAATTACAAAATAAGCATTAAGTCCGTACTTACAAGTGTTTTTAAATTATTTGTTTTCATTTGTAAACTAAAACGCGTCAATTAAAGATTTCATACAACTGCAGGCTGACAACATGACAACGTCTCATTTTTACTCGACATAACCTCGAAATCTCTAGCAAACGTTGATTTGCTTGACAGTTCGTTTCTTCGAGTTGTGTTAACGGCTTTTGTGTACTGTTTATCTTTACTTTTCTGTAAATTTTGATTGTGTCTGTATAAAGTGTGATAGTTTGGTGCAGAAGCCGAGGCAAAACATAATATTTTGCATTATTTGCAACAGGCGTAAAAACCTGAACAAAGATTTATCGTTACACAGGTAGGAATGTACCCAGACGGGAAGTTTCTTTATTTATTTGGTTTAACTTACTTATATTAATTTTGTAAAGAAACAATAATTGGGTGGTTTATTTCCTAAAAATTATAATTGCCTCTTCTGCTGTTGATATAATTAGGTACCTACCAATGTTTACCGAAAATTGCATGTAATCCAAAGAGACCTACAAAAACCTATATTTTACTCGTTGAACTCTAGAGATAATTAGTAAATATCTAATAAAAGTTTTATTAATATATTTACCCGCGTCCTTTTCTTTTCTCAATCGGAATATACAAAATCTTAAACAAACCAAGAACTTGATCGTTTATTTACAATTCCTATCCTTTTGCTTTTTGTTAACGTCAAATGTGACGGAAAAATCAGCATAACCTCATTTTATTCCGGTAAAAACAAACGTCTATTTATTTTCTCTCTAGCATGCGCACTGCGCGAAATGACCCTGACGAGACAAGGAACATCGGCTTCACTACGTTTATATTTGTTAAATGGGCAAGGCGCTATATAGTACTAATACACATATGGATGTTATATATGTTTTGTTAAACCAAAAACCATCATTTAGGTGAAACAATAAGAAAAAAGGACTGAAAGAACAACTGCATGACACATAGAACAATTTTTCTTTTAGGTCTTGTTTAATATTATTTAAGCTCTCAATTCAAAAAACGTAGATCCAAATGACAGATTCGTTGGGTTAATAATTTCAACGCCATAATCTGATATTGTCTTTCTTGTCCGCGCTCAGCTCAGTTCACCACCCGGAAAATTAAGTTTGCTGCTCCGTAAAAAAGGCCGAACAAGTGTCGGGCCACAGATTACTCTTCTCTCCGATTTTCACACTTTGTGTAGCAAATGCTTTAGTTTATTTACCCTATAGAAAATTGTTTTATATTTATTATCTTATTGTCCGCTTAAGCTCTAAGTGTAACGGGAGTTTAGGATTATTTTTTATGGTTGATTCATCATTTACTTTCTAGATTTGAGGCCAAGAACAACAAAACTAGTGCACGGGGTGTCCAGTTTTCGATGGTCTTACGGGGTAACTCCGTTAATAGTAAAGATAGAAGGAAACGATTTTCGCAGCACTACACTGTGCTACTTTTTTGGCAAACAAAAAATGCCGCAATCAGAATTTTTCTAGTCCTTGTTTTTGGTATACGGGATGTTTTTAAATATTTTACATTTTGGGACACCCCCATATTTAGGTTACCCTATGGGTTATCAAAGAGAAAACAAATGTTCTTGTAGTTTTTTACGTAGAATCCAGTGACATCCTCAGATTTTTTCCACGTTCAATAGTTTCCGAGAAAAACACGAACTTGCTTTTTCTTTAATGGGTCACCCTAGATATTTTTTAGTAATATAATTCAGTTTATGATGAGCTTCTCAGAAATATATAATACCTTTCTTTTATTCTTAATGTTAAGAAGGAAATTTACGTTTTATTAAAAAAAATATACATCTTTTGTTAGTAGGTCATGACGGGTATTAAAAAAAAAACACAGTTTTTAGGTCATATTAAAAAGTTCTTTAGTTTCTGTCACAGTAGTCAGGTTCTTTAAGTTATTTTAAAATATCTAATTAATATTAAAAAATCAGTTTACCCTTATTGTGGTAGAAACCGTAAACTTTGAAAATAATAAAAAATACGACATGATCGCTTATTATGTCCATTATAATGAAAATGCAGATGAAGCATTAGAAGTGTACCTATTTCAATAGGTAAATATACGCTTTTTTGTAGTATCTTTGAAGATTTCCTAAATTACTTGTAGATATCCCGAGAGACGACAGCCAAATAAAAGGATTTTTCTAAGGATGAAATCGAATTTAACTGAACACCGTTCATTTTCTAAACCTCGGCTGAAAATCTACAACAAGGAAAACCGCGAGACTGTTGAAATAAATGTTTCAGCTTCAATTAAAACAAATTCAATTAGTTCTTGCAGAAGGTTTGATCGGAGTAGTTGAATCAAGAGTTCAAATAAAGAAACACAATTTTAAGCCATATAAATTCCATCTAGTACAAAACTTACATCCTGGTGATGCCCAGCGTCGTATAGAGTTGTGTAATTAGTATTTACTAAATATCAGCAGGGAAAATAATTTTGAAAGAACCATTATACGGTCCGATGAGGCTTATTTTACCAGTGTTGGTATATTTAGTCAGCACAATACGAGGTTTTGGTCTCAGGAAAATCAGCATGTAATATTTCCACTCGAACGGCAAGGCAGGTTTGGCTTTAACGTTTCATGTTTTATACTAGGAAGCAAAATAATTTATAATATATTTAAAGGCAGCCTTAATGCAAAAAAGATATTTTGAAATTCTGGAAAATGTTGTGCCGGAAATAATAGAAGACGTGCCCTTAGCGGGTCTCAATAACTTGCATCTGCAACAAGATGGAGCACCCGCTCATAATGCACTAACTACCAGAGCCTACTTAAACAATACTTTTCCAGGGCACTGGATTGAAACTAATAGATCTGCAAGATAGCCACCAAGGTCACCCGACTTGTCGGTTTTGGATTTCTTCTTGTCGGGATACCTTAAAAATAAAATATTATTTAATAGGTACCAAACAATTGCAGATTTAAGAAATGCCACTGAAAGAGCATTTAGGGAGATACAAACACGGCCTTTTATTATTTTAAATTTATTAAGGCAAATAAGAACTATGTGTGAAACATGTAAGGCATAAAACAATTTGAGCAATATTTATGAGAAAGTTCTATAAATTTTCAGTTTTTGTTTCCAATGTTTTACGTAGTAAAACACAACTCAATTTATGCATTGTTATTATTTTTACTGAAATATAACTGCTAATTAGATTAAGGAGTCCAAAATATATTTCTTCTGCAGTACTTCTTTCTGTACTGTTGGCTTCTTAAGTTAGCCTTTCTTGGCTTTTACTTCTATTTGCTGCAGACTTTTCTTTTCGAATACTTTTTTGAAGCTTTTTTGTTTGTTCTTTTTTCATTGCTGTTTTCTTTTTTCATTCTTTCTTCTCTTGAGAGTCGTTGTTCTTTCCAGTTTTTTTTTTATGTTAGTTTTTTGATGTTTTTCATGATAATTTAGCATTCAGGGTGGGAGCCAGTCTTTCGGCATTTTGTATGTGTGCTGTGGCTGTGATCTTATGTGTGAATTTGTTATTAGATTATTTGTTGATACGTCTGTCCGTCTGTGGTAGTTCGTAATTGTCTTTGTTATGTATTGTTCAATCATTTCAATTTTCATTTCGTCATGTAGTATTCTAACTGGTACGTGTCTTTGTACGTTTAGTGCGATTCTAATTGTCCTGTTTTGTAAGATTTGTACTTATTATACCATTAGTAGTTTTTTTTAAATACCCCGTCATGGCCTACTAACAAAAATGTATATTTTTTAATAAAACGTAAATTTCGTGCTTAATAATAAAAATAAAAATAAGATATTATATATTTCTGAGAACCTTGTTATAAACTAAATTATATTATTAAAAAACATATAGGGTGACCTATTAAAAGAAAGCAAGATTGTTTTTTCTTTCTCGAAAACTATTTAAAAAATATCTGAGTACGTCACTAGATTCTACGTCAAAAACTACAAAAAGAACATTTATTTTCTCTTTGATAAGCTACAGGGTTACATAAATATGGGGGGTGTCCCAAAATGTAAAAGTTTCAAAAACATCCCGTATATCAAAAACAAGGAGGACTAGAAAAATTCTGATTACGGCATCTTTTGTTTCAGAAAAAAATAGCACAGTGCTACGAAAACCGTATCGTTCTATCATTACTAATAACGGAGATACCCCGCAAAACCATCGAAAACTAGACACCCTGTACACTTTTGTCTAACTTTTTTGTTTTTTACAGGACCGTATTTTTTTGAAATGTGCAGTAGGGTGAAATGGGGCAACTGCGACTACCTAATTTAAATTTTCAAACCTATTTTTGTTTGGAATATTTGTTATGGTACTAAAAGAGTTTTACATATTTTTTAGAATGAGCTGCTAGTCTTAGCTAAAGATTAACGCAATAAAAATACTTCTGAATTAGAAAATACATTTTTTATTTACCCATAAAAAAAAAATTCGACCTATAGGCGCACTTACCCCAAATCCGGGGCAAGTGCGACAGCAGCTTTTAAAGTATTCACAGCCTGCATATAAGACAGTGCGGGGTAAGTGCGTTAAACTTAAAATATCTACAAATCTTTTGCAATTTACGGCGTTGTGATATCTCTTTAAATAAAAGACGTATTAAGTTTTTTGTAGTGTAATTTCATGACACCTGTCAAATGCCAATATTTCGCATGAAAACAAAATGTATTTCTTGGAGTTCTGCTTTTACAACAAACATATTTTAGGAAAAACATCTCATAAAAAACTATAAAATATTTGTTTATTTTGTTAAAAAAAAACACATTAAAGATATAGAACACGTAGATAACTATATTATAGGATACAAAATGCAATGCTTTATTTATTCTAAACAATAATTATTGAAGAAACTAACCGGAAATTTGTAACTTCCTCTCCGTGTGAGTTCTGGTGCAGGTAACATCGAAATTATAGATTCGTCAGCGACATTTGAAATGTCTTCTATATTCGGCCAGGTAAATCTGGGTTCCGTGATTGCAGATTTGGTTTTTAACCTCCTAACGAATTTGATTTCTACAGTTTTGGAGTATAGTTCTCCTTGAATTTGACCAATATAATATTTCGTAGTATTTCTCTCTGTCGTAAGACTAACCAGTACCCAATCACCAATTTTTCGTTCGCTTAAACTTCTTTCATATAAAGACTCGTCATTATTGGTTTCATTAATAATATCCTCCATGGTTTCAAAGTCACTTTCAGAATCATTAGCTATAAATGCATCTAAAAAAAAACTTTCTTTTTCGGGTAGAGCTGTCGGTCTTCCCATTGACTGACTTTTAACTCCTCTTCGTCCTGAGTTGTGATCACGTATTGTGCTTCTGGGTATTTTAAGCATTTTGCTGGCTCTTAGTGTACCCATTTGGCCATTTCTCACTGCCTCGACTGCTCGTGTTAAATTATCTTTATTATATTCGGCATTTTTTGTTTTTCTCTTATAATTTCTGACCATGGTCTACAAGGATTTATAATTAATTTACGTCTTGGGGAAAGTGCACCTAGTAGGTGCACTTTCCCACTATAGTGTAGGTGCACTTGCCTCTTGTAAGCAAAAATTGGGGCAAGTGCATCCACCCACTTGCTGAGATTGGCATTTATTGCTAAATGTTGTGCTATAAAAAAACATGATAAGTATGATGTAAAATATGACACAAGAATAAAAAATATTAAGAACCTACCGTTTTTCACCTTAATATCCCAAGAAAACCAAAACTATTCGCATTTATTTGGCGAGTGGAAAAAACACGTCCTCCTACCGTCGCCGTTAACTAGACACTAAATGATCGGAACTCCGCGGGAATAGAAAGCGCGGTTACCAGATCTTCGAAGACTATTCCGTGTGATGTTCGAGAAGATATTAGCAGGTATGATGTATTTGTTGGCAAATGGCGCACTTGCCCCTAAAACGCACTTGCCCCACTTCACCCTACAAATAATTTTGATAAAGTTGTCTAACTTCGAAAACCAGAAAGTAGAGTAACTGTTATTGTCACAGAGTTTCAATAACTACACACCAGAGCTTGTTTATCTTAAGATTAATTTTCAATTTACCATTATATCTAAAAAATTAATATTATATAATATCCAACAAGACCCTAGATTTACTCTACTATAATTAATTATTATTTTCTATTTATTATTTATTATGTTCTAGCTCGTTGAATATAAATAATATTAATTTGAAATTAGTTTAACATAACACAAAAAAAACTCCCATAGTTCTACGTCAGCTGTCAAACCCAAACGTAGCTGACAAAGGCAGGCCAAGAATTAATAGACTACCTACTTACTCAGTCACAATTATTAAAAGTCCATAAGGATACTAGGACTTAACTCGATACAGCCAACTGATTAGGCATTCGAGTTTAGTCTATTGAAATTCTATATGACGGTTCTGCCAAAAAATAAGGACACAGGAACTCTGTTATTGCGATGGTGCGCTTCAAAGTAATAGGGGGAACCAATCAAGAAGCGTCAAGCTACTTAGATGAGTCACTGTCGAGACTTTAGAGTCTGATTAGAAATACATAGTTGCAAGGAGTAGTTCAAACATGACATGTGTAAGTACCTCCTGAATATTAACCTATTCATAAATTAAAACCCAGAGAAACAGGCGAGCTAAGTGGAATAAAGTAAAACCAATTAGGTATGTTTACTTTGCTTTCTTCGCCTGAAATCGATAGGAATGTTTAGACTAACTCGCGCCAAATAGAGCGATACAGATACCAAGAAACTACCAAAGTTATATTATTTTTCACACTATGTTTTAGTTATAATATGTTGTCTGTGAAAGTGGAAATAGTGTTGGGTTGTATAATTTTGGTGATTAAAGTGTTTTAATTAATATTGGAATTAGGTGAGTTATCTCACTGAGTGTCGTTTCTTTTACGGATTGAATTTATTGGTTTTTGTATTTTAAATAGTGCCAGAGATAGCCGTATCATAAATAAATGAAAATAAAGAATAAAAGGATTAATAATGCTGTAAATAGGTTTAGACTTTACACTGAAAAGTTATCATAAGATTCGTATGTAAATAAACATTTACGATAGCCTTCTGGAGGGGACACAATGTAGGTAAATCCCTTTTTGATCCATTGCACACCTCAGAGTCTATCAAACAGAGTTGAAGTAAATAGGCCAGCGTTTGAGAGGGCACAATGTAGCTAAATCCCTTTGTGTCCATTGCACTCGTCGGCGTTGAGTCAGGTGGTAACTGGAGAAGGACACATTGTCGGTAAATCCCTTTGTGGTCCATTGCACTTCTGAGTGCCATCGTAGGTGATCAAAGTTAAAGTGAATAGGACAGAGCTTGAGGGGGCACAATGTAGGTAAATCCCTTTGTGTCCATTGCACTCGTCGGCGCTGAGTCAGATGGTAACTGGAGAAAGACACATTAGTCGGTAAATCCCTGTGTGTCCATTGCACTTCTGAGTTCCATCGTAGGTGATATAAAGTTAACTGTTTACTCGTATGAATTATCTCGGAATCAAACTAAGCGATCATTGAAGCAAATTAATTAATTAATCCATATCTAAAGATTAAATAGTTTGCCCGTTAAAGAATTGGACGCTCATGTGAGATTTTATTTATAGGTCATATTCTGTTGTGATGACTACGTTAGGAAGATCCTCGACCCTTGACCAACCGAGTACGCTGGCATCCATTCGAGATAGAAAATAAATACTAAAACAGGAACTGGGGTGACCCTGGTATGACTTAAAATATTAGAGTTTTTCTAATCAAAATCATCTTAAAGACGATTACTTTAATATTAACGAATACAAATGAAAATGAAATAAAAATAAATATAAATCGACTTACTCATGAATACAGCTTACCTGTCGCAGTAACAATATATTGCAGATATTAGTCTTAACGAAGGTGGATACAAGTAACAAAGTATCGCAGAAATTGGGTTAGCTCGTATCTACCCATGTATTCATGTTAAATGTTCATTGGTGCATGATGGTTCTGGTACTCCTTTATTTTGGGTAAATATCAACAGCTACAAAGAAAATGCGGAAAAAATATAAACTAATTTATTTTTATTTGGGACATTGTATATATCGGGATATTATAATTCACGGCGAATTTCTCGAGGTGAAAGTTTTGGCTTTACTTGACTAAAATCTCTTTCTGAAGCGACTTCATGATAAATTCAATGTTACTTTTCAATAATTATTTTTATTTGTAGCGTAATTCTTTTAATACATCATTAAAGTATATTATATTAGAAAGGAAAAGGGATTAGGACATCTAAGAAGAAGAGGTCAAATATCTGAAAGCAACTTTGGACTGCAGGATGACCTAATAAAGACACGTGGAAAAAACAATAGTCTCATATATTACCAGACACTTAGGATTTAGAAACCGCTACCTCAAGTTACGAGCCAATTCGCGTAAAACTTTACATAAATGCGATAATCTGAAAACTGTGTGGCAGGAATTAAACAGTGTAATAACTTTTATATTAGTTATTTATTGCAAAAAATCAAAATCAAGTTGACATTGAAAACTTATTATTTTTTTTAAAGAGAAGTTGGGGCCTTACTTTTTACCCCCTTCACACTTAAAAAAAATGGATATATAATTTGAAATAAAACTAAACAGTGTGTTTCATTTAGAAAAACAAAAATTGCTTATATTTCCAAAATTATGAACGTCTTGGGTTAATTTTTGATAATTCCGTAAGAAACTGAAAACTTTTGCATTTTTTTATTTTTTGTCTCTCCTATAGTTTTCGCTCTAGTATGATTCAAAATATAAACGAAAACTCTGAAGAAGTAAAATAAATAGGTACACGATTTGAAGTTGTTCTCAGTATTACAGTAGATTTTTATTAAGCCGACAAAAAAAGTTCTTAAATATCAAGCCATTTTAACGAATTTTAAGATATGTGTGGTATTTTCCTTACCACACTTGTATATATAATTTTCACAACAATATTTCCCTGATATGTATATGTATCGTATTTTTAAAATCCCCACACTTGTTTCAGATTAGTCAGTTTTTTATTTATGCGCCGCATTAAGATGGTATCTTAATAGCACTTTTTCAACATTATGATGCCAATAAAGCACATCCCGATATATAAGTAGGGGAGCAGTTTCAATTTTAATATTTCTTGTCCAGTGCGCTAAACCACAAATCGCAAGATATACAAATTTTAAGAGGGTAAATAATCCGATATCACTTTTTTATTGTAGGCTAGGGTAAAATAATAGTATAATAGGATTAGTTTAATGAGCAAACTTAAACCATATTTTTGATATAATGTATTTTATTATTGGATGATCTTGTCACGAATTGATTTCTCATCAATAAAATAAACTAGAAATTTCTAAATACCATAAAAAGAATACTTTAAAAATTAACTAGTCTTAAAGGTTTTCCTTTAAAACTTATAATTTTTTAAACTAATGTAACTTATCCATTAGGGTAAATAAATTTTCCGAATGCCTGATGGGAGGCTTTAAATCAACTGCCGGTGATGTCAAAAGTGTTGGAAAGGATCATTTACGATCAGATGAACGGCTTCATAAGTGACTTAGGGCTCGTTCAAAATAATCAGTCAGGATTTAGAAAGGGACATAACACGTCAGTAACTTCAGTCTGTCACTTTCTAGCATCTTGGACGGCGCCGTTGGGGACCTTGATTCGAGGAAGGTGTCCATTATGGTTTTGTTTGATTATTTTAAGGCGTTGGATACTATAAATAATGTGTTTATTGTGTGCCAAGTTGAGATATTATGGGTTTTCGGAGGTTGCCTTGAGGCTTATTGAATCGTATTTGTCAGGTAGAACCTAATGAGTATCTGTGGGTGACACTGTTTAATCTTTGCTGCCTGTTGTGTCAGGAGTACCGTAGGGATCGATGTTGGGCCCCTTGCTGTTTATTATATATACCTCTAATTAAGCATATTTATATTAGGTTTATGGTGATGATACTTAACTTCAGTATGGTTCTCATCCGTACATGTATCGTGCTGCTGAGTTTATTGTGGATGAGGAACTTGCCGATATCGGTGAGAACTCGGGTAGGCATAAATTAGTCCTTAACCCGAACAAGTCCACGGTGGTACTCTTTGGGGGCAAAAGAAATAAAAACTTAGTGAGACTATTAATATACAGGGTGTTGATGTGGCCATATTACAAACTTCCAGAGTAGATAGAACACATGAAAAAAAAAGCTTATATGACACGGGTCCGAAAACGGTTCCTTAGGGAGCTAGAGCCCTTTTCGTTTTGCAGTTCCGGAACCACTTCAGCTACCGGAACCGATTTTGGGACATAAATTACTGTTAGTAAGTTTACCTATTTGAATCTATTGGACGATATTAACTTTACCCAGGGGCATGCGGGTAAATTTGACCCCATTCCTCTAAAGCTTCAGTTTTTTGCCTTTTGACATCAGATTATAATCTGTTGCACTTTGTTACTCACTGCTGTCAAGAATTTGTCATTAAATTAGTGTCACGGTTAAGTCATGGAAGATTACACTTTCGCTGAATATGCCGACATGCTAATAAGTTCGATGTAATGGCAGAGCCGCTTCTCGACTATATGAAGAGCGGTTTCCTGAAAGGCGAATCCCAGCTCACACACTGTCTGAAAGGGTCAATAAACGACTAAGGGAAACTGGCTCCATTAAAATAAAACGGTTGAATAATGGCGCGCAAAGGACCATGCGAATCCCGGATTTTGTGGAAGAGGTGCTTCAGCCATTTGAAAATAATCCTTCTGTAAGTACCCGAGCAGTCGCAGATGCCATGTACGTAAATCATATCAGTGTATGGGAGGTTGTTCATGGACAGCTTCTTCGCCCCTACCATCTCCAAAAAGTGCAAGCATTGAAGCAAATGATTTTATGCCCCACGAAGAATTTTGCCAGTGATTTCTTGACCGGTGTACAGAAGAACTTCAATTTCCAAAATATGTACTTTTTACTGACGAGGCTGCGTTTACAAAGAAGCGCATTTTTAATTCGCGAAATTGTCCTATATGGGCTGAGTAAAACCCTCATGGTGTCCACATAGGGGGGTATCAACATAGGCTCTCGGTCAACATGTGGGCCGGCAATATTGGTTCAACCGGTGTTATTTATCTTAATTTTTGAAGAAATGTGTTGCCAGAATTGTTACATGATCTGTCCCTAAATATAAGGCAGAATTTATGGTTCCAACATGATGAAGTGCCATCTCATTTTTCACTTCTTGTCCGCGAGCACTTAAATGAGAATTTTAGAAGACATTGGATTGGCCGCTGAGGCCCTGTCACCTGGCCAGCGCGCTCCGGAGATCTAGCACCTTCAGAGTTTTTTCTTTGGGTGTACATGAAAAATATCGTTTATGAAACTTCGATCGAGTTAAAAAAGATTTGGTGGCTAAAATTTCCGTTACGGCTAAAGTAATCCAAACCATGCCTGAAGTTTTTAACCACGTCAACTTACATATGCTGCGTAGGTGTTATAAATTTATCGAGCGTGGTGGCACGAATTTTCAGCAACTACTATTTTATACTTCTTTTTGCAGCACCCACCATAACAATAACGCTGATTAATTTATCTCTTGATATCTGTACTGAATCTCATTGCTCTTTTTCCCCTAATTGCTTTAAGACTTCAATAATTGATTTCTGTACCTTAACTTGTTATGGAAAAGGCATAGAAAAATCATAATCATAAATGGCAAGAAATTGAAGCCTTAGAGGAGTGGGGTCAAATTTACCGTAATACCCCCCTGGTTCGCACGCCCCTCATTAAAGTTAGCATTGTCCGCTAGACTCAAGTAGATAAACTTACTAACAGTAATTTATGTCCCAAAACTGGTTGCGGTAGCTGAAGTAGTTCCGGAGCTACAAAACGAAAAGTAGTTTATGAAGGCCATCTTCAAAGGGCTCTAGCTCCCGAGGAAGCGTTTCCGGACCCATGTTAATGTGAACTTTATTTTTTTTTCATATGTTCTATCTACCCTAGAAGTTTGTAACATGATCACATAAACACCCTGTATAATATAAATGGTATTAGGAGACCTGTGAAGCGGACAGGCGAATCGCTTGAACCGACTATTGATAATCTTTAAATTTATTGAAAATACCAATATATTATTAAATCATTGTTTAAATTGAAAATGTTGTATTCCAGTAGACACATTATCTCGAAGCTTAGCAGAATATTAGCCGAATCGCCAGTCTTGTCTAATTTTAATTACTGTAACTGTATGTATGGACCATTTTTAAATATGTGTGAACAACGGAAGTTTCAATAAGTTCAGAACTCTTGTACATGATTTATTCTCGGATTGACCATAAACTTTGCAATTTATTTCAGAGTTTTTGTCAAAAAGATTATTGTTGAAACGCAGGGCTTTATTTCCTCCTACGTTCAATCAATGTTGTGGTATATTTCCACAGGTGTGTGACTCACTGGTCGTTTTTATTGTGATTGGAAATTAAACTCGTGGTAAAGCAAAATAACTGTATTTAACATACTGGCGAAATTAACACATTATAACTTCTGGCGAAATTAACACATTATAACTTTTTGCACAGAGATATGCACACTTAGTATCCGTACTTAGGGTGAAACTTCCACTTTTTACATAGAAATTAGTACACTAACATTTCTACAGATTTACCACTTGGTACAAACAGTAAAATGACCGCCAACAACCAACTTTGGTTGACGGGACGTGTTGCTAGCTTTCTTGCTCACTCAACAGTGACTCTTATTTCTTGACCAGCGCCAAATGGAGCGGCTGGAGCCGCTGCACGCATACCCTATGACACGATTCATTCATCTTTTGTGGCCGACGCCAAGCTTCCGCCAATCCAGTGAGCGCATTTTACAGCGAACAAAATTGGAGCGTGACAGTGGTCTCCAGCCGCTTCCTTGGCTCGCTCCAAAATACATCATTTCTTATACCTACTATGTTATGAACGAGATCGTAAATTTGACATGTTACGCCTACTATGTTGCAACTAAACTAAACAGTCCATCTTTGGACAACTCATTTCAACTTTTAGGGCTGTTCCCCAACAATTATGTTGGCCTCGTCTTCCCCGTATCTCAGTACATTGCTTGTAACTAGCAATAATATTCATACTGTGAATATGTGTCATAGAGGATTATTGTCTATACCAAGACACATGACTGCTTTGTTTCGGAGAGGCTTTACCTATCAAGCGGTACATTTTTATAATAAGTTGCCGAGGCATCTAAAGGGCGAAACCTCTTTGCAACGGTTAAAGAGAATGTTTAAGCAATTTTTACTACAGCAGCAGAGTTATATTAATATTTTAGATAGAATATGTGATGGCTACGTTTGCTGGCGGTCTGCTTCTTTCAAGTATTATTTTGATTGATTGAGTACCTCTGATCTAAACCTAGTGACTGGTTCACAGTCTATTATCTATTAAGTAATATGTTAGGATTTGGAGTCGTAACTTCTTAAGAGTAGTCATGAATAAGTTTTTCTTTTGCCTACAACTATTGTCTGCTTCTGGTGTTTATCTTTACCTGTTTGATCTGTATTTTCTCTTCTTTTTTTTACAACTAGCAGTACTAAGAGCACCTTGTTTAATAAGGTTCCATTTTAAATAATTATTGATCATTCAGATTTATTTTAAAAAATATTGTTTGGAAAACACGTTTTCTAATAATCAAAGTATAGTAGAGACTATTTAGAAAGACCGAAAGGGCAATAAAACCTGCAACAAAGAAAGCTACAGCTTTTAATCATCTTTCTTTTTTCTAAACAAATCATAGGCATGAAAGTAGCAAGTACCAACCCTTAATTGCCTCTCTTTGTCAGGTGGGAGAAACTAAAGCGGAACAGAGAACCTTTTCCCAGGTACCCAAAAATTCAGGTACGGGCGAGGAATTTTGGGGTTTATTCGACATTCATGACTATCATGACAACAACTTTACATTGTTTGAACAATGGTTGGAAGAACAGCTTTTACCTCGGCTCGAAAAACCCTCGCTTCTTGTTATAGACAATGCAAAGTACTATTCACGGCTCAGCGAAAATGTGTCAGATGCTTCAACGAGAAAAGCTGATATCATTTCCTAGCTACAAAGCAAAAATATCAATTTTATGGAAAACGCACTCAAACTCGCTACAAATAGTAAAACAATACAAAGCAAAACATTTTTTAATAAACAAATTATTCGAAAAGACAGGAAAGATGAAAATGCCGTTTTGGATGTTTGGAAAGAGGCATTACAAACCATTAGCCCCGAAAATTGGTCTGATTGTGTTTGCCATACAAATAATATTATAAGGGATTATTGGCAAAAAAAACACATTCTTGATGTTCAGGTTAAGCCACTAAAAATTCATGTGTCAGATTCTGAAAGTAACATTTCTTTATCTTCATACTCAGATTAACATTTTTGTATGTAGTTGTATGTTTGTTTCTTTATTTTTTTTTATAAAAATGTTATAAATATAAATGTGAAATATATTTTTGTATTGTCCTTTTTTTTTCTTTTTATTATATTTCTATTAAAAAGTATTAATTAATGTATTTTTAAATGTACATAATTTACAAAATACACCCTCATCGTGGTGGGAATATTCCCACCACGACCTTCATATTACATTATGTCTCTCTTTTGCAGGTACACGCTTGGATACCTGATAAAAGATAAAACACTAAGACTTATGTGATTTATTATTTTACTCTCTTTGAAGGGCGTTAACTGGATATTCCCTTTAATTTATTCTTGCTTTTGATTTGCATGAAAACAAGGAATACCCTGTAGCGTTATTTGTTGCTCGTTTTATTGGGGTTTCGGAATTTTTGAATAATCTCTACTATAATAAACATAAATTAATCAGTCAACGTCGCAACGACGTTCGTGAATCGGCAACGCTGCAATAAAGGAAAAACGCCGCCTAAGTTTAAGACTCCTTCAATCTTCTAGCGTAGCAACAAGATATTTTTATTCTATTTTACTGGCAAAACCGCCAAATGTCTAGCCTATAATTTAAAATCGTTAGAGTTTTATCCCGCAGTATTCTAATTCTCGGAGAACATCAAGTCTTCTGTAAACATAAAAAGGTGCTATATTCTAAACTAAATAATATTAACTTCACGTCTACGAAAACCGGTAATCGGTAGCTTTGCAAAATGTTTGCATCTTTAAGAATATGTAAATAAATTTCTGTGATGCTTTGACCGACAACGGGCAAATATCACTTGAATGCTTCAACGGTCGCTTCTCGTTGTTAGAAAAAATATGATAAACGTCCGAGACCACAGCGCTGTAGCACCATATAGAACTCAGTGTCCTATTAGACTTCAACGTAAGCAGATGCTCCACATGGCTTAAATAATAATAGTACGTATTTTGACCTAACATATGTGTCAGGCAAAGTGATTTTCTAATGTTAAAGTAATTGATATTTTCGGGACGTGTGCCCTGTAACAGAGTTTACCACTCTTTTAAACGTACAGTAAAAGTACCATGAATTTCGTAGTTAAATACGTGAAATATTATTCAAGTTCTGATTCATTCTCTACGGTAGAAAAAAATGAAATCCTAACGGTATCTCTGCGCAGTGTTTTAGGGTTGTTAAGATGATGTATTCGTGTTTATCAACGTAAAAATTGTAATATTGCAAGGGTGGTGAAATGCCAGAGCAAAATAAATTCTGTTTAATTGGCATAGCAAAAATAAAACGAACCAACCTAATACTGTGGATGATACAGTGTCTATGTGAGGCCAGGGTCAACCCCTGTCTAAAGCAGTTGTTATAGGGTATATAGATTAAATCTATTTCACTCGCTTAGAGGTTAACTGGAAAAATAGCCAATCAAATCACCATTGACAAAAGATGCTATAACAAGGACATTAAATCTAAAAATATCAAAATATTTTGAAAACTATTAGAGATAGGGAAAGGACGTTCTTCACGAAAGAGCTATAAAGCGACAGAAAAATATATAGGGTGTTTCATTTAATAAAAGTGACATTTTTCGATTAGAAGTCTTCTGATTTTGGTCCTAGAAAGAAAACACCCTGTAAATGAGATGTCAAATATTTCATGGTGAATATGTTTTTTTGGCTTTATTTAGTAAGTATAAAAATTATGAATCGCTTAGAGTCAATATTTAAGTATAATTTTCACAACAACGAGATGCTTGCAAATGCGAAATTTTCAATAGTAATATGTTAAGTGCATGTAAAATTGCTGAAAATCATGCATGAAGGTTTGTTGCCCTAGAAACAGCTTGAATGCATTTTTATTGTTATTTACCAAAAAGTGCCCGACCGAAGGGGGGGCACTTTTTAAGGTAAATAACAATAAAAATGCATGAAAGCTGTTTCTTTAGGGCAACAAATCTGAGTGCATGATTATCAAGCCATTTTACATGCACGAAATATATTTTTTAGACTATTTCCTGAATGAAAAACTAGTAGGTGCAGAAATATAAGACAACATTTTTATTTCGAGCAATACAAAGTATTACAATTGAAAACACAATTATTATAATAGATGGTATTTGCAGATATGTCGTTCAAGGAAAATGCTCCGAAACGAATCATTTTGATAAATTGACGCGAAATTGTCAAAGCAGAAATTTCAACTTGTTGTGACAGTGACGGTTATTCTCGTAGGTAACCAACAATGAAAAACCAGAAGAGTGCAATTTTCAGCTCAATCGCGACCGAGGGCTGATTTTCACCGAAAATCAAGTGAAAAGCGCATTGTAGTTACAGTATATGAGGGAAATAGTCATTATAAGTCGAATTATCTTAAAAACTATAACTTTTTCGTATATTAAACCATTAAAAAAAAATGTATGAAATAATACGTAGAATTAATAAATGTATTTAAATATAGGGTGTCCCATTTAAAAAAAATGTAACTTTATGAGACCCTACTTTTTGGGCGCATGCTGTGTAATTCAAAATATTTTTAAAATATGTCAGATATCCAACCATACCTTAATACGAAAGCTTATTATCGACAAATCTTATCTTTAAGGCTTAAAATTACTGCGCGCAATCGTTGACTCACCCGGTACATAACACATACTTAGAATTCGATGCAAAATTGAAAAAGGAAATAAAAAATAGGTGTTTTCATTTGAAGAAATGAAGTTGATGGTCATGACTTATTTTTGGGCTACCCTGTATTTATGAATTTACCACAAAAAAAACACATTAAGAAATAAAAATCGACGGGTCCGAGCCTTTCCCAAGAAACACACCGCTTAAATGAATTTAGACATATAATTTTAATAGAAAAGTTTAAATAAATAAGTAACTCTGTTAAACGCAAGTTTTAACACTTGCCCCCCCCCCTCAAAATTAAAAAGGGTTAAAATCTAAAAAATAGGGTTAAATATGTTCCCCCATATCCCTATTACCTCACCAAAATTTTATGAAAATATTTAAAACAGTTCGCGAGATATTGCCTTTTAACACTTGTACTGTAATAATTTAAATGACTCTTTTTATATTTCAATAATAAATAGTTTTCTTATTTTAACATGAAATTTTGAATAGGTTTATGACTAGTTTTATTTGGTAGTTAAACATTCACAAATCAAATAATATTGCAACGCTGCGTTGGCGTTTGCGCTAAAATGACATATTTACGGGTTTAGCTATTTTAGGATGTAGTTTTGAGCCTAAATTCGATTAAGCCAAATTCGAATCTAAGCTATCCATTATGTATTCATAACTTATTTGCAAATACAGCACCAAACCATGGAAGCGTTACGAATAAACCCGAAATTTCCATTCATTGTAATCAATAAATATCCATAAACATAAGCGCTGGCATGTGCACATTACCAATTTAATTAAGAAACATTTAAGGCCATGAATATCAATCAATCAATATATTACGTATTGCTGAAAACACTTTACAATGTTTTCTTAATTCTAAATATAAGTTTATCTAGTTTCTTAAGATTTTAAGTTTTGCACCTAGGGAACTAAATCCCTGTATGTGCAAGGTATTAATCTAAATTATTATAGTAAATTAAATCTAAAAGCAAAAGTTAAAATAGGCAAAAGTTATTGTAAGTAGGTAACCATAGAGAACCCAAGTATCGAATTACACAATAAAAAGTCACTCTATGATATTCTAAAGAATAATTTTAAAATAATGAACTAAATTTCTTTAAGTTGCTACTCACAAAATGCTTACATTTTTGACGAAAATGTTTATAGCTTGTAATATTTCTAATTTCTAAGGGTACAATATTGTATATTTTTGGAGCTAAGTAATGAATAAATCTTAAATTAATATTTTTATTACTATTAGGGATTATCAATTGTCTGCTCATGTGATTGCGTGTCGGATATGGGTGACTAATGTAATTTTTCAATGATGGGGATTTATGCGTTAAAACGGCAATTGACAATATATACAGTGATCGTACATTTAGGATGTCTGAATTGTAGAGTAAATGTGTGGAGTAGAGCTTGTTTTTTTTGTTAATTATTTTTAGTATATAATTTTGAACAACATTCGGAGGTTTTAGAGAGTTTTTGTAGCTTCCACCCCACGCACTTATACCGTATCTTATAAGTGATTCTACTAACGTTTTATATATGGAGAGTACCAGATTTTTTCCAATAATTTCCCTTAAAATGTAGAATTTATGAATTAATTTTCTAATATTTTTGGTCAAATAACTGATATGTTCTCCCCACTTAAGATTATTGTCAATAATAATTCCCAGATATTTTGTTGAGGCGACCTCACAGATGGCGTCATTAAAATTTTTAATTTTTAAGTTACTAAAATTAGGACGATTAGCAGAAGTAATAGAGAATGCTATGTAATTAGTTTTGGAAGTATTCAAAGTTAACCTAAAATAATCTAGCCAGATCTTTATTTTTTTTATGCCATTAATAGCTAATTCTTCTACTTCATTCCAAGTTTCACCATGGAATACTACGGCTGTGTCATCAGCATATGATATAACTGTCCCATTATGAATACTGATATTGGCTAAAGAATTTATATATGTTATAAATAAGATTGGTCCTAAGACGGTACCCTGAGGTATTCCAATTTTCACAGTTAAAGGATCACTGTGTATATTATCGATTTTCACTACTTGCTGACGATCCCCGAGGTAGCTCTGAAAGACATCTAGCACGTTACCTCTTACGCCATATGAACTTAACACATTCAACAGCAAATCATGTGGCACCGTGTCAAATGCCTTTGCAAGATCGAGGAACATTGCAATGCACTTTCTATTGTTATCTAATTGGTTAGTTATCTTTTTGGTCAATTCACATATGGCGTTTTCAGTGCTCGACCCATTTGTAAAACCGAACTGATTAGTGGAGAGGATATTGTTAGTTTGAAGAAAATTGATGAGTCTTTCTTTCAGACATTTTTCAAAAATTTTTGCAAAGTTGTTTATTACACTTATTGGGCGATAATTATTTATATTAGTTTTATCGCCGGTTTTATAGATGGGTGTAACAACAGATGTTTTAAAATTTTCTGGTACTTTACCTGTTTTAAAAATTAGGTTTATGATATGACTTAAAGGTTCCAATAAATAAAGGTGAAATTACTTTATTAGCCGGACACCAATAGAGTCTATACCTGCAGAACAATTATTCTTAAGAGAGCTTATTTGTTTAATAATATCATTTTTATTAACAGGCTTTAGAAACATTGATGAAAGGGCATCAACCTTAATATCTGGTGCAACTAGTGGCGGTATAATTTTATTGTGCATTTTAATTCCAATGTTTATAAAAAATTCATTGCAAAAGTTGGCCATAGCTTTGTCGTTAGAAATATCTTTGTTATTATTTTAATTTGAATTTTTGTATTTGATTTTGATGTATTTTGATCAGTTGCTTCCGCTATAATTTTGTATATTTTTTTAATGTTATTTTTATTGCTTTCTATTTCTTTCTTATAATAGTTATGTTTACATTTTTCAATTATTTTATTAAGGCTGTTTCTGTATTCTTTATATATATTATTATCTAAATTATTATTATTTAAAAGTAGGCGTTTTTTAAGTTTATCTCTATGTTTCATAGAATTAATAATGCCGTTGGTGATCCATGGTTTAATTCGTTTATTTTGTTTTAATTTAATAATTTGCATTATTTGAGATTTATTTAGAATATTTAAAAACGCCTCATAAAATTTTTGACATGCAGTTTCCGAATCGCTTGACTCCAAAACAGTCGACCAGCTTTCTTTTTGGATTAAATTTTCAAATTTGTGATAATCAGTCTTGTGGCTTGTGTGTGTCGTATATTTTGGAGTCAAGGTTGTCTTAAGGTTTTCTTTTTCAATATTTATCATGACCGGATAGTGATCTGTAATAGCAGAATTAAGTATAAATGATGAAAATTTCAAAGAGTTATTTTTTAATTTTTTTTTAATAAAGATGTGATCTAAGCATGAAGCAGACTCGTTTGTAACTCTTGTAACTAACTTGTAGGTTTATTAATCGCAGATAAATATCCGAAATGATTTAATATTGACATATAAGAGTTAACTACACTATCCTGGAGATTACAAATATTTATATTTATATCACCTATGAGAATATTAATATGATTAGTTGGTTGGTTTAAAAAGAATGTCTCTAAGTCTTCTAAAAATGATTTTACTTGGGTAGATGGAGGTCTATATATACAATTCACTCCAATTTTAATGTTTTCACTATTAATATTAATTTGAGTAACACTCACACTGGTTTTATTAAGTTTAAAATTAGTGATATTAGCATTTAAGTCAGACTTTATAAAAATTATTACCCCATCACTTCTGTTAATGCAAGCATTGTCGTAGAACGTTTTGTATCCTGGTATATTATATTGACCATTATTGTACCAACATTCACTTAGCACAATTATATTACAGAAATTTAGCTTATAGGCGTCGAGAAAGGTTACAAATTGATTAAAATTTTTTCTTATACTCCGTATATTAAGGTGTAGGATATTAAGCAGTTTTGTATTCAAATGAACTTTGTTAATAACTTGGTCACAGTCTATACTTTCTTGTTGAATATCAGATTGTAATATGTCTAATTCTTGCAGTATGTTAATTTCGTGACAATCAGTGACCATATCCGTAGTCTATTTTACTTTTTAGTATTTTCAGAAAATATTGATAGGAGGGACATTCTGGGTCATTATTTTCGTGTTCAACGTTGTGGTTAAGTTTATATTTAATGTTTGCATTTGCACAATTCTTACATTTTTTATTATTTTTTGGACATTCATTTATTTTGTGTTCCGCTGCGCAGTATGTACAAGCAGTCTTATTGGTACAGGAACTGCCATTGTGATAATATTCTTGGCAATTGTAACACCTTTGAATGGTTAGGTCTTCATATACAGGACATCTTTCCCAGCCAATGTAGATTTTTTTAACGCCAAAAATTGTTGAAGTTTTTTGATTTCCCATTTGTGGTTTTTTTATAAATGTTATCTTTATTACGTCATTTTCAGAAATAAACTTATTTTGTTCTCTAATGCATATTTCAAGTTCTTCTTTATTCAAGCCACCTTCGTAGCCTATTATCTTAAATCTGGGCAATTTCATTTTTGTGAGGTGTATGTCATATTCAGGTAATGTGGCTTCAGCTTCGTCTTTTAACTTTTCTATATCTTTTTTATTACCACATTTAATAATAATACTTCCATTTTTTGGAACTACGCGTATTTTTAATCCCAACTTTCATTTTATCTAGCTTAATTTTATTATTGATATCATACTTGGTTTTTTCTGCACTCTGTTGCTGCTTGGGTTTGATAATTAGACTTGGTACATTATTATTTGCTTTTATTAGGTTGTTTTCCGATTTTTGCGTTATTTCACTGTATGTTAATTTAGTCTGGTTTAGAGTAAGATTTAGATTTTCTAGCTCCTCTATTTTCTTCTTAAGCATCTGTAATATTTCATCCTTGCTAAAAATAATACTTGTTTTGTCTTCAATTGTATTCTGTAGTAGTTGATGTGTATCTAGTTGGAGACATCTGTCGCAATGAAATTTTAGTACCCTCTCTTTTTGTTGACAGAGCACTTTTACTTCAGATGAAGATAGGTGCGCGCATTGCTTGCATAGTCCCTTTTTACAAACATCACAATGGAAGATGTTATTTAGCTTGGGTTCTTTGGTTTTACAGACATCGCATTCCATTTTTAAGTTGTTTTTTAACAAATTTAATCATACCCTATGACCAGGATGATCCTGTACCTGTAACGTTTAAATATTTTATTAAGTAATAATAATAATTTAGTAATAATAAATATAGTATAATAATTTGTTTTACTCGGAATTCAAAGTAGGTGTGTTCTGAATATTATAAAACAGACTTTGTATATTTGTCGAAAATACGAGAAAAATAGCTTTCCTTGCGGATCACAACAAAATTTCTGTTAACACGGAATTTTTCCAGATAAATTAAAAATTGCAAAAACAACACCTATCTTTAAAAATGGTGAACGGTATAACTGTAACAATTACCGACCTATATATCTGTATTGCCGGTCATCTCAAAGGTAATAGAAAAAATTATGAATAATAAATTATCAGACTTTTTAGAAAATAAAAATTAATTTTTTTTCCGGTCAATCTAGAGCTACTGAAATTGCAGTAGCAGATTTTATAACAAAAATTCGAACTCACGTCGACAATGCACAGCCTCTAATACTGCTAATCATAAAAATAATGCAATGCCTGTTTAATATTGGGGTGATAGAAATGGTTTATTATTGCAAATAAAACAATCAAGTCTTCCTCCACAAAAATTTTTTTAATGTAAAATGTTAGTATTGTTCCCTACATGTTTCGGGCGTCTAGACGTCCATCTTCAGGGGATACTAGAAGAAATTTCAGAATGGTAAAACGACCAGTTATGGGTTTATTATTGGTTTGAAAACTATCTTAATATTCGTAAACAATTCGTTCAAATTGAAAATAATAAAAGCAATAAAATAGCAATAACTTGTGGAGTACCACAAGGCTCTGTATTAGGAACGATCCCTTTTTTAATTTGCATTAATTAAACAGAAAATTCAAATTCAAAAGGGGATATTAAACTATTTGCAGGTGATACGCCTGTAATATATTTTTCACATAATTCTTGCCAATGGGAAAATTATAATATGGATATGATTTAAATATAATTTTTAAATGGCTTCAATCACATAAATTACCTCTAAATTTTAACCAATCCTCTTAAATGGTGATCAGTAAGACAATTGAAATAGGCATTTTATATTATTTCAAAATTAATTTTATACGACCAAAAAATCAAGCATACAAAAACAATTAAATTTTTAGGATAATATTTAGATGAAAATCTAAGTTGGAAGTACCAATTTCAAAACCTAAAAAGTAATATATCTCCATATATATAAAATATACAGTTTTGTCTCATTTATCCAAAAATCCAATATTTAATATCAATCTGGGGCTCTGCATGTAGAATTAATTTAAATCCATTTCAAAAATGTAAAATAAAATAATTAAATGTATACACTATACACCTTTCTTAAAACCAACAATAAATTTATATCGATCAGGAAGATATATAGACCCATGCATTTGAATAAATTAAAAAATAGTATATTAATACTGGCATAAACTTAAAAATAAAAAATCAAATATAAAATTAGTAAAATCAATTAGCGTTCACCAACACTATACGAGACAATCTAATGATTTAAAAATAAGCCAAACCAGATCAAATTTACATGAAGGAATTAATATTTGTAATCAATTAGTACCGGCTCCTAAAGATATCCAATAATCAAATAAAATAAAAAATAGTAACTGACAAAAACAAAAACGTTTGTGAAATACCTATATACTTTATTGTGAAAATATTAATATAATATTTTTTTTATTGTTTCAGTTAATAGTATTTTAATTCCTTATAATTAACTATAATAGTTAGTTGGGGATAAACAATTAAATAGAAAAGTTGGAAAAGTATCGGTGTTGGAAATTGCGGGCGTCCTTATTTTATTTATTTGACGTTACAAATATTCTCGTGGTTTCCAATTTAGTTATTTTCCTAGATTGTTATTCCACCCAAAGAAGTAGTAACATTTTCATAAAAACTGATTAGCAACCCCCCCCCCCCCCACTTTTAAAAGAACCTTTGTATTTCAACTAAACAGAGTATAAAATATAATAGGGTGACTAATTTCTAAGAAGTATCTTATTTTACATATTATTCAATTCAAAACACTGAAAAATAAACCTATAACAATGATAAAACACAAAACTATTATTTGAAATTAAATTTTGGCGCCAAAACGCCGTGACGTCATCGTTCTCAAATATAATAGTTAAGGATAAGGAATTAAGAACTAACTTGAACCATTGTCTTTCAAAAAATTTAAACCTAAAAAAAGGAAATAGACGAAGAAGGAGAAGAAGAAGAAGGACGAGTCGCGAAATGCTGATGAGTTTAAAAACATATTATCAGTAGTCTATGGCAAAGCAGGACTTTTAAACGCAGGCGTTTAGGCTTAGGCTTTTGGGCGCCGGCGGTTAGGCGCGGTACATTTGGGCGTAGGTTTTTTTGGCGCCGGGACTTTTGGGCGCCAATCGTTAGGTTATGACTTTTATAGAAAATAGCATTGAAAAAATGTATCTGTGAATTGTCCTTTATAAATAATAAACCAAATTTACCTAAAAGTTAGGTATTTAGGTAAAGAATAAAAAATATTGTTCAAGATTATAATAATAGAACAACTTTAGAATTTCTTCGTGGAATTGCGCATAATTTCTTAATAGAATAAATGAATGTATATATTAATAACATTGAATGTACCTTTTCAGAACATTTAATAACTTTGTCAATACCTTTTCCAAAACCTCATGATAATATACCGTAGGTACTTGGCATTAGATACCTATTATATTCTTTAACTTTGTTAAAATAAATATAATAAAAAATAATTCATTCTGGTTTTAGTTCATTTAGTTCGACAGTGACAAATTCATTGGCGCCTAAATTTCCTTACGCCCAAATGGACGTCGCCCGAATGCCTTGCGCCCATACGCTGGCGCCAAAATGCCGACGCCAAAACGCCTGCGTCCAAAAGTCACGTACCGGTCTATGGTGCCTTATTACAAATTATTATTTTGCCATGATATGTAAATCTTCTTGACATACGTTTTTTTTGTGCATAATTACTAGGTAATTTAACAATTACAGAAACGAAATGGTTAGTTTTACGACGATACGTCGTTTGTGACAGTGTGGAGTGAAATGACGTCACGCAATGTGATTGGCGGTCACAATCATGTGGCATTCATGTTAAAAAGTACGACTTAAATTTACAACAATATTATTAATAAGCGATTATATTTAATAACATGATTGTATGTGGGCGTTCCTGTCATCTAATTTATCTTTTCTAAAATTTTTTTTTGTCACAATCTATCCGATTGGTTGTGATTTTTATACGAAAAAAGAAACAAACGAAAAATATAATAGTGTTGGAAAAAGCAGAGAAGATAATTCACTGCAATGTAAAGTCAAAGGTATTAGATGAAACATAATAAAATAATTAAAACTTCATTTCTACCATATTCGGATAAGATTTAAATTAAAGCCTCACTAAAATTATCTTCTTTAGGTTGACTCGTAAGAATTTGCATGAATGAATTATTTTTTCCTTGTTTGCACAGCCTGAATTAAGGGAGAGCGCCCACCAAAGTAGTGAATTGCTTGAGGGGAAGTGTCCGTGAAGCAGACCTGAAACGCACTTCATGTGTACTTGAAGTACACATACAGCGTGTAACAGAAGTATGGAACGCTTTAAATATCTTTAATACCGTTTGTCCGATTTAGCTAAAATTTGGTATCCGTATATAAGAGGTTATCGCGGAGCTGCTAGTGACATTTGCAATGTTGCCAAATTTACAGTTTTTTAGCAATTTAAAATAATTTTTTTTTAAAAGGGAACACCCTATATATTATGCAAAAAAATGATTCCGCGACAAATTTTAAATAACTTTATATAAGTTTCTTAATGTCTAAATCTAGCCATTTTTTTAATATTCAAGCTCGAAAATTGAGAATTTATTGAAACATTATTGTAAGGTAATTATTGTTTAAACTTACTTATTACAGAATAAAGAAATTAAATTAGATGTTTAAAGTGCCTTCCATTTACTTCTTAACAATATGCTGAATATTGCGGAAAAGAATTTAAAACATTAGAGAAAATATCTGTTTCTTCGATTCGTCGGCACTCAACTTCAATTCTTTGTTTTAGGTCTTCTATATCATGTGGCTTTGTCTTGTAGACCACATTTTTTAAATGTCATCACAAGAAATAATCGAGTGGAGTCAGATCCGGTGACCGAGCTGGCCACTCAATTGTACCCCGTCTCCCTATCCATCTTTCAAAAAATACTTCATTTAGATACTCCCGTACTTGTCTGGCGTAATGTGCTGGTGCACCGTCTTGTTGCAGCCATACTTCGTTATTTAATCCCGCAATGTTGTCTAAAATTTTGTTTATTGATAATCAGTTTTAATTTACTTTAATGAAACTAACTTACGAGGATTTCGAAATAGGATCGCAAGAGCAGGAACAATTTCATTTCTTAAGAGCTGCAAATATCTATCGCCATTTAAATTATAATCCATAAACAATGGACCAATTATCCTTTGTCAATGCCTGCCCAAGCATTAATTTTTTGCGGAAATTGGGTGTGCTGTTCTCGAATCCAATGAGGATTTTCTTTGGACCAATAACGAATATTATGCCGGTTAACATTTCCATTAAGACAGAATGTCGACTCATCGGAAAACATTATTTTATTAATAAAATTTGGATTAGCATTACACAAATCCATCATTTTCTCACTGAATTCTAAACGCCTGTCAAAGGCATCCTCAGAGAGTTCTTGAACCAGGTGAATTTTGTATGGGTGGAACTTCTCACACTTTAATACGCGATCTACCGACATGTGCGATGTGTTGTAATCGAGGCTAATAATTCGAGTAGAGAGGTGTGGATTTTCCTCTATGCTAAACAAAATATCTAAAGCTTTATTGCCGCTTGTCGCAGTTTTTGGACGCCCAGATTTTGAAATGTCTTTTACATGGCCAGTTTCGTTAAATTTCTTTAAAATTTTGCTTACTGTGGACCGTGCTGTTGGATTTCGGTTGGGATACTTATCATTAAAAATCTCAGCAACTTCCTGCTGTGTTCGCCTTCGATCCACGTAACCCAATATCATTAATATTTCTATTAGCAATGTTTCCGTTAGTAAATCCATTTGAAGAATTATTAAAACTGATAAATTATGAAGCACAAATACCTTCTGAAAAGTTTGTCAATGTCGCTGTTAGAATTTAATTGTATCACAAATTTCCAAGATCTACTTATATCTCTATCAGTTTTCTTGGATAAGAAGTTCTTATGATATTTAAACCACAATATCAAAAAAATGACTAGATTTAGACATTAAGTAACTTATATAAAAGTTATTTAGAATTTGTTGCGGAATCATTTTATTGAATATATTTTGATATGAGTAGGTACTTTTGAGTACTATTTTATTTGGATTGGTTCTTGATTGGATATTGTAAATGCTATATGCGTTAATAAAATTTTGATTTTAATTTTGATTTTGAAGCGCAAGTTTGGCAAACCAAGTGGAAGGGCACAATTTGCATGTTGATTTACTGTAGACTAGAATACGTTGGTGTTATTACCTTTACTTGTTGTTGTTTCTCATTGCCAGATCATCAGCTGGACGAAAAAGCTTACATCATAACGTGCACATAATAAATAATTATACTCCGTATATTTTTAAGTTTAAGTATGACAGTTCAGACAATACAGGTATATATAATAGCAATATTTGAATCTTGAATAGTTAGTAGTTGTTTTGTTATTAAAATCTTTACGTTATACCGCTTTTTACGCAAAAATGTGCCATTCATCATAACAAAAGATGAAAAATAAATAATGGAGGCTCTTAAAACAAAGCCCATACAAAAGAAAAAAAGTCGTTATCTTTGTTAAAATATTTTTGGTCGATTAACTTATGGTGTGAGTTTAGTAGCATATAGGGGGGCTGCTTCATTAATCATTTCTAATAATGAAACGGCAATTTTTGTAGGGCTCTGCTTAAAAACAGCGGATAAATTACTTATTTAATTTTCCGATGGGGTGTAAAGATTTTTAAAAGTCGTTCAGAACTTGTGAAAAATATCATTAATATTAAAAAGTGTATTAAAATTTTGTTGAGATGTTTAGAATTTATAAGATAATGTGGAATAATTGCAAAGGTTTGTTTTGCGTAATTTTAATCGAGGCTTAATCCTCTGACACTTAAAACTTGGAACCAAATTAATTTCACATAAATAATAAATTTATATGAAGATGTCATTACACAGTGTGCCCACCGATGGAGTTAACAACGGGAGAAATACATCTATTATTGATTTTACGAGGAAAAGTAATCCTTTATCAAAAACTCTACTTGCTAAAAAAATTAATTTACCATTTAAAATTATAAGAAACTTTTTAGCCAACTTCTTATTAGCTACTCCTTATGTACTTATTCCTTATTCCAAAAAAACTTACAAAGCATAGATTGCTAGCCAGGTGAAACGGATACTACAAATTTCTATACCGGGTGTCCACGGAAGGTGGCTTGCTCCTGTAACTCTTTTGGTTTTAAAGATAATGGAATTAAATTTGGAGGATTCGTATGCGATATAAAACTGCATTTTTTGACGGGTACGGAAGTAACATAAACTATCGATTTTTCAATGAGACACCTGGTATATTTTTACTTTCTTTGAATCCATATGACATTCTAAACACAATCGTGTGTCACTTGTCACTTTTTGTCATAAAAAAAATAAATAAATAAAAGAAAAATAACTTAAAATCTACATCCACATAACTATTAATTTTTAGTGTTGCAGATGTTCAAAGTGACCTCCATCTTGTTGCTGACATAGTCGTTCTTTTTCTACTGTCGCTGAAACGTTTCTTAACTGCTGTGCTGTAATTCTATGAAGAGCTGCCTTTACTTTCTCCTCTAATTCATTCCGTGGGGAAGGAGGTGCATCATAAACCTCGTGTTTAATAGAATCCCATAAAAAAAATCTAGAGGCGTAAGGTCAGGTGACCTGAAAAGATTCAAAAAGGAATATGTCTTGGTAAAGGTATAAATTAAAAACAATTCTGTTTTATCTAGCCGACCAACTAACTGGGCCTCTATTTACAATGCAGTTTTCGTTGTATGATTCGTTCAAATATTCTGTAACTGCCCTCATGTTGTGTGGTGGGGCACCATCTTGTTGGTAAAATAGTCCCACTCGATTTACAAATGGTATCTCATCCAAGAACTGCTTAATTTCTTGCGTAAGGAAACCTAGATATCTCGTCCCTGTTAGCGAACCGTCAAAGAATATAGGGCCTAAAATTATGTCCCCTAAAATCCCAACCCAACAGTTAAAACCAAACCGTTCTTGAAAATTTCCCTCCTGCATCAAGTGTAAATTTTCGTGGGACCAATATCGCTTATTATTTCTGTTGAAATGTCCCAAATTAGTGAAACGGCTTTCGTCAGTATAAAGAATTTTATATGGAAATGTATTATCCTCTAAATATTTTCACAAGAACCAATTGCAATACGCAAGTCTCCTTTCATTATCCTTTGGGTACAGGTGCCGATGTAGTTGGTATTTATATGAATGTTATTTGTGTTTATTTAAAATATTGCCGGCAGAAGACTTACAAATGCCACATTCTAGTGCGATCTCGCTGAATGACGCATTGATATTTACTTAGACGTATGCCAGAACATTTATTTCTACTCACAATAATTGGATCGTTATCATTATTATCAGGCTCATTCCGCATTTTCTGGACCAGTTTTAGATAATAATGCCGGGTTGAGTGACGGCGTTCAGGATATCTCTGTGCGTAAACACGTATAGCATCGGTTGAGTTTTGCCCACACTCTCCAAAAACTAATAGCATATAAACTTTTTCGCTCCTTGTATAAATATTATTATTTTCCATTATTTTTAAACAATAGCGTACACAATAATTACCTAATTTACTTTTGCAGAAGCGAAGTTTCATAAGATGTTGACTTGTCAATTTTTTACAAGACATCTTAACGTTTTTGTTTGAATCAGTTGTGTTGGTCACAGGCTATTCGATTAAATCTTATTTTATTCTCAAAAGGCTCTTTATTTAAGGAATGTCGTACAGAACGTAACATTTTTACAGTTTTTTAAAAGAAATTTGTTTAAAACCTAATAATGCGTGGTATCAAAGTAATCGTAATAAAATGCCCTTTTTTCCTAACCCGACGAGCCACCATGTTGCCATTTGGAAAAAATGAGTAATACAGGTTTTAAAATTTAATTTGACACAGCAGATAGGTTCTGACCGAAAACAGTAAAGTTGTATTTTGTCAAAGATGTTAGGACTGAAATCAGTGTGTTTTAACGTATTCATAGCCTTCTGGGTTTAAAAAGAAATTTAAAAAAATAATAAAAAAAATGGTGACAAAAAGTGACAAGTGATACATGGTTGTATTTAGAATGTCATATGGACTGATTTATGTCAATTCCGGTATAACCGGAAGTTCTATAAAGTTGAATCACCCGCCAAAAAATGCGGCTTTATGTCGCATACGAATCCTCCAAATTTCATTGCTTTTTTTTTATAAACAAAAGAGTTACAGGGGCGAGTCACCTTCCGTGGATACCCGGTATAGATGTCGAAGTGAATGAAGCCTATGGGTTATAAGAGTTTCTTTCAAATTTTATCGACAAGAGTTTGTATCAATCGTGAGATATAATAAAATAAACTGTTGCATTACAATTTCGCAAAAATTCATTGCTTCTGAGACCTTTCAAATATTTTTTAGCCAAAAACAAACGAACACAAAATAGGTAAAAAGAGTGCTGCTGCATTCAATTTATACTTTGAGCGATATCCGGAATGACGGCAACCACATTGACGCATATAAAAAAAATTTGAAATTCATTTACAAACAAATGACTTCTTCAAAAAACCTAGAGCAGAAATATACAGGGTGTTAATTAAACATACTTCAAAAATTGATGGGGTTATTCCCTGGACTATTCTTAGAATATTTTGTCCTTTCATGATTTTTGAGAAGCCGCCTTATTGAATAACACCCAGCAATTATCCGATGATGTCCCTATATCCATTTGTGTCTTACCATCCGTGGTCCACCTTGTTTGTCTTAAAAAAAAAAGTCGCCCTGATAGACCCCAGTGGCGTGAAACGTGTGTCCCTGTTTATATGTTATTACTTAATTTATTATTATAGTATGGCCTTTTAGGCAAATGCCAAAAAAAAAAAAAAATTATCCGATGACTTAAATCTTCTACATTCTCCACTGGAATAGTATAAACTAATGACTTTTGATGACCCCATAGGAAATAATCCAGGGGAGCCATAAGTGAGGTCCACCTCGATCAATCCAGCGATATCCGTAAGTTACTCTTAAAAACTCATAAGCAGTCACACTAAAATGCGCTGGTGCACCATCGTAGCACATTGCATTTCTTGTTGCCAAGAAACTGAGATAACGTTTATTCGAAAAAGTTGCGATATATCTCGCCGCTAAGTCTGCCCAGTAGAAGTACCGGTTCAATTAGCCGCAGTCATCCACAATTTCAAATTACCTCACGTGGATTTTCTTCAGCCCACGCATGGTTATTGTGAAAATACCTGATTGCATTTCTTGAGAAATTCGATCCATCGGTAAAGAGAATCAGCGTCAGTAGTTGAGGGATTTGAAGCAATGTGTGCAAAAGCCATTGACTAATGCAATCTGTGGAGGAAAATCAAAGGGATGAAGTACCTGAACGCGTTGTGTGTAGAATGGGTACAACAAATAGTCACTAGGAATTTTTCAAACAGTCCCATTACTTACATTGAAAGTATTTCCAATTTTTTGGGTAGAAGTACCCGCATCTTCTCTTATCATGTCCAGCACATTCTGTCCAACTTCTACCATTCTTACTGTCATTGGCCTTCTTGGTCCCTCACTTCATTTTAATGTGCCTTCTTCATGAATACTTTGGAAAATCAGGAATGTTACTGTCAGGAAATAGTTCAGTGTTTAATAAACACCCTGTATAATATAGAAAACCAGGAATTGTATAAAATAAATAAACACTCTGGCGTATGTCGAAGCTCAAGAAATAAGAGAAAGCATCGGCATGCACACAAAAAAGCTAAAGAAGATTTTAAAAAAGTTTAGGCAGAATTGTTACAGAAAAGTACAAAATTTACATCCGGGTGACACTGAGCGTCGAGTAGCATTTTGTTTATGGTACCTTGAACAATGTCGGTTGGGTAATAATTTTCACAAATTCCAAAAATTATTTGGACGAATGTAGCACATATCTCCAGTGACGGGATATTTAACCGTCACAATAATCCTTTCTGGGCCAACCGTAATTCACATCTAACTGTAGAACGGGTAACACAGTGAAAGTTTAGTTTCAGTGTAAGTTGTGCATTATAATTAGTGTATAACTGCAGGATTTCTTGCTTCTATATTTTTGAGGGAAACCTTACCACAAATTGTTATGTCCACATTTTAGAGGAAAATATTACACAAGCCTCCGAAGAATTTGTGATCAGATAATTTTTGTTTTTTTAAGTTTTGACCTACTGATAACCAAATCAATCGTCGTTTGTTTCTATCACGTATAGTTGTTTTTCTATAAAATTGTAATAATTCTTTATTATATAAAAAAGATAATTTGCTAATTATTATTGTTCTTATTTAGGAAGCACCGCTAATACTAGAGTAGTAATAAGTGAAATACCGATGGGGAATCCCTATATTCGGAATAATCTATAAATCAGATGGTTTTGATGGAATAGTCCACATTTAGTTTAACGCGTTACACTTGCGGTAACTTTATTGTGAAAATGTACAAGGCCTAAGGCACTGGATTAAAGTAACATGCCGATGGTGTGGAGAGAGCCCAAGAACCATGCAGACGTTTGTTGTATTTGTCTTTGCAACATTAAAGGTTGTACTACCAGAACTTTAAAACACATTGTGTATCCAAATAGTATGCCGATAATCAGACCAGTGCCCCATAGTGTTGATATCCTGTTGCGCCAAAAATTTTACAAAGTGCTAGTGATAATGATGAAGACGACGAACTCTTAGCCATTGCGGAGACTGGTGTGTTTCATCCTTAGTCTTCAGGTCAAAATGTACACCACCTGTTTTCCCAGAAGAGCTCAATGATCTAGTTTCGAGATTTCGGGCTTCCCAAGGAACTTTCCCAAATACTAGGATCTACGTTTTATTGGTCTTACAATCGCGAGAATGAATTTGTCGAATATCTTGTAGGGCATAAACCACTTGTATATTGTAAAAATGTAGCTGGTCTAGTTAATGTGCTTAGTGCTTCCGAATATAGACCCGCCGACTGTATACTTTTTATGGACTCGTCAAAAAGGAGCCTTAAGGCAGTTCTTTGACATAATGGCAATTTGTATGCTTCTGTTCCTTTGAGCCATTCGACCTAATTAAAAATTAAAAGAAACTTACTGCTTTGGATCGACTTAAATATGTTAGGCCTTCTATTAGGTCAACAATCTGCATTTACCAAATACCCATTTTTTTTATGTGAGTGGAATAGTAGAGCTAGAGACTAACATTGGGTATAGAGAAATTGGAAAATAAGCGAGCATTTTACACCTGCCAATAAGAATGTTCTTCATGAATGTCTAGTTGATTCTGAGAAAGTACTATTACCTTCACTTCATGTTAAAGTTGGTCTAATAAAGCAATTTGTTAAAGCGCTGGGCAAAACAGGTCGATGTTTCCAATTCTTGACTGAAAAATTTCCCTGTCTATTAGAAGCGGAAATTAAAGAAGGTATCTTTGTTGGTCCGCAAATCAGAACGCTAACGAAAACTGATGACTTTGAAGATGGCATGAACAGCACCGAAAAAAAATGCGTGGAAAGCTTTTAAAGATGTTATAAATAAAAAAATGTTATATTAAAAAAACCAATTCAGATTGAATAAGGTATAGAAACGCTGGCCTATGTTATCGGTGCGGCAGAAAATTTCAATAATGTATATTTTAAGCAGAACGGAGCCCCAAGCCACAACGCACTTATGGTCAGAGAAATTTTACAAAATAGTTTTCCTCAAAAACGGTCTAATTTGGTGACCCCTGCCCGTTCACCTGATTTGACGCCATTAAACTTTTTTTTTGGGATTTTTAAAAAACCAAGTAAGTATATATGTAAAGTAAAAAGTAATAGTATCAATGATCTGCAGAGACTATTTCGGAGAGCTTTAAGAAAAGTAAACCATAATGCTCTCAGAAATGTGCAAAGACGATACAGAAAATGTATTGAAAACATCGGTTTACAATTTGTGCACAAACAATAATTTTGCATACTTACTTTATTTTGTTTCTTTATTTGGATATTTCTTCTATAGATTTAAGTTATATTGCGTTAGTAAATTACTTATTATTAGATACTTTTAATAAATTATTCTTTGAAACTAAATGTTTTTTTTTCTTTTTTAAAATTAAACTAACATAAATAGGTATAATATAATATACCATATTACGCACAGTGTTGCCATAAGTAGCGATAAATCGCGAAAATAGCGACCTTTTGACTTAATAAAAACGTAGGGGGGCTTCGCAAGAAAAATACTCTGTTTGTAGAGGTTTTCTGGATTTTAGGGAAAGAAAGCCAGAGCTATCACGAGCTCTGATCCCCGCTTACTCCCCCTAGGCGTGCCTGCCTCGCTCATGCGGTTCATTCCTCAGAGTCTCACCATTAACAGCAAACTCCGCTGTTCACATGGAGTCGGGTATGTGGGTTTTGGGAGAAATACCTGGGGGGGGGGGCTACACCGAAAGGAGTTAGGGTCGGGGACGTTTGTCTCGGTGCTATATCATAGTCGGAGGCTTATCTGATGAGCGGGTTGGGGTGGGTGAGGGTGGCGGTAAGGATCTTAGTTCCTCTTACATAAAGATATTGGGTGAGGGGGGTATGTTTGATATCTCGGTGTAGATCTACGTTACGGTTAACCATGTGATGTCCATGGTTGTGCAAATGTAACGATTTTCAAGGGATTGGAGACGGTTGAGGTTGGTTGGGGCTGCGTATCCCCAAGCTGCTGAACCGTATGTGAGGGTGGGGCGGATGATTGAGTTGATGAAGAGGAGTTTGTTTTTGTGACTGAGGGTGCTGCGTCGATTGAGCAGTGAGTATACTCGACTATAGAAGAGCCTGGCTTTGTTATCGGTGTTCTGGATATGGGGTACCAATGAAGGGTTTTATCTAGGGTGATACCGAGATTCTTCACTGGGTCGCGCCATGGGACGTCGCATTCATCCCGGTTAACAACATCGATGACATCTCGCGGCAATCGACCAATCCACCGAACCAGATCAGCGAGGACTTAGAGAAGACCAAACGCTGGAATGGAACAGCAATAAGCAGGAATCTACGTCAGGTGGTGATGCAAGCCAATTTATAGATTTGTGCAAACCGAAAAGCAATTTTAAAGAGGTTTAAAAAAGTTTGCCCCTTTTCTTTCCGTCAAACCCAATTCTTGAACGCGTTTCGTCGTATTACAGCTCTTCGGTAAGGCTATATTCTTTAAACTTATTTCAAATCGCATTTTCGGTTCGCAGAAAACGATAAATTGGCTTTGTGATGACTTGACGTAGATACCTGCTTATGCGGATTCCATTCCAGCGCTTGGTCTTCTCTAAGTCCTCGCTGGTTTGGTTGGGTGGATTGCTCGATTGCCGTGAGATGTCACCTTGTGCAACATCTCTCACACGTACCGTTATATTTTGTGTTGAAATGCACTGTGAGTTCCCTTTCCTTTTCGTCAGACTCTATGCCTTGCCGAAGAGTCGGAATACGGCGAAACCCGTTCAAGAATTGGGTCTGATGGAAAGAAAAGCGATAAACTTCTTTAAACCTCTTTATTTCAATATTGGAAGAAACCTAAAAACGAGCTTGAAAATGTTAATAAAAATCACTGATTTATTTTTATGACGGGCGATATCGAATCGCCTGGAGTTTTGCATTGAGTGCGCGTTCCGTTTAGTGTGTATTCCTGTTTCACTTACAACAGTGTCTATTCCAGGGGATAACGTTACTTTACCCGGTTCGGTGCTCCGATGTAGTTGGCTTATTCTTGCAACCGCCGGGATTCACAGAAATTAAACTATTGTAAATTGTAACTGCGTAACTAGATAAATATCGGAGACATCGAGATATTTTAGCCCATCAATATCTATAATTAGTAAAGCTATTTTTATAATTATTAATTCTATGAATAATTTCAAAACTCAAATTCAAAAAAATCTTATCCTGCAAGAAAAAATGTGTTTTATATCAAGATTACGCCGCTGTCTACGTCAGGAGAAAGTAGCGCCAAGTAGCGATTTTTGGCTTTGCCACTCTGGCAACAGTGATTACACATTGTAATTAGTGGTTACATAATTTGATAGTCTAGGAATTTTTAGGTTATTTTTAAATTCAGAAAACTATAAGGTGTTTTTTTAATTTGGGCTCTTCGTTCTAAAGGAAAAATTAAGTGAAGTAACCCAATTTAGTGCTATAGCTCAAAAAATAGAAAGTATTGAAAAAATATTGTAACGCCATTAGACGTACAAATCTACAATAAGTTGCAATTGAACTTACTTGTGTATAATAACTAAGATACAAGGAGCACCTGAAATTACCAAAATTTTGAAAACACACAATATGTCAGAAACGAATCAAGGTAGCCGTGGTTCCTTTATGGCATTGAATTAGTATAAAAATCGAGCACGGGAATCCGTGGTCAGATTTTTAGTATCTAGTATAGTTTCGTTAAAACTCCCAGTGTACATTTTTCGTCAGAAAATGCGATATCGTCTGTGAGACACGTTAGAGTCCCCTCTCCTCTTTCGCTGGCCCTGGTCAATATCTGTACCAGCGATTTACCTGAATTTGCTTAAACACAGTTATACCTGTTTGATGACGATACCGCGATAACCAGCCAAGAATAGTAATCTGGAGGTTGCAACGCCATATAAAATTTTTGGAAGATAAGATGGTTAGATAAGTGGAAAATCCGACTTAATGACGCTAAAACCCAAGCTATCTACTTTTTAAAGTCCAAAGTATGATATCCAGAAACCCGATTGCTAGTCAAAAACTTCAGGTTAAATTGGAGCAATAGTGTCAAATACTTGGACCTTTGCTTGGATAAAAGGATGGCGTGGAACGAAAACACCGACCAGCGCTTAAATAAAGCGAAAAGTCAACTTGGTGTCATCTACTCCCTTATCCAACAGTAGGAGTAAAACCGACTAACACACGAAAACGCTACTGCATAAGACTTTTATCCGACCAGTACTTACTTATGGTATACCAACATGGCGTACCATAAACAAGACGCATTACAAATAGCTATAAGTTTTTCAGAACAAAATTTTAAAAATCATTACGAATGCCCCCCGCTACACTATGACTCACACACTTCACAATGACTTACGAATGCCGACTATTACAGAACATATCGACAAACTCATCGCTAACTACTACAAACGGGCACACGTATCATTAAATCATCTAATTACACAATCATACATTTACTCCATACAACATTAGCCAATTAGCCATATCGACTTCCCAGGAACTGGCTTCTATTAAGACCGCCCCCTCCTCTATTATGTACCATCCACTCATCATGTATCTACCACAATCCCTGAAAACTAAAAGCTACTGCTTCCCCGCTTACCACGTCTGCCATCAAAGAAGTCCCCTTCCAATCCAAATTTCAAATGGATGTTTGCTGAACAGCGCCACAATCAAGTAATAGGAGTAGAAGACAGAAGTCTGACTCAAAAAGAAGCACATGATCCCAATGTATATCGAAAAGGAGCCACCCTGTACATAAAGTACGAAGATTAAATTAATATACAGGGTGATTCAGAAGTACTTTGACAAACTTCGGGAGGTAATAGCCGACAATATTTTTAGATGAAAAGTTCTTATAAACAGTGGTCCTTGGCGACTTCGTTACGGAGATACAGGGTGTTAAAATGTTAGAAGAAATAGTAGTAATTTTTAAATAACTCCTTAACGAGTTATTTTTTTTTATAAAATTTAGTAAGTTAAATAAGCATCTAAGAAAATTTATTTTCAAAGTTCAACTTGTTCGTATATTTAACCAGTGGCGTCGGTACAAAATGTTGCTATCATATTTTTTGTAAAAACTATGCTACACCACTGACTTATTTTATTTTAACTTTCTTCTTAAGAATCCCCCCATCATTTGCAACAAAAAAGATCATGTGTATTTTTTTTATACGAGGGACGGTTTAAGGGTAAATGACTATTTTACTTGACTATACACAAATATTAAAAAATGTGTTTTTAATTCAAAGGTTTATTAAGGTATACCATTTAACTTAATTAAATAAATAAGTACGTTACAGAAATTAAATGATTTTTAAATAAATTGTTCGAAATGTCCACCTTCAGCCAAGATGCAGGCATCTAATCTCCTTTGCATGGAATCTCGTACGCGTGCTAAGATATCTGATCTGTTTGGGGACCTTGATAACCACGGTTGATTTCCTTCCTCAACTCCCCTACCGATCCATCGATTTGGATAAATTTGATTTAGATGAGTCCTGGCCACTATGCTGAAATGAGCGGGAGCACCATCATGCATAAACCATATACGTCTTCGAGTTTCTAAGGGAACATCATCCAATCGACTTGAGTCTATTTTACAAATATTTTCATGGCAAGTGTTCAACTGAGGTAGCCCGCTTAATACCACCCAGAGCGGTGCATGGTAGAAGTACACGACGAGCCACTGCAGCCCACCAGTACGTGGTTCAGCTTAGTGTCCCTCGAACGACACTGTTTCAAAATTCTTTCATCTGGAGAACGTCATCACTCTGGAACGACCTCCCTGAGATCGACTTCCCCAACGAGTATAGTCTCCAAAGGTTCAAGACCAACGTGAATCGTTTCCTGCGCACACGCACCGCTCCTAGAGCGCCATAAAGGATTTATCCTGTAGTGCTGTGCCTTATCATAAAAAAAAAAAAAAAATAAAAAAAATAAGGGAGAAAGTTCATTTTCCAAAAAGTGTCGGTACGTATCGCCATTAAGCCGAAGTGGAAGAAAAAAAGGTCCTATCAAGTAATCGCCAACTATTCCTCCCCACACGTTTAATGAAAATTGGTACTGAGAATTTCGTTCACTAACTGCGTGGGGATTTTCCAAAGACCAGATATGGTTATTGTAAAAGTTTGTAATCGCACTCTGAGAAAAATTTGTCTCGTCCGTAAAAAGTACATAATTTAAAATTTGGGGATTTTCAGCAAATTTTTCCAAAAACCACTGACACAGATTAATGCGCTGAGGAAAGTCCCTGGGTAAAAGAGCTTGTACCCTTTGAATGTGGTACGGATACAACTGCTGATCGTGCAGAATTTTCCAAAGTGTGGCTTTGGTGGAATTTGGAGCATCAGCAATTATTCGGGTGCTTGTATCTGGATTTTCCACTACAGCGTTTTAAACAGCTTCTTCTAATTCTGGGGTTCGGGCTGTTCGTGGTCTTCCAGGAATGTCACGTGGCCTTGTAAAACTCCCGGTTTCAACTAAACGGCGGTGAAGATTTGTAAATGTTGCAGCAACAGGCAGTACTCTGTTAGGATATCGCTCTTGATAAATTCGTCTCGCTTATCGTGCATTTCCATCGGCAAGGCCATATACAAAATGCATGTCGGCTAAATGCGCATTATTTCTTAAATAATCCCTAGTAGGTACCTTATAAACAATAATAATAATATCCAACCAAAAAAAACCAAACTGAAGAAATAAACCACATTAAAAACTAACTGTCAAATATGTTTTAATTTATCGACATATGCATTTCCAAAGCCGCCTTGTAAAAATACAAAATATTAAAAAAGCATTTCCAAAGCCGCCTTGTTAAAATACAAAATATTAAAAAATAACATACTAATAAATAAATATGTATGCCACTGAGAACGTAATATACTTAGAAAATAGGCATCTTCAGATGCCTTTCTTAGGCATATACTTATTTGTTTATTATTAAGTATGTATGGATTCATTAAAATACTTTACTAAATATTTGAGGGTATTTGTGAATTTAAAACACATTTTTCAATATTTGTGTAAAGTCAAATAAATCATTTACCCTTAAACCGTTCCTCGTATCAAAAAAACACACGTGATCTTTTTTGTTGTAAATGAAGGGGGGGGGGGGGTTAGTTAGGACCACTGTTTATAAGAACTTTTCATCTTAAAATATTGTCGGCCATTACCTCCCGAAGTTTGACAAAGTACTTTTGAATCACCCTGTATACTCAAAGAATATAGGGGAGTATGTTAAGTTCACGACACGGCTGGTAAGCTACCAAAGGAATTCGGATAAAAAATTTAGATTGTTGCCGTACTTATCCCTTTAAATTTCCATAATATCATCAACCATTTGCCGGCGTTTCCATAACAACACGACCGAAACACTGCACAATTATTATTGCTGTCACCTTGCCAAACGGGAATAGTTTTATTGTTGTTTTTTATACTAAAACAGTTCAGATTTGTTAAATATTAATTATTTCCAAAAAAATATAAAAATGAGTTAATACAATATGTATTATGTATTTTAATACTGAACCTCGTTTTAAACACATAAAAACAACGCATCCGTAGAAAAAGTACAGTGTACGACACGTGAGAAAATCACATATTTCTCACTTGTTGTACAATATACTATAGTATGTAATTCAAATATATTACTTAAAACAATTAGACGTATGCATATCCCTGTATATTGTATACGCTGTAGCATATATCCCGTTGATTTTCACCTTGAGATTGCAAATTATAATCGCTTAATATAATTTATTATATTCCTAAAGCGTTCAGGATAATATGTTTTGGTACATTTGGCAACCCACGCCGAAAACAAGCAATGAGCAGGGATTTCTGTCCCTTAATATTGGCTTTGTCTCTTTTTATCGTAAAAGATATTGAATTAATGGGGATACAAAGCACATCTTCACACCTTTAGACATTTTACAGGCATTGCCGGAGTTTAAAATTAAGTATTATATTTAATTTATATAAATCATATAAGTTAAATATAATCAAACGTTGATGTTTGTAAAATGAATAGCTATATATAAAAGGTAAAGTTATTCACAATTAAGCTAGGGCACTAATTGCCAATAAATCAGTAGCTATTGGTTTTTATATTTTACGTAATTAAAGACTAAAATAATGAAAAAAAAAATATTGCGTACGCCTATACTGTCACCGTCATAGCGACTTTTATTGTGTACCACCCTGCCTCTTTAGGCATTGTAGCTTTAGCACCGTGTGGCGAACACTGTTGCGAAATATATAACCATTGAGGACTAAATTTCTATTTCGTTCTTTAGTAAATCTAGTATAGGTTCCACGAGTAAATCTAGAAAATGCCGCTTTTATGCCAAATTTCTCCTGGATTCTCTTTTTCTTCTCATACAATCTTTCGGTCCCTATAGGTACTTTACATGCAATAACCCAAAACCTTTACAAGTTAGGTAACTGGGCAAAACGTTATTAGGTTAATAATGACATGTTATGATTACAAATTCTTAATCATTAAACAAAATTCCATATTAACAATATTAAGTGAAACAAACACCTCCGGTACATTAGTTTGAACTTCTGGATCACGTTATATGTATACTGTATACAATTGCATATTTCTATGAGGATAAGTTAACCTAATTCAAATAAAAATCCGAGCAGACGTCACAACCGAAAAATAAAGCAATTTTCTTGCTAGAACGGAAAAGATTTTGTTACAAATGACAGGAAACCGGAACGCAGAGTATTCTTTTGGTGAATATTTATATAGAGTTGTTTTACATTTTAAATTCCATCTGAATGGAAGCTACCCGCAAGAATATACATATTTTATAGGAGAAAAATCCGGCTTGAAAATTATACTGGCCTAACCAAGGTTATGTTGTGTTGTGTATTAAAAAAGTGTGTTTTTAAATGAACTAATATTTTTTTTTACTGCACACAATTTTATTTTTGTTATATAATAATATACCATATTTCCTTAACTCAACGCGAGCGCTTGGGGTGGGCACAGTGGCGCAACCAATGGGAGGTGGGGCTACCGGGCTGCAGCCCCCGCAAGCTTAGCTTGGGTCGTCTAACTACCTGTTACAAGAAAAATAAAGTCACTAAGATAGGTATAATTACATTAAATAATTATAAATAATAATAATAATAATAATAACAATATAAATATAATAATAAAAATTTAAACGAGTCTGGCTGTTTTCGTGATTTTCTGTTGTGTTTTTTATTTTTCTTACTTGAAAACCAAGCATCATCATTGAAAAAAGGGCATGGCACCCAAAAGTTTTACGCTTGCGGCGCTATTTTTTTTCCAACTCCCCCCCCCCCCCGAACTTCTTTTTCTGGTAAAGTTTGGAACATCATTTTTAAGAATTGGTGTTAGATCAATGAATGAGATCAGTTTTATTATTTATTATTAAATTTATGCGTTAAAAGCTGATTTTGTCCCATGAAATTAACAACAAACCGAGAAATTACTGAACAATACAATGTGTGCTTATTTTTCTAGTTTTTACACTTTTTATTATAAATCCCTAAAGCACTTCTTGGTAAAATGTTATTAAAGGATAGACAGATCCATAAATCAAAATTCCTAAAAGATGAACTTGGCATAGCAGAAGGAAGTATACTGGGTCCTATTATTTTTGTTATGTTTATAAATGAATTAAACTATAGCTCAGCCTAAAATATACAGATGGCACTAGCTCACTCATGAAGAGTAGTGATTTAAATAATTTTAGTGAGTGGCAAAATTTCTTTAGGCCTGGTTTAAGAAAAATAGATTAATTCTGAAAGATTTCAAGACAAATGTCATACTTTTTAGAACAAAGCAATTACAAGTGGATACATCACTGGTTTTTAAAAGTGAAATGGAAAATTCCATAACCTTTCGTAGCAAACTAAGTTTTTGGGAATCCATATTAATGAATATTTGGATTGGTGTGGTCATATAGAATATCTCTCTAAATAATTAAGTTCGATGTGTTATGGAATCCTAGTAACCAGCAAATACATGAACGAAAAAACTTTAAAGGCAATTTATTTCCCCAATTTTCAATCGACAGTTCACTATGGCATTATTTTTTGGGGTATACACAGTCAAACTTAAAGTATCTTTATCATTCAAAAATATCTGCCAAAAACAATTAAAAAAAATGAAAAATTATGAATTGTGTACAACAGTATAATTCTTGCAAAATAATTTCCGTTGCACGTCATCAATCAGCTGATAATTGTAATTTCGTAAGAAAACATGAGGAAATTAAACGTGGGCAAAAAATATTAAAAATGTATGCGATATTAAATATACTGAAAACTTAAATTATTCGTCTTTGATACGAACTAACCTGAACTAACCTGAACTAACCTGAACTAACCCACTTTGACGACGTTTTGTTTACGTTTCGTAACTAGCCTTTATTGATCTGTGGTTTCGTGTTATTGTGCCTCTATTTTTTAACAAAAACTCCAGATCTTTTCATAAATAACATTAAAAAATTGTTCTTTTAAGAACAACAAAAGTGTACATCAGATAGTATTTCTAAAAAATGCACAAGCATTTAAATAGTCAGTGCAAAAAGCTAATAGCCTCCCTAATAAGCTATTTCCAGGAAGAACTTAACAATAATTGTATATTGTTACTCCGGACAACAGTTAGAGGAGTCACTTTAAAGAGTATGTTAAGGTATACATACTTCATTTCTACTTCATTAATTTTTAGCGTCTAGCAGCTGCCCTAAATTTGAATATCTCCACTATAAGCGCAGTTCCAACAACAGTTAAGAAAAATGGATTATTAAAATCACCTAAAAAGTAACGTTCTCATGCAAAGAGAGTTGTAAATGTGTCAAGATTGGATATGTACGAAACACGTAAGTTGTTGTATTATTCAAAAACTGCAATATTTTACATTGGTTATTCTTAAGATGTGACGTTTTTTAGAACATCATGTAACTTTGACAACTTTAAATAAGAAATTAAAAGACAGACAACTGTTTGATGGTTGCCTTAACTCTTTAAGAAGCCTCTTAAAGGAAATAAGCTTCGGATGGAAAAAGATGAACCGAGGCAAGGGCTTATGGAACTTTCCAATGTAGCTTTCAAACGACTAGTATTTTTGAAAGAATATATTAAAGAAAAAGAAGGATCCAGAAGCATCATTCTCCCAATTCGTTTTTGGACGAAACATGGATTTTTCAGAATGGCACCATTGGTCGATCTTGGCAAGATGAAAATAAAAGAAGTGTTAGATCTACTAAAATTCTACATAAAATTATTTTCAACAATTTCTAGTGATGGTGATTGCTTGCATCTGCAACATAACTTGGATATTTTGCATGATTGGCGTGTAAAGAATAGATTGAACTTAAACTTTCGAAATGTAATATTATGACCTACACTAATAAAACCACGATCATTCATTCCAATTATAACATAAATGGCGTCAATCTGCACCGACTTGAGGTGTTCAAAGATCTAGGAGTAACTTTTGATAAGGGACTGTCCTTTGTTCCTCATATCGAAGACACTTCTGCCTCGTATAAATTACTTGGTTTTGTCTTGAGGGTCACAAGGGAGTTTCAGAGTGATGTTCCGTTAAAAACTTTATTTTCCTCTTTTGTTGGATCTAAATTGGAATACGCATCGGTGGTTTGGTCTCCCTATTATAAAGCACATATAGATAATATTGAATCCATTCAGAGACGATTCGCGAAGGCTTTGTGGTTCAGATCGGATGGGGTCTACCCCTTTAGGGGCTTTCCACACGATCGGCTGTTGCAGAGGTTTTTGCTCGTCAACCTGTCTGACAGGCGCAGATGTTTCGGCCAGTTGTTTTTATACAAGTTAATTAATAATCGACTAATCTGCGAAGAGCTACTACACAGACTAAACATTAGAATTCCATCCATGAATTCGCGGTATGCTGACACATTTTACCTATCTAACTTTCGAACAAATGTATTTAAATATGCGCCTTTTAATAGAATCTGTAGCTTGTACAATGAAAACATCATAGCATATGATATTTTCAACTGCAGCCCGGGCACGATCAAGAATCATTTTTACAGCCACCCTGTGTAGGCCTTCTGCCGCCATTTTTCTTTTTTTGTTGATTGTTATTTCTATATTACCTATTATTAACTTTATTGACATGTATATTGTGTAATGTAATAATTCAGATTAAATACATTAGTTATTAGGTTTATAATATTAAATTGTTTTGTACCTGTTTTGTAACTGGGAAACTCTAAAACAATGTATTGAAATAAATAAATAAATAAATAAATAAACAAATAAATAAATAAAGTTGATGGTAAAAGGTATTATGCAACAAACAAATATATTATAAACTATGGGAAATTTACCTAGGTTAAACATATTTTTCTAGGTACATAATACTCCATGCTGGTAGTGAATATGGTTTTGTTGAGGGCGCATAGGCAGTTTTTTCTTCCAAAACTAAGCTGAGTGACTACCATGGAGAAACAAATCGGCAACATTTTTTGTGGTTCGAAACTCAATTATTGAAAAATTTAACAAAGCCATCCATGATTCTAATAGACAACGCCCCATACCGTAGCATGTTAAAAAAAATACCTAACGCGTCATGGAATAAAGCTGCAATTCAAGAATAGTTAACTACTAACAAAACTTAATTTGACTAAACAATGTTTAATACCGAACTTTTACAAATCATTAATAGGCTGGTACATGAGATTTAGTATGCTCTTTTTTTAAAATATTATTCTTAAATATTAAACTTAAATTCTTTTAAGACATAAGCCACCAAAAAATATTTAGTTGATGACTTGGCTGTGCAATATGGATATAAAGTTTTACGGCTACTAACCATTGTATGTTCAATCCGATTGAAAACATTTGCCGGACTACCAAAAATTATTGTATCAGACATATTGGTCGAGATGGGGGTACAGAAACTGACTGTATGAATATGTGGAAAGAATCATTGCATACTGCTACTCCTGATATTTGGAAAAATTCAATTGAGCATACAGAAAGCGAAATATTAAAATGGTGTGAAAGAGAACATGTATTAAATAGACAATCCATTATTAGTGAAGTAAATGAAAGGAGTGATTCAAGTGATTTGAAGGATGATTGATGATCCATCTCTGTATTATTGTTTTTATTATTCTTAAAATTGAAACCAAAAAACTAAAAAATTTTAGTCTTTAAATGAGGACTACCTACGTGTAATTTAGGTATATTTTTGCCTCGCCTACTTTTATAAAAGTACGGACTAATAAAATGGATTAATAACCAAAGCATATGTAAAAATGTAACAATGAAATTACATGACTCCTCCAATACATTTTAGGTATATATTTTTATCCTGGAAGATTTTAAAAACACAATAAATAAATTTGTGTTTACTTTTGTAAATTTATCTTGTTTTTATGAACAAAAACAGTGTAATATACTCGGAGAGTATGATGTGCAACGAAAATTGTTTTGCAAAGAGTATATTTAAGAATGCTGCTATTCTGACCCTAATATATGGTCTATGTATTTATGAATGCTTAAGGTTTTTTAAAAAAAAACATTGCGGTTAAACTCAATACTTACACAAATATATCACCAGAACAAGAAATATAGCATTTCCCACACATCGCCTTATATTTACTGAAAAAGAAATTATAATAATATGTGTCTAAAATTTTATAATAAACTATACCGAGAATGTCAAAACAATCCAAAGATTAAACATTTTTAAACGGGAACTCAAAAAGTTTTTATATGATATGAAATCATATGGTGTGGATGACTTTCTGAAGTAATAGCAAAGACTAGAAGCTTTACGCTTATGAGAGACGTGTATCCGCGAGGGAGCGTTGCTTCAAACAATCGTTAGGCATTAATGTAGCAAATTTTATTTCGCGCTGAGGTGCAACGATACGTCCCCGTCCCCGGGTAGCTTAGACGCATGCGCACCACAGTTATTTATACGCTGACGATCAGCTAGTTCGATATAAACTTCTTTTTCTTCCTCTTCACCCAGCATTCCCCACGGCTGTACATCTATACTCCACGACCAGAGATCCTCTTCTTCAGGCTTTGTTGTTAACGCCCTTTTTGAGCCACCCACGGGGTTTGGGTCGCTTGCCACTTCAATGCCACTCGGCCGGCAGTCGGACGGAGGTTTAGGGAACCCTAACAGGTCCTGGACACCAAGTGCAGAGTTGGCATCTCGGTCTGGGCTCTTTGCCACCTCCGCATCGTTGACGGAAAAGTCGTAGCTAACTCCCTGGAGTTCTGATTGTCCATTAGGTGAGATTCCACCCATGGCATCGATGATCCAGGCCTCCAGGAAGCCGCTCGGCGAAGACGGTAGCAGCACGTCTTGCATTCGGTCTAAGGCTGCTGCGAAATTTAAGGCCATGTGCCCGACTTCCAACAGCTTAGTTAAAAAGTAGTTTAAAATGTTCGAGTTTTATTCTAACTCTGTATAATATATGAGTTTTATTCTGACTCTATATAATATTCTATTTAATAACACTTTTTATGCCTAAGTATTTAATCTAACTTAGAAACACAAAATAAACAACTTTGTAACTTTTATCAAACTTTTATTTGTCCGAGTATTGATATTAAAAACTACCAGAAAAGTCCCAGATTATGCTTTAGGAAACTTTTATCTAAATGCGTAAATTACTTTTAATTACTATGAAAATAACTCATCATCTCGAGTTATGACGTCATATGATGACTGCAGCTAAATAGATCTTTCTTGTTTGAACCCCCGTGAATGACTGAATCTAATACAAAATTGTCGGCTATTTATAGTAAATTTGAGTGCTAAAACACCCCCCCACTTAGAGATCAATTTAGCTGTCGTCGAATAAACAACAACAACAAAATATTTACATTTACAATTTTACTTATCTATATACACTTTTCTTCTGTTTCTGGAGGATTGTCCTGGTGTTGATCACCATCCCTCTGGTCGTAGCTCCATTTCTACTCTATGCTACGCTTTAGAACGTCTTGTTCTGGAGGATCGTCCTGGTGTTCGTCACCATCTCTCTGGCCGTAGCTCCGTTGTGGTCATCTCTGCGGCTCCTGGCTTGGTTCAGCAAGGACTGCAACTGTAGAGGCCACTCATCTCTTGGCATCGCTAAAATTCTGGTCTTCATTTGTTCAAATGGTATCATCGTGGAAGTTACTAATTTCTCTGCCGTGCCAACCGTTGTAATGTTGGTTGCATGGGCTATCTTCTCCCTGTACTTCGCCACTTCTGGCATTAGCATCAACAAGCTGGGTGTTCCCCAACGGCTAATCACCTCGGCTTGTACAAATTCTATCAACGAAGCTGGGTGAATACTTCTGTGTGGTCTTGCTTCTATAAATCCACTGTAAACGTCAACAGCACAGTATAACGTTGTAAATTTACTGTGTCTGGTCCTCGATAAATCTTCAATAATTGTAATTACAACTGTGCCCCACGGTTTTAACATTCCGTGGCACAGGGCATCTTCTTTGAAATGTTGGCATAACACACATTGGCTGAAGTGCGTGTCCACATCCTTATCTATCATCGGCCACCATAACCATCTTTTGATAATATCTTTCATCCCTTCACGAGTGTTGTGGCGTATTCCATGTGCTAAGTTGAGTATATTACTTCTGTGGTTCCTCGGACACCACACCGCTACTCCATCTTCCTCCTGACGCCCCACAACTCCAAAGCGGTCTACCAGCGGCACCTCAGCTCCTCTTCGGATACTTTCCTTCAGGTCCCTGGCAGCCGGGTCCATTGCTTGCGCTCCAACGATGCCTAGGAGTGCGGTTATCCACCGCCCATCTCCTGGGGCCTCCTTCTCCAACTTGCCATGTAGCCACAAGACGGTTTCCCTATCTACTATTGTTTGATGGGACACCACTTCAGGCACGTCATATTTCTTCAAAATTTCTAATTCATCTTTAAAATGGGTCTTTGACCTAGGCGCATCGAAGGGTTTTAAGTCTTCCTTGCCTTCAACGGTCCCTGCTCGGGCGCCATGAGGTGCAACGATACGTCCCCGTCCCCGGGTAGCTTAGACGCATGCGCACCACAGTTATTTATACGCTGACGATCAGCTAGTTCGATATAAACTTCTTTTTCTTCCTCTTCACCCAGCATTCCCCACGGCTGTACATCTATACTCCACGACCAGAGATCCTCTTCTTCAGGCTTTGTTGTTAACGCCCTTTTTGAGCCACCCACGGGGTTTGGGTCGCTTGCCACTTCAATGCCACTCGGCCGGCAGTCGGACGGAGGTTTAGGGAACCCTAACAGGTCCTGGACACCAAGTGCAGAGTTGGCATCTCGGTCTGGGCCCTTTGCCACCTCCGCATCGTTGACGGAAAAGTCGTAGCTAACTCCCTGGAGTTCTGATTGTCCATTAGGTGAGATTCCACCCATGGCATCGATGATCCAGGCCTCCAGGAAGCCGCTCGGCGAAGACGGTAGCAGCACGTCTTGCATTCGGTCTAAGGCTGCTGCGAAATTTAAGGCCATGTGCCCGACTTCCAACAGCTTAGTTAAAAAGTAGTTTAAAATGTTCGAGTTTTATTCTAACTCTGTATAATATATGAGTTTTATTCTGACTCTATATAATATTCTATTTAATAACACTTTTTATGCCTAAGTATTTAATCTAACTTAGAAACACAAAATAAACAACTTTGTAACTTTTATCAAACTTTTATTTGTCCGAGTATTGATATTAAAAACTACCAGAAAAGTCCCAGATTATGCTTTAGGAAACTTTTATCTAAATGCGTAAATTACTTTTAATTACTATGAAAATAACTCATCATATCGAGTTATGACGTCATATGATGACTGCAGCTAAATAGATCTTTCTTGTTTGAACCCCCGTGAATGACTGAATCTAATTAAATCTAATACAAAATTGTCGGCTATTTATAGTAAATTTGAGTGCTAAAACAGCGCCCTCAATTATACACATTCTCGGGTATCAACGTTGCCGCACTGTCTCTTTCTGCCTTGTGAGGAACATTTGCGGGAAGAAAAGGCAATACACATGTAACTACTCGTATTAAAGGACTTTAAGATTGTTTAAGTAAGTTTATTTCCTAATCATACATTAATAGGTATTATTGATTGTAAAAACATTAAATATTTTTTAATTCGGTTAATGGAGTTATATGCATTCAAGTAAATTAAACAAATCATAGCTATTTTTTTTTTAATCTTTTCTGACGTGTTCAAAAATATAAAAATATTTGAAAATCAAATTTTATTAAAAAACAATTCAAATTAAATGGATATTGTGTTAACTAATACTAACATAATCTAAAGTTCGACTTAAAATTGGAGATCCATTAGGCAAAAATTATACAATATAATTTTTTGTTAATGCGTTACTTTTTAATGATGGTAGGTAGTCTTTAATTGAAAAACATGTACGACAATATGCGTAGTTAGAAGTAAACCTTTTTTGTTTACTTCTAGTCCACTTACAAAATTTAAATAGGTTCGTATTGACTAAATGAGAAATCAAGAATATCCAATGCTCCTAGCATGCGTTAAGCTTGTCCCCTAGCCAATGTTCTGTTTTCGTATTTGTAACAATTTTATTTCCAATTTTACTACTAATAAATTCGTGTTCCTTGTAGAATCCAAAATATTCTTTGAATATTAAATCGGATCGCTGGACTATGCTTTGAATTTTTACGGTTGGCACTACTAAAGTCATGTTGCTTGTCCATTATAATTTTTAAAATAGAAGAAATAGTCCATAGTGGAGTCAAAGTAATATAAATGAAACAATGCAGTCTTCCTCCACAGTTTATAACCACCTACCTGAACTGTGAAGGAAGACTGCAGTGTTTCATTTGTATTATAATTTTTATTTAGAAGGAAAGCTTCCTGAAACTTTCCTGAAAAGAAGAATGGTAATTTTGACAGTTGAATTTATTTAGGGTTTCCTTAACAAGATATCCTGCATAATAAGGTACACACATTCTTCTTGGGACGTATTTGTGTCTCCGTTATTATATATATTGTAATTCCTGTTCGCATCATTATTGTTTGAGTTTTCTTGTGTCGTTTGATCATCAAAGTTAGAATGTGACTATGTATTATTACGAACGGTATACGAATCATACTTTTTTCCTGATTTGATAGGCAAATGTCATCGGGATATCTGAATCTTCTTCGCATTTGAGGAAATTGACGATTTTCTAAGGTTTGTAATCGTTTGAATCCTAAAGGCTAATCAAAATGAATTTGCGGTCGGATTCAGATTCCAGCCACCCCGTTGTCTTATTTTGTTTCTCATTTTTTCAAAACAATGGGATTTATGTGTCTTTCAGTAATCTTTTTTTCATATTAATTTTTATACTTTCTTTTATGTCAAACTAGACAGCCGCAACGTGTTTTGCAAAAAAAAGATAGTCTTCATTAGACACGATTCAGGACGTCGTTTTCGAGATAAATCGAACAAAAAATTATCTTGCAAGCCAAAATTATTGTATTTAGATAATGTAAAAAAGACGAATGTCAAGAAGTGATCAAAGAAGTAAATTTCAATTTTTTGAACAGGAGCATTATGTAGCAGGAATTTACTAATTCATATTTTTAATAAAGAAAATTGTGAAAAACCAAAGTTTGGTTAAATAATATTAATTAAGTTTTCTTTTTCGCATGCGAGGTAGTTTTTAACACCCTGTATATATGTTTGGAATAATAATTTTAAATACTGTAACTCTGGAACTTATATTTATAAAAGAAAACAAGGTCTGTCTATACCACCAAAATTTTGGTGGTATAGACAGACCTTGTTTTCTTTTATAATCTCGCCACAGAAAATGGACTACTTCTTGAATCTTATATTTATAAATATTTTTCATTGATAACATTAGGTATATATTGAGCAAGCCTGTTTATCCCAACTAATTTTAAATTAAAGCTTTTAAAAACATTAGTAGTTACTTACTTTTATTTGAAAGATTTTCCGCTTGTCTATTTTTTAAAATAACTCGCCGCACCGGGACTTTTAACTCACCCTGTAATGTGAAATATGGTTATCTCCACCGAAGCTAGCACGAGGCGAGGATAGTTCAGATGCATGCAGGATCTTGAGGGGGTTCTAATGTCAGGTAAAATCTTTGACATTTATTTTTTCTTCGCTTGCTTATTCAGCAATCTCATTGGAATTTGGAATTTTTAACTGGGCAATGTCGTGGATTTTTTTTATGCTGCTTTGGCGCCTTAAACTGTATATAAGACAGTGTTGGATAGTGTCTCTCCACTGGCGCAGCATAAGTCAAAACCGGCCTGACCAAGAGTTTATAGAGGTTGACAGATAATACTAATAAATAATGAGATAATTACTTTCATAAAATGTTAAAACATACAATCCACAAATGAAACGGCTACACAGGAGTCTTCGAATTTCGATGGACTCCAAATCTGAGTGGGTAGACAAAGTTGGCGTCCATCGAGAGCTTAAGAATTTAACACGCCATAAAGCTTCTAGTCTTTGTATCATTTTCTTTGCTAATAGTGAACGTCATTAAGGTCTACCAGTTAGGAATAAGTAAATTTAAGTGTATATTTGTTGACGTCATTTCAGTTTGTATTTGTAAAAACAAATTTTAAATTTGAAATAAAGGAGTATGAAAAGAGTGAGATTTCTGCTTGTAGATTGACAAGAAAATATCTATCTATCCAGAATATACCCAAAGGACCATTCCTATATCAACCGACTCAAAATAAAATCTATACGGTCTAATTTAAAGCTCATAATAAAGTGGTGTTTAGCGAAAGCACTTGTCAATCCGGCACAATATCGTCTAATGACTTTTTGGCGTATATGCCCATCTGTTCGAATGTTCGCGGCCGAGACCAACATATGGTCAAAGTGGGGCTCTAGTAGTATGTGTGCAAATTTTTTAATCAGTAGCGGGGAAGCAAATTTTAAGAGATTTTAACAAATGTTTTAAAAAAGAACATTTTCAACTTTAAAATAATATTGTTATTCATTTATTGCTAAACAATGAGAAGCATATCAAGCATATTATGAACAATCATCATGGGTGTTCGAGCAGGGAATGGTATCTACATGTTGCGTCTAGAATTTGGACGCTTCATAGAAAATAAACCCAGCAATTTGTCACAATTTAAGATGTCAATCCCGAAGAGTTTTCTTAATTAATTTTTCCTCTGTCCTGAAAAAACCTGATAAGGGATGCAAAAGTTAGATTCTCTTATTTATTAAAATAAAACATGCCAATTAACTAACAGACAAGTAAACAAATTTAAATATGGAAATGAAAAACTGTAGTCTTTCTCCACAAAGTAGAACTAGTGTGCAAACGCTTTTAATAAAATAGAAATGAAGGAGAGAACACAAAAAAAAAATGTATAGTAGAAGGAGCTCCATTTAAGATAAGCAAGTTTGAGACAACTTACGGTATAACCTGAACTAACCTGAAGAGGGCGTCTCCGAAAACTATATTATCCAATTTTGCAGGTTTCAAATCGCATTACTTTACTTTTGGAAATATTTCGACGTGAGACATCCTGTATAAGCGAACGCAGTACTACACATGTCACTTACCATCACCGAAAGTCGCTTCACGTTTTGCAAAATTCAAACAAGCTCTTGTAATATAACGGTGTTATTATAGTCAGCCTAGTTATTTTATTCAAAATTTCAAAAAAAATATATTTTATCGAATTTTAATTTAATGATGAATTTTGCTCTGTAACTGTTAATAAATAAAATCAACAAAATATAGAATCATAATAGAATCTTCTAAAAACTTTCAAGAAACTATGCGCAGCATTAAGAGCCAGTTCGGTTTATGGGCCGAGTACCAACAGTAATTAGAAAATCTAAAGGTTGCTTTCTTTCACCGAATTCATCCTCATACATGTTTTGCCGTATGACGGCTCGTCAGTGAGGCTATATAATCCGACGAAAGGAAGCACCTAGCAACGACAGCTGCAATACTGACCGGGTCGTCTGGTCCTTGCAGGAGTTTCCTTCTTCGTTTCTAACTGATTCTTGTCAGACGGGCCAATTGATGCATTTGATTGCCGAGGGGTGTCGCTCAAAAGCGACATCTGTCATTCTCCATCGACTTTCCAGGGTCAAGTAGACTCTCTGGTGTTGCTTCCTTTCGTCGGATTCTATAGTTTCACTAACGAGTCGCTATATGGCGAAACGCGTCTGGGGATGAATTAAGCTGATAATGCAAGCCAAGAAGCAGTCGTGGAAGAACCTGTGTACCGATCTAGACAACGATATTTGGGGTAGCGGGTATAAAATAGTCATGCGTCACCTAAAAGCTATGGCGCCATACGACACGGCCCCAGAAGTTAAACGCAGTATACTTGAGCTTTTCTCTCAACGTACTGCGCATTTCCACTGTAAAGAGGTGGTCACGCCATTAAACACCGATGAGCTTTCTGTAGCGTTAAAAAAATTAAAATCAATCAAAGACCCGGGAGTCAATGGGATACCACCAGAGGTTATCCAAAGGGTTGGCGACGAGGAACCGGCTTGGCTGCTGAACATCTTAAATAAACTACTGAAGGAGCAAACATTCCCAGATATGTGGAAATGTTCTAAGCTAATTCTGATCCCAAAAGTCGCGCGACTCGAGACTTCAAAACGATGAAATGAAGACATTCTAGCATACTGATCACGGCCAGTAAGCTATTCGAAATCCTGATCAGAGAAAGACTGATGGATGCGACAGAGGATCAAGGCGGTTTCTCAGAGAAACAGCTCAGGTTCCGGAAAAGGAGATCCACGCTAGATGCCATCAGCGAAGGATTGCAAAACAGTCTAAGCTCAGATGGGCGGCGTTGGTAGATTTCGACGTCAAAAATGCTTTAAATTCAATCGGCTGGCAAACGAGCATGGAAGAACTGAGATACAGAGGCATTCCCAAGTACCTCAGAAATCTCCGGGGTAGTTACTTGGAGAACAGGAGTCTGGATATTGAAAAAGGTGTAGTGGTGGAGATGACCATTGGGGTACCCCAAGGCTCCGTCCTCGGACCCACCCTCTGGAATTTGGTCTATGATGGCGTGTTACAAACAAATTTAAAGTATTTTTATTTCATGTAGTAAGAAAAAGAAACATCCGAAAATTTTTTTTTTACTTTTAAAAAGTGTTAATTTATGTTTGTAAGCTTACTGAAAGGTCAAGAAAATTATATGACTGAAAGTTTAGCTTGGTTTTGTTAAATTGGTTTTTTGTTTTTCCTGTAAAATGACAATTATTGGACATGTTCCCTTTTCGAAATAACCGATTCAAATACTGCTAGCTGAGGAATGCAAAAAAAAATGACAGTCCATCGCGACCATCTTCTGGTAAAAATATACTTGATATGCTATACTCGGAATAAGTTATATTTGCAGCCATGATACGAGACAATGTTACGCACCTCTTCATATAAGGTTTTGTGCCAAATCTGAATTAAGCTTAAAAGAACGCGATAATAAAAAAGCATACTTAAATAATTGACGTAGATTTTTTAGTGGAAATTTAACAATGCAGGAAGAACCGCCGCCTATGGCTACAAATGATTTTTATTCCACCCCTTATTAAAAGTAGTCTTGATCCAGTAGATGAGATGAATAAATACTCGAGGCTTTAGTGGAATTAGCCATCCCCTTTGTAAAGTATAACGGGAAACGAAGTATTGAATAGTTCCTTTGCTACCCTGTTCATTTTATTATTACCTTCGTCGCACCGAACATCAAAACTTACTGTTTCTGAAACAAGTGAACATATGTGTAGGTTATACGATTCGTATTGAAAAGTATTCAAGGGACACCAGCCTGGGGTGTTTGCTTTGTTCCTGGTTACGCTCATCACATACGTAAAAAATAGGTTTAAACTTTGCTGAGTGAACAAACCCAAAGAACTGTTTATTTTGGCCAAAATAAAAATAGCCGGTTATTTATATTCAAGGAGTCTATCTATGGCCAATGGTCTCCACAGTAAGCATGATGTGACCAAAAAGCAATCAAATAACGGGCGTTTAAAAGTTATAAACAGAACATGGACCAATTAAAGAAAGGCTTTGTTAATTTTAAGCAGAATATACGAAAATGCCAAATTTACATTGTAAAATATTGGATGGAGAAAAAGACTCCCCTTTATACTATTTTCCTTTCATCGATTTTTTTGCTTTTAAAATACATTTTCGAGGGAAGTAACAAACTTTAATTTAAACCCAAATATTCTATCAAATATTATTGTTGTTTATAAAGCTACGTCGGAATTTGTAGCTAAAGGCCAAACTTGACTTGTAACAAATTATTAAATACAATATTAATAAAAATTAGATTAAAGAAAAGAAAGAAAAAGCTGAAGAAAGGTAAAAATATATAAAGTTAAAAAATAGGAATACTAGAATTAAGAGAAAAAAGAAAAAAATAAATGAGATACCTAGTTAATTTAAGGTTAGGTTTCCCAGGAATACCGTATAATTTCCTGTGTATTGTAAACCAGAGTGTATGGTCCTATTTAGGGTCACATCTTTTTTTTTATATTATGTGATATTGTGATATATGAATTAATTCAAAAATGCTTCGTTTTCTTATTATTTAAACAAAAAGAGATAGAAGCTGGTCATTATATCTTAATCAGTGCTATAGAAATGTATAAAAATATATATAGGGTGTTACTTAATGATAAGCCGTAATTCCAAGGGAGAATTCCCGAATCAAATTGAAGTAGAACAGTTTATATAAACATGCTGTGTCTTAAAAAGTCTGGTGTTCAAGATACAGGGTGTCAAAGTTTAAAAAAAAAATCTTTACTTTTAGCTGCTTAACCCGAAAACAATATAAAATTTTTTAAGCAAGTCAGTGGCGTACCTTTTTTTTGTCAATGATATTCGTGAGACTGCCCTCCGGGATGCCATTGGAAGTCATAATTATCATGTAGTTAGTGCTCACTAACACTGCCAAATTTCACCAAAATCAACAAAAGGATGTTTGAGATATTTATAAAAATCTATTTTTCTTTTAATTTTGTCACCCTGTATCTTGAAAACCAGACTTCTCAGGACACATGTTTTTATGAACTTTTCTACTTGAATTTGGTTCAGAAATGCGCCCTTAAAACTACGGCCTATCATTATGTAACACCTCGTATATATTTTATAAAAGAAAGTAAGTAAAACAAACCAAAACCAAAAAAAGGTGCATACAACCATGAAACATAAAATACTTTACTTTATATTTACTTAACTTATGCTAGTTTTGCATCCTTTCAGCGGCAATAAACATTTAATAAATCTCTTAATAGAATCAAACTTTCGGAAAATTAAGTATATATTTCTTATTATTATATTACATTTTTATATCCAACCGATATATTTTTATTTCTAAATAACAGAATTTACTCTAGAACTACCTGCTAACAAATTATATCATAATATACTATCATTCCCTAGTCATCTACAGGGTGATTCAAAACAAATGCGAAAAGCTTAAGAGAGTGATTTGACATTAAAAATAAGATGTAAAGCATTACATGTCGAGACGGAGAAATTTTTTAGAAAGAAATCTACTTGGCCGCTGTCAAACACAGTTTTATTTTGTACTAATGTTGTTAAATTTTCTTCTGAACAGTCACATTTTGAGAATAATTTATTATCAAACATTTTTGAAACTAGCCTATCCTCTATTAATGCATAAATTAAATCGTTCTTTAAAAAAAATACTATTTACATATTTCAACTCAAATAAAAACACAACGTCCTACTCAGAAGCGACTACATTTTGTTATAGCAAGTTTAGTGTTCAAAATGCCTACCTTGCAATGTATTACATGTATTTATCCTACGCATCATGGAACCTCTAATACGCTGAAATACGCCAGGATTATTTCTTATAACATCACATGATGCAATTATGCGATCTCTTAGGTCTTTGATATCTTGTATTGGGGAGTGTAAACTAATTCTTTCAGATATTCCCAGATACAATACACCAAAGGATTTAAATCTGGGGATCGAGGCGGCCGGAGATGAGGCCCACATCTTCCTATCCCGCAGTTTTCATAGGTAAGATTTAAATACCTTCGCACATTTAAGCTGAAATGGACATCATCATGCATGTAATACACGTCTCTTCTAGTTCACAGGGGTAAATGTTTTAGTAGAGGAGGCAATTCTTCTTTTCTTCTAGAAAATTAAGAAATTAATCACCAGTTGATCTTAAAGGTAGAAAACGTGGCCCAATTAAATGTTAATCGACAACTCCTATCCTATCAAAAAACTGATATTGATGTCTAGATTCTGTTATTGAATGTGAATTAACTTCAGCCCATACATGCTTGTTATGATAGTTTTGAACAGCATCTTTTGACAAACTAGCTTCGTCCGTAACGAGAATTTTTGACCAAAAAAAAATTATTGGTATTCAAACTAACTGGGCAATGTTAAATAAATCAATATTAGAAACGTCCTAAAAAGTGACAACTGCAAACTAGATTTATTTTCTAAAAAATTTCCCCGTCCCGACATGTAATGCTTCACACTTCATTTTTTTTTATTTCAAGTCGGTTTTCGTTTTTAAGATAAATAATAAAAACGTTATTTTACCGCCATCACTGTACCGCGATATCTCCTTAATTACCTACCCTTCATTTTAAATAAGGAATCGCACGCTTAAGTTTTTCGCCTTTATTTTGAAACGTCCTGTATAGAAGGTGTTAGCCGGTTGTCAGAAAACAAATACTCGTATTTATACCTATTGGGACAAGGTGCCCCAATATCATACCGACAAACTTTAACGGACGCTAGAAAACATCAAAACAAACTTCTTTTGTTTAATGAACTGTAATATATACAGGGTGGCCCATCAAAAACGTACCGCTAGGCATTACAGGCTGGGAAAGGACTTTTCGACAAGGGCAAAACCAAGTCAACTTGGTTTGTCAGGGGGACAACTTTTGACGCAAAAATCATAGCAAAACCTTTAACCCCCTTAGTGGGGTGTCATCCCCCAAATTTTTTCAAATAAGAATTGGCCCTCAAGTGACACCTCATTCAAAAGGGCTCTTAATTGCCCTATACATCGTTGCTTACATTTTAAAAATCGATCGAGAAAATATGGACCTTTGAAATAACGAGTGATTTTTAATTATTTTGCTCAAGGGAGGCCATGCATTTTAAAAGCATCATGGCCGTACTGCGTAGATAAGATGACATGATTGTTTTATGACATTTACGTCTTATTTGAATTTGTGTATTTGTAAAGTTTAAAAATTGGAGAAATTTTGTAATTTTTGCAGTTATTTGAAGGTAGGTTACTATTGCTTTAACTAATATTTCTCCGGGGAGTCGTCTTTTGACTATTATAAAGTGCTATTTGCAGGATATGATTTTATTTTTTATTTTTTTTTTATTTTTCAGCGTATCAAGTTTTGGTGAAGCTTTGTTGCCGGATTGAAAGTTTTACAGTAAAAATGTTTAGTGAAGCACAAAAAATTTTTATTGTTGAAAGTTTTTTTAGAAATGGAAACAAAATAGGCGGTGTGTGGAATTACTCTATGCATGACTGCTTTGATGAATTTCGAACCGAGTTTCCTGATGTTGCGGTGACCTTTCATAATTTTCGTACTGGGTCACAATACCTAATTGATACATTTCGTCAGACTGGTTCTGTTCAACATAAAAAAGGGGCTGGAAGACCAACGAAACGATCGAATGAGGTTATTGAAGAAGCGCGACAAATTATGGAAAATAATCCTTCAACTTCTATTAGGCATTTATCTCAACAAATTCAGCAAACGGATTTATGCTACAGTACATGTCAAACACTTTTGAAAAAGGATCTGCATCTATACCCTTATCGTGTTACGGCTATTCATGAACTTCCCAATGACGTTCCCCAAAGACTTAATTTTTGTGAATGGTTTTTAAACAATTTTCAAGAAGAAAATAGTGGTGCTTTTGAAAAAACATTTTTTACCGATGAGGCTTATTTTTATTTATCAGGCTATGTTAATTCACAAAATATGCGAATGTGGAATACGCAAAATCCGCATGTTTTTGTAGAAAGACCTCTTCATCCTCAAAAAGTTGGTGTGTGGGCAGCAATTAGTTCTAGAAGAATAGTAGGCCCTATTTACTTTGATGGCACAATTACAGCTGAGAGATATCGGATCGAAATTCTGACAACATTTATTAATGAGCTTCACGATGATGAATTGCGGGAAGGTTACTTCCAACAAGATGGCGCTACACCTCATGTAACCAGAGAAAATTTAAATTTTTTAAGTGAATTTTTTGAAAACAGAGTTATAAGCCGAAATACGCAACAAATATGGCCACCTCGTTCCTGCGATTTAACACCCTGCGATTTCTTCTTGTGACCTTTTATAAAAAACTCCATTTATCGAACACCAATTGAGGATATAAATGATCTTAAACGAAGGATTTCAGAAAAAATTGCCGAAATTAATAATTCTCCAAACGTATTGGTTAATGTGTCTCTGAGGGTAAGAAGAAACATCAGAAGGTGTCTAGAAGTAGGAGGCGGCCATATAAAGTAGGCTTTCAAAGTAAGATAGCTCAGGATTTTATATTACATACCGTCAAAAAACATTATTTTAGGTTTTCAACGTGACAACGCTGCTTTCTTGCAAATTTGCCCTATGATTTAATCTACGCGCTACTGCTACACTATGTATACTGGGTCACAGCCGCCCTTGAGCAAAATAATTAATAATCACTCGTTATCAACAAAACGTTTGACGCAAAATGCAAAAATCGATTTAAAACTTACCGTATTATTAAAAATTCAAAAAAATTTTGCTGTTTTTTGGTCATTTGCAGATTATTTACGCTCGTGTTAGTGAGATAACAGTTATCGGGTTTTTGCTTCGCATTGGGCCAGGTAGTTGCTAGATAGTTGTCTTTGAATTCATCATTTATGGTGTACTCAATTGCAGGAACAGTAGAAATTATTGAGTTTGCAATGGACAGTACGCTAAGTAAAACGCTAGGTCAAACGTATTGTTGGTATTTCAAAGGTCCATATTTTCTAAACGAGTCGATCCATTTTCAAAAAGTAAGCAGCGATGTATAGGGAATTAAGAGTCCTTTTGAATGAGGTGTCACTTGATCCCCATTCTCATTGGAAAAGTTTGGGTGATGACACCCCTACTTAGGGGGTTGAAGGTTTTGCTACGATTTTTGCGTCAAAAGTTGTCTTCCTGACAAACAAACTTGAAGTGGTTTTGTCGAGAAGTCCTTTCCCAGCCTGTAATGCTTTGCGGTACGTTTTCGATGGGCCACCCTGTATATAAAATATCTCCGCAAATGAGCCGTTTGGGCTGTAGATAAATAAAATATTTTAAATCATATCCAAATAATTGAACAATTTTTGATTTAGTTGGACACCACTGTCTTTCGTTCAATATTTTTTGTTCCGATCGTTTGTTGTTGAAGGGCACAAACATTTCTTTATCGCAAAAAACGTTCCAAAGATGCCAATTTTAGGACCGTAACATTATTTGTGACTTATTTATTGTAACATTACCTTCGCTGATTGTTAATTCAAAAATCGTATTGAAGATGGACGATAATTTCCCATTCCAAGAACTTACTGATATGTACCTTGCTTATGTTGCAGCAAATTGTAATGAAAGAGAAGGTGCACGCTTGTATGGAGACAGATATCCGAAACGCCGCTAACCTCACCATACAACCTTCGTTTCCATCCATCGTCGTCTTAGAGAATGTAGGAACTTACGGCGTCCTGATAGTGGTAATCGTCCAGTTGAATTTTTGTATTGAAGAAAATGGTCAATATTTTGAGCAATTACTGTAAACCATAATTTAATGAGAAAATGTACAACACGACCAAAAAGTGATTTATTAATGTCCTCCTGAACATTTTTTTAAGTTAATATTAATTGCTTATCACTGAGATGAACAAAAATGACCAAAACCACTTTCCTTCTTTCCCCTAAAGTGGTTCATTTGCAGACATATGTGTATATTAAACTAGACAAGTTGGTTTTGACATCCTCTAGCACTCCTTAAAGTTTGTTGTTTTGTTTTGGGGATACCCTGTATAAACTACTTGTTAATTAGAACGCATTTACTATAATTAGGTATATATACAACATATTTTCTTCCACTTTATTAAAAATGTTTAAGTTATTTTAATATTTTGATCAGATCGTCATAATTCTTAATAGAAATAGCAAAGCACAAAGTTTTTCAAACTTATAATGATGCGAATCAACTTTCAGTCGCAATGACATCCAATTTAGAAAAAGAAATGTTAAACAAAACAATCCAAAGTTTATTCTCCTGACAAACGTATTCTCCAGAGTCTTCCAGACAATTATAAGCACATGTGACCTTTGGGCGTTCCATCAATCAGCTTGTCGCGTTTGGGGACATTGCAGTAAATCACTTTTTTTGCTAAAAATCATTATGCTCCTTTAATATCTCTTTTTCCACTAGTAAAGCAATAATACAAATTAACGAGTCACGGAGTGAAGTATCTATCATTAAGAGGTTTCCAATATAATGGTACCGATAGACTTTCATCAAACTAGGTTGAATATAATACAGAGTTAAGGTTAAAGGATAAAGACAGGTTTTATCACTGAACCTAACCTAAAAGGTTTTCCATATCTGAAAACAAGTTTTCCAGTTACAGACCTGTAAACATGATGTTGCGAAATATAAATTCGTTTCTACGTGACGCCCAATTTGTATAGGTACTTAAAACCATATTTTTATCTTTATATTACTATATATAATGTTAAGCTCACGTGCCCATTTGAAAATATACTTAATCCAATATAACGTATGGTATTAGAACTATAAATCTCTCATTGAACAAAACAAACACCTGTGATGCGGTCTCTGCACATATGGCACAGACCAGCATCAATAGCACCCCCTGTAAGATAGAGCGGGACGTGAACATATTGTAAAGTATTTAGCAGAGGGTTACTAAGTCATTCATATGGTCACATTTTGTTTGGTGGTATACAAAACAGCTCGTTAAAAATAAATCAATATATCGTCTACTTATGTAAAATGAAAAGATGCGCTGAAAGAAAGAAAATATGTTAAATTAAAAGAAAAACTTTCTTCGGTATAGTTTTGTAACGAATAAGTAATTATACTGTAAAAAACTCGATTAACGTTACAGAAGACTTAAATCGATTTGAGTGGAAAAGCTCATCAAAATCTTTATTCCATTAAGACATGAATCACAATTTCGCATAGTTTTCTACAATAATTTGGTTATTTATATTTGACAGTAATAAACTACGAATAATTTATATTTTTAAAGTATTTAAAGAACTATAGATAAAATCGTGATATTAAAGTGGTATTGTGCTAAATAGTTAACGTCAAGGAGTCCAGATGTCAGGATATTCTATTCCGTGGGCTTTATCAGTTAATTAATTTCCCAACTAAGAACTTGAACTAAGAACTAAATATTTCAACAACTTTTGAACTTCTAAATAGCTCGAATTCGACCATCACCGGAATACTGCTTGTATATGTAGGGCACACTGCTCTCAAATACATTCTGAAACTGATGAATTACATCGAAAGAAAAACGAACTAATAAACAACTTAAACGCTTAACAAGCAGTACATCATGCAGTTTAGGAACATAAATTATTTACAATTCCTAAGATCTCTCTTTTCCCATTCTTATCTCCAGGCGTGTTTGAGCGCCGTGAAAGCTTACATCATAACAGGTAAATTGGTGACTAGTAGAGTATTTTTACAGATTTATTGACACATGGAGTAATGGGTACATGAGGTATACATCGCAGAAATACACGATAAACTAAAAATACAAGGAATTCTTTTATCTGGAGACCGCCCTGTAAATAGAGTTACTACCTATCTTGGATCAAACATCGTGATTGCCGAAACTATAGTCAACCTAAAAACCAAAGAATAATAACCAACGAAATAAACTTGTAATAACGGAAAGCAATAGAAACCTAATCAAGGGAGACCTAAACAGTTATTTAAAGGAAATGAGGACCGGTGGATACAATTTGGGGACCATTTACAGACTAATCACCAAGCTAAAAACTAAACAATCTGTAAGAAATGATCAAGCTAAAAAGCAGAAATGGATGACAGCAGAGATATTACACCTCATGGAACAAAGACGTCAACACAAAACAATATCAGAGGAGTATAATAGAGTACAAAAAGAAATAAAACATAAGATTCGTGCCGCGAAGGAAAACTGGATGAATGACAAGTGTAACGAAATGGAAGATCTGGAGAATAAGCATGACATATTCAATATGTATTAAAAGGTCAGAGAAATAGCAGGTCTATGCCATAAACGAGCCCTAAACATGCTAGTAGATCCCACACGCAAGAACATCTTAGATTAAAAGATATCCTGGATACCCGCTGATATCGCTGACATAGACGGGGGACCGGAAATTCTGAATATGCGCCTCAGTATAAATATTAGCAAGACTAAATTCATAATATTTAGTCGACAGCCGCTTCTAAACGCTTCACTATAAATCTATGGAGAAAAAATAGCTAGAGCATAGATACCTCGGATAAAGACAGTCAGAAGAGCATTCCAAAAAATGAAATTACTTTTCTGCAACGACAATCTATATGCCAGTCGTCTAGAAGCTTTCGAGATGTGGCTACATTGACACATTAACAGCTATGCAAACCCATGAAGCAGTGTTAAGTAGGGCTAAGTAAGCCCGTTCACTGCTAACTACTGTTATGTGCAGAAAGATATCATATCTTGGACATATTCAGAGGAGAGCAATACAAGATCTTCCAGCTAATAATGATAAGCAATATCTAGAATCGTAGATGCGTTAAAAGGAAGCAGGCCTCCTGGTTAAGGAACATGCGTGAATCGATCGGCATACATATAGTGCCGAGGAACTGCTCCGATTGGCACAAAGCCGCGAAATATTTACCATTGTAATTGCCAACATCCTGGAGGACCTGATACGACCCTCGAAGAAAAAGAAGAATGAGAAGAAGAATACGAAGAAGAAGAAGATGAAGAAGAAGAAGAAGAAGAAGAAGGGAAGCGTCATCCCCCTTGGATGACCCGCGCCTTTAATGTTGACCCTAATATATATTTTCTGTACCGGTTATGTCTAGTCTAAAAAAAAATATCACAGACCTGCTGGACTAACCCACGTCTAATAGTGGACAATTTTAGTTAACAGATTATAATGGTTGAAAATTACCATGCAGCTGCATTGAAAAAATGTAATTTCACAGTTTATATTTTTATCATATCATTCATACATATATATTATAAGAGCATAATTTTATTAAGCTTTACCTCTCCGTTTCAGCGAGTATTTTACTGTATTTTAAAAAATCTTAGCATACTCATTCAGCTTGCTTGTCCTGTATGAAAACGAAATAAAAAGCTTTTTATCTGAAGAGCTTTGAAACATTACAGTGAATCGACATGAATTCACTGCAACTTTTCCCTACCCCCTTGCCCATGCATTTACAAATTTTTTTTCTACATATTATTCAATCTATTTTGTCCAGGATTGCTTGCTCTAAAGAACTTAATAAAATAAAACAAATTGCTTAAATTAATGAATACCTTTTCAAATAGGTTAATGAGATTCATTATAAATTGGCAAACAAATATAAACTAACCTACAATATCATACATATTAAGACCACAATAATTTCAGACCTTTAACTTATTTTAAGAATATTTCTTCACAACATCAAAATTGTTATTTATTAAAAAAGTTTTCTAAGTCTCTCAAACTTGCGCAGGCTTTAGATAGGCTTGGTATTTATGACACTTGAGCAAGTTCAGGTTCCTCCTCAGAGTTGGAAGTAGTTTCATCCGTTTGTTTGATCTCTTCAATATAGTCGAAGATAGTCAATTCTGCACTTTCTCTTGGCAAATTGTTATCAATAGAGGCAAATTGTTTCAAGTTCACAAATGTGTACTTAATGTTAGGAAACAGTTGTGCGAACGGAATATTATTTTCTTCTTCGAAGTCGTTAAATTTATCGGTATTACACATAAACCCGGCTTTCATAAAGCATTTTTTTATTGTCTCTGGGGATAAATTGCGCCAGGTCAACGAACCCCATATAAAGGCATTGGTTATGGTAATATTATTTTCGGTTTCTTGAAGAGGATAACGACTATACATGTTAAAAGCCTCTTAATAAGGCAGCTTCTACAGAGCATTTTAAAATTCTGAATAATGCCTTGGTCCAAAGGTTGGAAATGTGAGGTAGTATTAGGTGGAAGAAAAATAAGTTTGACATTATCCAGTGTAATTTTGGGGTAAGACGCTGCATTATCCAGAAACAATACCACTCTTCTATTCTGTTTCTTCATCTTGGTATCAAATCGGTGAAGCCATGCTGTCATAATGCCTACTGTCATCCAAGCTTTTTTGTTAGAGGCCCACTGGAGAGGTAACTTATCGATATGTGCGCCCTTGAAACATCGAGGAATTTTACTTTTGGTTACTATTCCTTCTCACCTTCCATCAGTGGCGGATCCACGGGGAGGTTTCGGGTCTGGACCCCCCCTTGGCGAAATCGAAGTTTTCAATTTTTATGGTATACTGTCCCATACAATATTTCGTTCCGGACCAAAAAACCCTATAGCCATGATTGTTGTAAGAAATCACAATTTTATATAACTTTTTAATAGAAAATCTTAAAGCTTCATCCATTTATTAATGACATGATTTATTCAAAATTTAAAAGTAAGTTACAAAAATTTTCAATTATCAGTGAATTTTCGAGGTTTTTTGAAAAATTCTTAATATATATATATATATACGTATATCTTACAGATCCCAAACCCCCCCCCCTTGACCAAATTCTGGATATGCCATTGCCTTCCATGTTTGCGCAGAACAGAATTGTAAATCGTTGTTTTGCTGTTTCTTTTGCAGTACACTTGTAATCTTTCAATGCATATCTTCTTGTTGGCAATGCATAATAGGAGAGACCTGTCTAATCTGCATTAAATGCGTCCCTTGGGGCATAGTCCTTTAAAATGGTCAATAGCCTTTCTTTCCAAGCAGTCACGTCTTCGACATTGATGTCGGCTTATTCACCACATATTATCTTAAGGGTAATATCGTGCCAATGGCGGAATTTTTCTAACATCCATTTGATGCCTTCAAGTTATCTAGTCCTAGATATTGAGCAGGTTGGAGGGCTCTTGCTTCAATTTTGGACCCGGATATTGTTTCGCGCCTTACCAAACCATTTAAAAACAACTTGGTCCACTGCCAGTCCTTCGGTTATGGGAATTTTCTTTTTTGTTCACCGCTGCCACCTTCTGGAAACAAATTTCTAACTTCTGCTATATTCTAAAGCAACCTAGTCACTTGGGTCCTATCCACTTTAAGTTTTCAGCCAATTTCCTGGTATTTAAACTAGTTTTTTCACTTTCTTTGATTATTTCAATTTTTTCGCTTAAAGAAAGACTTCGCGACTGAGCCCAGGTCAATATTCTCCTCACGAGATAAGGACATCTCGGCTTCATTATATTTAGATTGGTTAAATGGGCAATTCGTCATAATATACTACTATACGTATAATATATATACATATATCGGTGTACACGGTTCAAACTCGATTTCAAGTCGTATTCGAAACCTTCTCGTTCGAGATCTCTTTCGCCGTGTATAGGGTGGGTCAAATTAAACACTTTTATATGCAAAGTCCTATTTCCAAACGAGATATTTCCAACAACTAATGTCGGAGTCTGCGCAAATTGATATCTATCACCGTTTCGGAGAATCTTATGAAAACATCCCCATATGCATTGCACATTTCTGAGAACATTATTTTGTTCTATATTAGGTACTTAGTTTTTTAAAATCCCCAAAAAAAGTCCAATGGCGTAAAATCAGGTGAGGGCCGGTCACCGAACTGGACTGTTAGTACCAACTTTTGAGGAAAACTATTTTCTAAAATTTCCTTGACCATAAGCGCGTTGTGGCTTGGGGCGCCATCCTGCTATTTAGGGTACCATAAACAAAATTGTATTTGACCTTCAACGTCACCCGGATGTAAATTTTGTACTTTTCTGTAACTTAAGCTTTTTTTTAAATAAAAAAAAAACTTTACCACTTTTAATATAACATTCTAGCATATTAAAATTTTGCAAATTATCGTACGCCATAATTATTGTTATCTGTTATCTGCTAAAACGTCGAACGCATTGAATATTTGATAATTTAAAATGACCGCCAAATGTTTCCAAAGCCTACTTTAAAAAAATGTCGCTAAATTTAAAGTCTTATTTAGCGTTTAAACCATCTAGTAACATATACGGTAATTTGTTAAGTTAAATATTGCAATCATGTTTAAGACATAGAGTAGATTTTTGCCAACATAATGATTAAAATACGTTTAAATATCAATGAATTTACATATTATACTTTACGTTTCAATTCCTTAATGCTGGTAGCTTAAGACGGACTAAATATTATTTATTCTTATTTTTTTTTATAAACCTAAACTGCATACTCAAATTAAGTTATTTTTGAAAATGCTTTTTCTAATTTTTGATAAATTACTCTATTACCTTGATTTACCTTTAATCATTAGGAATTAACAAAAGGCAGGAGAACTTTTTTTACTATTTTGGAAAAAGAACAAACTATAAAACTATAACAAATTCAATCGGTACCTATTTACGATACATCATATTAATTAAATTTTAATATTTTAGCGCGACCCCCTCTTTGTCCAAAATAGAGTATATCCTTCTAAGCATTAAAGTTGCCAAAGACCTTACGAAGTCCGTATTCAACTCATTCCACGCTTCTGCAATTTTATTTTTTATTTCGTTTAATCCTTGTGGTCTAAAATTATTCTCACCGTTAATTTTTTTGATTAAAACACCCACACATTTTCTATTACATACCTATAAATCTGGACTACGTGAGAGTCATGGTAAAATGATAATTTGTTCCTGTTCCATCCATTCCCTGGCTTGTCGGGCCGTGTAAATGGTACAACTATCTTGCTGAAAAATGAAATCCGTTTCCGGAAATCATTGTAATACAGAAGGTAACATGGTGTTTTGTGAAATATTCATGTATACCTCTGTATTAAACCGTCCTCAAATAAAGTGACACACACCAACTCTCTGAGCACTCATCCATCCCCAGACGTTTACAGAAAATCGACCACTATTTCGATCCTTTTGGGTAATTCTTTCTTTGAATTAAGTTCTTGGAGGCCTATATACTCTTAGTCTTCCGTTATAGCAAGACTGAAACACTTTCTCGTCCGTAAATATTACTTTTCCCAGAATACTGGAGGTTTAAGGTAATACTGTTATGCAAAACCGACCCGTTGTTCCTTATTTTTATCAGTTAAAAACGACTTTTTAGCTGTTGGATGACAGCGCAATCCAGATATGTATCTAACCCTTCTTCGAGGTACTCTCACAGATCCCAGGAAATTTATCTCCATTTAAGCTCTAACAACTTATTATTATTATCCTGTTCTTTATTGGATTGTTTGGAATTACCACTTACAGGTCTTCTTTCCAAGGAATGCGTTTCTTGCCACTCTGGGATGTTAAACTTTCCTGAAATATCCCTTTCAGACCAACCTTTCTGCTCAATATATTGAATTATTAAAACTTTCTGCTGGGTGGTTAAGTTTGGCATTTTTTATTGTTTTTCTATGATGACATTTTAAATAGGTAATTTGTTCAACAGGTATTACAGGTATGCTTTATTGTAGTAAAATGAGGTGTAGTTACAAAGCTGTCCAAGACTTAAGGGCTGTAACTGTACGTTGAAAAGGCGCCAACCTGTACACGGTAACACTGTAGTAACACAGCAATATAGAGTGTGTTTAGCCAAATGGAATAAATTTGATAATAAATACATGAGGGCGTTTCCGAAAAAACGCTCGCACACGTAAATTGGAATTTCTGGTTGCGCATTTTTTGCAATGAAAACTTTTTATACAGGGTGTGTAATGTAACAGTGGCCAATACTAACTTTCTTATTTTAAATACAACACCCTGCATATTATTCAATTTTTGGATTTTTGAGGAAATTTTAGATATATTTCATGTATAGTATCCTATACCTATCTTCAACTGTTTAGGAAATATTAAGTATTTTCAGATTTATTGCAAAAATCAACAACACACTAAAAACTAATAAGTACCTAATATTGTTTATTTCTTGATAATATAAAAAATAAAAAAAAAAAAAACATTAATGTAGGAGATGTTGAAAATTGATGTTAAGTGTTTTTACTGATATGAAATAAAAAAAAGGTATAAAAATAGTTTTGTTAACTTTTGTTTAAAACGCCTGACCTTAGCAAATTGTTGTCTGTCTGCATGACGGTAGTTCTCAGTGTTATTATAGTCGTTTGAATTTCGTTAACTGCATATCAGAAAAATGGTTTATTTAAAAGAATTGCACAAAATAACAATTATACAGATAATTGGTTATGGAGATAAAATACGGACACAAATGGAAGTTGCTCGCTTATTTCATGAAAAATTTCCAAATTTGCCGCCTATAACTCAAGAGACAATTAGTAAAATAGAAAAGTAGTTTCGCCAGCTTGGACATGTAAAGCAGATAAAAAAAAGTAGCTGCCAATGCAATAAGTGATGATACCAAATTAGATATTATGCTTGAGTTTCAGGAAAATCCACATACTTCTAGTCGAAAAACAGCCCCAATGTTCGATGTTTGCCATTCATCGATTATTCGAACATTACAAGAAAATAGAATGTATTCCTATAAAATGATACCTACTCATGAGCTCATGCAAGACGATTTTGATAGGAGAACGTACTTTTGTGAACAAATGATGGCAATGTCAGATAACAATGTGATCCAATTAGAACATGTTTTGTTTTCTGATGAGTGCACCTTTACACTTTACGGTCATGCTAATCGTCAGAATTGCCGCTATTGGTCTAGGGAAAATCCTCACTGGATGAGAGAAGAACATACGAAATATCCTAAAAAGGTTAATGTTTGGGCAGCAATTGTTGGAGATCATATCATAGGTCATTTTTTCATTAATGGCAATTTAAATGGCGATTATTATTTAGAACTGCTCCAAAATAATGTCTTGCCAACTTTAACAAACCTATATCCTGATCCAGCAAACCCACAACTTTAGGCGAATATGATATGGTTTCAGCAAGATGGAGCACCGCCCCATTACTAAATCAATGTCCGGCAGTACCTCAACCGAGTATTTCCAAATCGGTGGATAGGGAGGCGTAGATCGATAGAATGGCCAGCACGATCCCCTGATCTGACGCCATTAGACTTCTTCTTATGGGGTTATGTCAAAAATATTGTATACAAAACTAAACCCCTCGACTTAGCTGACTTAAAAAGATGAATAACGCTTGCGATTAGATCGATCACGCCTGAGATGTTCATCAGTAACGTTAGAAGAAATTTTTATTTAAGATTAGGATAATGGCAAGACGTTCGCGGCAAGCATTTTCAACATCTCCTACATTAATGTTTTTTTTTTTATTTTTTAAATTAGGTATCAAGAAATAAACAGTATTACTTATTAGTTTTTTAGTGTGTTGTTAATTTTTGCAATAAATCTGAAAACACTTAATATTTCCGAAACAGTTGAAGATAGGTATAGGATATTGTACATGAAATATGTCTAGAATTTTCTGAAGAATCCAAGAATTAAATCACATACAGGGTGTTGTATTTAAAATAAGAAAGTTAGTATTGGCCACTATTATATGACACACCCTGTATAAAAAGTTTTTATTGAAAATAACACGCCCCCATGTATTTATTATCGAATTTGTTCCATTTGGCTGATACACACTGTATGGATGGAACGCCGTGATGTTACGTTGCTCTTACCAAACTAGAGGCGACGAAGTTCTTAGCAAGGTTTTGTTGTAAGGAGAGTTGTCAAGTTTAGTATTTAAAAATTATATATCTCCGATTTTTTGACATAATGATAATTATAATAAACAATTGTATTGTTTTCAAATTGTGCTTAAACCTGATATCATTAATAATCCGTAGATAAATAAAATAAATTCTATACCTCTATTATTGTAGACAGAGCTGCAAATGTTTAAAATAATTAGATAGCATTAGGCATAAATTAATAATTAAACAGAAGGTTTTTAATAAATCCATAAATAATATGAAAATAGTTATAATTGCACATTAAAAAACTGACACGTAATATAAGTCACACAATCTGTCGATACTGATCCTGAATAATCTGCCAAATAGGACCAGGAGTCATCCTTTTCACATTTTAATGCGGCATACATTGAAAACCGTATTGGAGGACCGTATTTCTAAACTCCGCCCAGTACTAAAACTCCATTGGTCTGTTTGTTACCCTAAAACTTACGTTCACCCCTATAGGAAGGTTTGTGTTGTATAACGAAATACGCTCTTTAAAACGTATGTAGGCTCTCTCCCTTACACCCATTTGTGCAAAATCGACTTTTGTCTTTTTCTGACGTAAAGGTGGGATAAACTAGCTTGCAGCTGGTTTTAGGGGTAGGAAGAAAATCTGGCAATATTTCGACGCTCGCTGTATGCTTTTTCGCATTACTTGTTTCGCTTTCTAGTCGATAACATTGTCTCGAATATTAAAAGTTTTTTCAGTTTGTGAGAAGTCAGTGGTATTTTTACAAATGGATGTGCAAAGTAGAAATAAAGTTGAAATTAAAAGTGACATTAAATGTGGCGAGCAGGTACAGGTTATGCCTACAAAGTCAGTGAAAAGACCTTTTGATGTTGCATTTTTAATGTTGCCAGATGAAAAATTGAAACAGAAACAAAACAAATTTTTAAAAAGTGCTAGTTTTGAGAGAGATATTGACATATGTTACAACAACAATGATGAAGATGAAGAAGTTGATATTGAAGATTCGCCATGTGACCAAAAGCTGAATAGTCAAAAATATTTTACGCAGAAACAGCAGATTTTTGATGACCCGAACTTGATCAAAAACAAAAACTACGAACGGAAGCCATCTCCTGTAGAACAGAAAAGTGCATTTACTAAGGTAAATTTATCTAAAGAATCTCGCATGTCTCCTAGCTTGTCGATAAGTCCTGATATTAATTATCAACATTCACTCAGTCCTTCACCACCAATTGTCAATAGAACATACCAAAGCTTTCCTCCAAATATGCTGCCACAAAACCAAATATTTAAAACACAATCACTTCCCGTATATCAAACTAATTTTATTCCTGAAAACTTTCAACAACAAGCGGCTATGGATAGACACTTTCTAGCTAAAAGTCAGGAACTAATGCATCCAAATTATCCAAAATTAAGACCTGCGATGTATCGACCAGACCTAGCATTTAATTATCAACAATTTTCCAATCAAGATCTGCTAAAAATAGCTACTCCTGCAGAGCTAAAATTTACTCAAGACATTCGAAATCCCGCAGCAGCCATCCTAACCTCACTCTTGCCTCCGTCTTTGGCGGCACTATCGTTGCCAGGTCAAAATGTTTGTGCCAAATGTAACATAACGTTTCGAATGACTTCTGATCTGGTTTACCACATGAGATCACATCATAAAAATGAGGCGACGGACACAAATAGAAGGAGGAGAGAAGATAAACTAAAATGCCCAGTTTGTGCCGAGTCTTTTAGAGAGAGGCATCATTTAACTCGGCATATGACTGCACATCAAGATAAAGATGACGATGACAGGCAGCCTAAGAAAAATGGACACTAAGTGAATGTATCGGTCTCTTGACAAATTAGTATAATTCTTATTGCAATGTCATGACAAAATATCGATTTAAAATCACACTGTCCTGTAGATTTTATTTATTTATTTTATAAAAATATTAACTATATTATGTTTTTATTGTAAAATCATGTAAATTTTATGGTCAATGTTTAAAGTTGTTTTTGTAAATATGTATAGAAATAAGAAAATGTAAAGATTATTAATTTGTTATTTATTTATTACGTGCAATATTAATTTAAATAAATGTATTTTGAAAATTAAACGTCTGAAGTTATTGTACGACATACTCTCAGGCTAAAATTAAATATGTTTTATCTGATCATGCTTAATTTTTATTGATGCAAACATATTACACAGAGTATAATTCATTTCTTGACGTAATATCCAGTGAAATACGAAATTTTCTAGTTTCAATTAATATATTTTTGTAACAGGTACTTTTTATTTAAAACAAATCCTTTTATTACATTTCAGGAATACATAACATGAATACTTTAAATAGGTATAAAAGTTGAGGCTTTCTAAACTATTTATAATTTGTTTTCCCAAAACAAACTAGGGACAAAATAGACAATAACTTTTTTTGTTTTATATTTTCGAACCAACTAAATAATTTACATTATGTAGAAAGGTGAAAAAAAATTCCTTTTGTCAATATTTCGACTTTTTCTTAGCCTTTCTTAGAGCCTACAAAGTAGATTGATTTCATCTATGAAAATAGGCAGCACTTTATTAATCGTTCTAATAAAGACAAAAAATATTTGTTTCTGAAATTTAATAATTAATATTCATTTAAATTAACAAATTTATTTATTTAACATAAGGATATGATAACAGTGATTTTGAAAATTAAATAAGTTACTTAATGGCATTTTATTTGTACGTACCTACAGAAATACAATATTACCCACACCATATTTTGAATGAATTTATGTATATTTATTGTTGATTGATTTAATAGTTGTTAGTCAACGTTAGAATAAACGGTAAGTCGGTTAGGAATAATAAAGGATTCAAAACGATAAAAGTAGGTATAGCACTTCAATGCAAAGGTCAAACAGGTAATTAATTTGAGACTGCAAAGTAAAACTGAGTTTATGCAAACCTGTTCCTATTTCATTTAATTTTAATTTTACTTTAAATATAATTCTGGGAAAGTTAAAAGTAGATATATCAAGACATAGGAGCGCTCATGAACAATCTAAGAACTTAAATTGAATTTATGGTTAATTTAATTTTAAGAAAAGTTGTGTGTTAATACTCTGATGTCATGTCATGTCATTTAATTAGCACTAAAATTTGTAAATGTAAAGTAAAATTCAAATTATAAAAATATAGATACATTAACCACCTTAGTGTTGGGAAAATGTGTTTGGATACTTGTACAGGTGATTTTACAAGACATAATATAGGTAGTAAGTCATATAATTGATTGAAATGGAAACATGATTATTTGCATTAATTGGAAAAACTGATTTAATGATAATAAAAATGTTTAATGATAATTTGTGACTTAACGGTGAGGTTTATCAGATGAGGAGTAACTTTTTTATTTAGCATTTTATTATCTTAACACGTTTTTTAATATCCATCAAAACAAACAAGATATACGAAAAATAAAATACGGTTTCCAGGTAAAGTGCCTTCTGGTGGTTTAGTAGACAGCATTTCTGTAACAAAATGATAGAAAGAAATTGAGTCTCTGTGCCAAATATCAATTTGATTGGTAAATAAATTAAATATGTTGCACACAGGGTGTTCCAATATTACACTGACAAATTGAAACAGGTGATTGCTTGACAAAAAATAATGAAAAAAGTTCCCATTAATGGAGGTCCAGAAGCCCCTCGTTTGTAAAATACAGGGTGTTAAACTTTTAATTTTTTTTCGGTTTTTCCTATATATTTTATGCGTGCTTAAAGATAATTTATTCAAACTCTGTACTTTTGTTACAAATTAAAGTATGTAAAGAATTAACCTATTGTCATTTAAAACTCTCTACAGGGTGTTATTTTTGTGGGCGTCACGACCACTGCGACGCCCCCAACTTTGTTTTGATACGACACTGGATATCCTTTCATATAAAAACAACTTTTTTGGTTTATCATTTACCTTTTTTATTTCTTGCACTATTTTTAATATCTTATACGGTTTGGCTGATATTTGGTAAAATATGATTTAAAGCAGGGCTACATTTTTAATCTGGTCAAATAAAAATAACTTTGTACGGGAGAGTGGGGAACCTGGGGCACTTTTTTCAAAAAATGGTTCTGCATCCTTAACAAGCAAGCAATCTTATGTTGCGTCGTTTTCAGTGTCATCTGGAATGCCTTGAGAGTAATAATTAAATAGAAATGGAAATCCATAAGTATAGAATTTTTAAGATATTTTCAATTTCCAAAGAGCTTGCAGAACTGCCCAAACCTCCCAACCCTTGGGTGGTTTGGGCACCTGAGGTGGGATGTTTGGCCACTGATGTATTATTAATTGAATTCGATGTGTTTCTTCAAAAGAATATATTAACATTTTAAGTTTAAACATATATTTTGTGATTGAAATTTAACCTAACCACTTGGAATTTGCAAGAAATACCATAACAAATTTACAGTAAAGAAAATATTTTTCTTAAATAAAAAGTATTCTAGTTTAAATAAACGTTACATATTAATTAAACATGTTTTAACATTAAAGTAAGTTATTACATTGTAAAAGAAAAACCTTGGTTATGTCCACATAATACCTTCATTTTAAATGCCCACGAAATATATTTTTAAGGAAAACGAATCTATTTTAGGTTGGACATATAGATAGATATAGTTAACTGAAAATAATTTTATATCTAAAAAAGTGTGTCATAAAATAAGGTTAACTATTTTAAATTAGTCATAACCCATAGTGGCTTGGAAAAAGAATACTTATTGCTACTTCTTTTGGTAGAAATTACAGACGCAGGTAATTTGGTAACAATGTCATCGCCACTGACTACTAATCTTTTATATCTGGAAACTGAAATGTGTTTCTGATCTTTGTTAGCCTCATAAAATTTATTGTGTATTCTTTTTCAATTCCATCAATTTTTCCGACATTGTGGAATAGAGTCTCTTTTAGGGCAAATTTTAACAACACATAATCTTCAACGTCAAAATTCCGGCTAAGGCATACTACGACGTCATCTTCATTTATTTTGTCTTCACTACTCTCCTTCTCATTATACGATGAGGAAAAACCAGATGTTACTGAGGTTTTACTAAAAGAGATATCATCATTGCAACATTTCTTTCTATTTTTACATGATACTTTTGATAACTTAGGAATTTTCTTTTCTGGTAGTTTGCGCTTTCTTTCTGCTGCTCCTTGTTCAATTACAAGTTTCTCCGGCGTATCAGTCAAAATTCGTGATTTTACTTTATTTTTTCTCCTTAGTATTTTTTCTGGTGCCTGCTTTAGGATATGGTCTTACCATTTCAGGTGTAAAAGTCGTAGATGTATCTTTTTTGTTGTTTATTGAAGATCTAAAAATTGAAAACTCTTTTCGAAGTTTAATTATTAATTTATTTAACTACACATTCGTTCAAAAGCGTTTGAAAATCATATTGTAAATCAAATGTACATCAATACGAACCACGGTACATCTATACATACATAAATGTAGCTTATATTTATTTGAAGCGGACGTATTATAACACAAGAAGACAGGTATGGTTGGGCATGCCCAATCCTCCCCTACCTTCTGTGGCCAAGCATCCCGCACGGTACTTAAAATATAATAAACAAAAATAGGTGATGAAAAAGTTAACTATTAATAAAATAAATTATGTTAGATTATGCACATACTAGGTGGTTCTCAGAAAAAAATCACAACACAATGTATTTACCTGTTTATTTTTAAGTGAAAACAATTAAACTATCACATATAAATATTACTTTTGGTTCACTAAAGTAAACAGGTTAATTTTTTACATACTTTAATTTGTAACAAAAGTACAGAGTTTGAATAAATAATCTTTAAGCACGCATAGAAATAATAGGAAAAACCGAAAAAAAAATTAAAACTTTAACACCCTGTATGTATCCAAGCACATGGAGAAGGGGGCAGGTTGTTACATTTTTTTTATTTATATTTTTTTTTACAGAATAAGTGAATCTGAAAAAGATTGTTTATTTATTTTATTATAGTACAAACATTAAACAGTTAAAATTAGCACATTAATACATCTATAACATACAAGTGGAAACAAAAAAAAAAGTTATCTTCTAATGCATATTGTAATAACGTGCCCCGCCTACGGGGTAGGTTGATACACTATGCGGGGTAAGTTGTTATATGTAAAGTTAAATGCAAAAGCATAAAGATACATTTTTTTCTTTAATCGCAGACAAACAATGGATACACACATAATAGTTATTATCTTGGCCACAAGACACATGGGCCCATCTCTTGCATATTTTTGGTTTGCGAAAAGGGTTCCAAACATACCAAACAAACTGTGTCTTCATCTTCACTGTCATCCTCTGATTGAACCTGTTTTTCTTTTTGCTCCATTTTCCTAGTCCTCCCGCTGAAATTTTTCTTAACACAAGCATTCTTGTTCTAAGGCATTTTTTTCTGGGGTGTCAGTTAATATCGCTGATTTTCGTTTACGACAGGCAACTCCTTTACGTGGGGGTGCCTTAGGAAAAGGTTTTAACTCTCTCGGGGAGAAATGCTTGGAAGATAATGAAAGGCCAGCAGATGTTGAGGGCTGTGGCGAAGAAGACTTTTGTGGAAGTTCTATTGGAGGTTCAGCGGTGATTGACACATTACTTGTCACCGCTGAATTATCTTGAAAATTCGCGTCATCAATTGGACGGTTTGTAACTTCCGATGGCAAAAATTCTTCATCATTAAATATATTTCTATTGTACGGCCAAATACCTGCTACTAAGAAGCCCTTTTGTATATTGTTAGGTATGGCTGCATGTGGAAGAGCTTCCTTTAATAGCGTAGGAATGTCATATATGTTCATTGGAACACCGGGATGCGACTTAAGCCAACCATCTGCATATTGGTTATAGTAGGTTTTAAGTGGCCCGTACACTATTCTGTCTAGTGGCTGAAGGCGATGGGATGTATGGGGCGGGAAGCTAATAAGGACTACGCCATTGCTCTTGCAGAAATGGAGAACTGGAATTGATAAATGCGAGGAGTGATTATCGAGGATAAGCAAAAGCGGTTTTCTGTTGTACACCGAGTAAACTTAACAAAATGATGAACAAATATCAGGAAATTCTCAGCTGTCATTCACCCAGATTGATGTACAGCTCCTATTGAGCCTAGCGGTGCATTTTTCATCATAAACGGCCGTAGCTTTTTCCTCGGAAATATTATCATAGGTGGTACACTATTCCCAATTGCACTGACGGCCAATGCCATCGTAATCAAGGTTCCCCTTTCTCCTGATGTTATAGCCCCAACTTGTTTTGAACCCTTTTTTGCGATTATTTTAGATGGTTTCTGCACTGTTGTTAGCCCGGTTTCATCCATATTATATACATCACAGGGCTCAAAGTTGTACCTGTCATATAAACTGCCTAGATTGTCAAAGAAAAGGTTTACATTCGCACGATTCAATGCTGTAGCGCGTGACAGGCTTGTGGATTCAGGTGTGCGCATGGACAAGTTCCTATGCCTTTTTAAAAAACCATGTAACCAATCTTTGAACACCATCTCGCTTTTTTTCCAGGTTTCCGGATATTTATTATTATTCGCTACGGCCAACTGAAATGCAAATTTCCTTAAATCTTTCGTAGTCATTCCACAGTATACTTTAGAACAATCTTTCACATATTTGCCTAACTCCTGCTCTTGCTCGTCACTAAAAATTTTAGAACGTTTTGCATATCCAATAGACAATCTGTCGTTTCCGGGATTCATATTACGTTTTTTAATATATCTGTGAAGGGTCATGAAATTGATACCATACCTGTCAGCAGCATCTCTTAAAGAAAGATTGCCATTTAAAACTAAAGCGCTAGCTTGTTCAAACACTTCTCGGGACGTGGTACCCCGATTTGTTTTTCTTTTGTACGTACGGACCATGATTGAATCTAAAAGACAATTTTATTATTGTGGAGGGGCACGTTGTTACATTCGAGGGCAGGTTTTTACATGTAACAATGTGCCCCATACGTATGTGTAACGACATGCCCCATTTGACAAATTTTAGGTTATAATTTATTTTATGAAAGTAGATTAATCTAATTTAAACAATATATAGTTAAATATGTAGTATTTTATATGTACAATAAAGTGTATATAGGGTAAATAATCGATAACTTACCGCATTCAAAATATTTTCAGATCACTCGACTATCAAAAAATTTCTTCCGGTACACTCAAACACATGCGTCTAACTAATTTAATTAATTCTGAAACGTGCACCTCTAAAGTCCGTTGGTAGATGGCGCGATACGATCTGATGCGTATTTTAAACTTCTAAATATTTGAAGTGAACAAGAGTTATTATTAATCACTTTGTAACAACCTGCCCCGTATAACAACCTGCCCCCCTTCTCCCCTAGATGGTTATCAGAAAAAAATCACAACACAATGTATTTACCTGTTTATTTTCAAGTGAAAACAATTAAACTATCACATATAAATATTACTTTTGGTTCACTAAAGTAAACAACGTGCGCCAGTCCATATAGTTGAGCCGCCATTGTGACAAGCGGCCGTTCGCAGGGTTGCTATACCAAGGGCATTACAGACGACAGCAGTAGAGTCCACCAGTGGACTTATAGAATATTAGAATGGCATGTGCTCAGGCCTCCAACCTGCCCAAGGATCCCCACTCTCCACTACATTATAAATTATAATTTAGTCATCACAAAAATATTAACAATAAACCCATTTTCATTTTGTAGATAGTTTTAAATGAAAATAGGGTAGTATTTTAGATACCATAATATGTAACAAAAGCACAGAATTTGAATAAATAATCTTTAAGCACGCATAGAAATAATAGGAAAAACCGAAAGAAAAATTAAAACTTTAACACCCTGTATGTCTCCAAGAACATTTTCAGAATACCCTTTATTATACTGGTTGTCAAGCTAACTTTGTATTTTAACTTATTATGTAGGCAAAATATTGGAATATAAAACTGGATTATCTGCACATACATATAATATCACCAAAAATATGAGTTAATTTGTTTCTTTAATCACAATGATTTTAAAGGCTTTTGAAACAGGAATGTAGGTAAAAATATTCTAGGTCAAGAATCAAATAGGCAATGAGATGTCTGCAATTTGAAAATTAGTATTAAAGTTAAAGAGTATGTGTATAGGTTTTTTGTGCTTAAATCAGACTTTATGTAACTAATAGGGCAAAGCTTATAAACTTAGATGGATAAGATTCGTTAAAAATATAAAAAGTTCAGGCTTGGTTAGATTGTACTTAATCTCTATGACTTTTGAGGTAGTCTTACAATTAGTGGAACTTGGAATAGTTTACAGGCGGTTGCTTTTACTCAAGTCTCATTCCTTAACCAACACACCACTTTTTTTAATGATGCAGGAATCTGTGTTTTTTTCATATACAGGGTGTCCAGTTTTCGATGGTTTTACGGGGTATCTCCGTTATTAGTAAAGATAGAAGGATACGGTTTTCGCAACACTGTACTTTCTTGTAAAACAAAAGATGCCGTAATCAAATTTTTTCTAGTCCTCCTTATTTTTGATATACGGGATGTTTTTAAAAAATTTACATTTTGGGACACCCTCCATATTTAGGTTACCCTGTAGCTTATCAAAGAGAAAACAAATGTTCTCTTGGTAGTTTTTTACGAAGAATCCAGTGACGTACTCAGATTTTTCTACGTTCAATAATTTCCGAGAGAGAAACCAAACTTGCTTTTTTTTAAATGGGTCACCCTATGTATTTTTTAATAATATAATTTAGTTTATAACAAGCTTCTCAGAAATATATAATACCTTATTTTTATTTTTAATAATAACCACGAAGTTCACGTTTTATTAAAAAATATACATTTCTTGTTAGAAGGGTATGTAAAACACTATTACTGCTAGGATAATTTCTGCAGAAGAAACATATTTTGGATTCCTTAATCTAATTAGCAGTTATATTTGAGTAGAAATAATAATAATGCATAAATCGAACAGTGTCACTACGTAAAAGTACCACCCCGTTGTTCAATGTTGTGCACGTTTTTGGACTGCTCGAACTGTCTTTAGTGTGGCCTATTATACCGGGTGTCCCACCGGGAACCGCCTCGATCTATATATATGGAAAACTATACATAGAATTTTTTTGAAAATTTGACAGTATGCTAACGTTTCTGGGGGCAACCCGGCTAAAATATGTTTAATAGGTCGACACTTCCGGTTATACCGGAAGTAGGTGTCAACTTGCTTAATTTAAGTAGAATACCCAGTATATTATTACTTTTTAAAATTCTACGTAAGATTCTGAGCAGATTTTGTATATTATATCCTATACTCAAGTCTAAGCGTTTTTGACATATTTAAGGTTTTATATCAAAAAAAGACGTTTTTAGGTCATAAAATAATTATCAATTTTTCCTATAAAGAAGTCTTTATTATTTAATTTGGGTTCGATTCCTTGTTAAAAAGAACCTGCTTTATTATATTTTTTATCATATTTTGATAACTATTAATACAGGGTGTTCCAACATTAAGATTAAAAATGAAATTAAGAAAGCTGCAAAAAATCTACATTTTTAAATGGAAACCCCTAAATTTTATAATTATTTCTTATTTAGCATTAAAAATAAGGAGAAGTTTGTATTAGGTTGTGCGTTCGTAAAATTTGGAGTTTTCGAAATATTGCCAATTTAATATTTCTATATGGCAATTTTGCTGTGGATATTAAGTTTAATTATTTCCAGTTGGCTATGAGTTTAATTAATTCTAGTTGGCTATGACGGCGTTGTCACAACAGTCAAATGTTAAAGAACTGTATGAAGCTGTCACTCACAATTTAAAAATGAATAAATAATCATGCCGGGGTACTTAAATTATACAAACGAAGATCTTTTACCCTTATTTATTATTTACGGAGAATGTGATAAAGTTATATCAAGAACATGTGACACATTTGCCATACGATATCCGCTGAAACAGAAGCCATTACAATATGCTGTTAAACAAATTATAGAAAATTTCAAGAACTTTGGATCCGTTAAGGCAATAATGCAAAGAAATAAACGTCTAGTTTATAATAAGAATACTGAAATAGCTATTATGGGATATTTCGCCGCATGTCCAACCATGTCTATAAGACAAGCTGCGTTAGAGTCAAAATTATCCAAATGAACAATTTAAAGAATTTTATGCAAACATAAATTTCATCCATACGCATGTTCCTTAGGCCAACATCTAAAAGAAACTGATTTTTCAAGACAAGTGGCATTCTGTGTATTTATCATACCTAACTTGGGCACAAGGAAACAATTTTTTTAAGTCAATATAATTTGCACAGACGAAGCTAAATTTACAAAAAATATTGCCTTTATTCGACATAATTCCCATTATTGAAATCATTCAAATTGACATGTGTTTAAAGAGCAAAATTTTCAAGAATCCTGGCAGTGTAATGTGTATTGTGCAGTAAGAAATAATGGCGTCGTGGCACTACATTTTTATCAAGAAAATTTAAATGGTAAGTTAAATGTTTTCGAATAATTCTGTATATAAAATGTGCTTATTAACTTATAGGTGAAGGCTATTTGAACATCTTACAAAATTTTGGAATCGACTATTGAGATAATTTGCCGCTTGCTGTTCATAGAAACCTGTTTTATCAGCATGATAGCGTACCTCCATGGTAGCTACCACATCGATATTTTTTTACGGAATGCTTTTGAAAAGGGATTTCAAAATGGTGAAACGACCAGTTAAAATGAAATAAATAATGACTTATTCAATATCGAATCAAATAAAATTAATTAGAGTTGTCTCAAACTAATGAGTGCAACTGGAAGTGAGTAGGAACCTGGAAAACGGAGTATAACTTGCATATTAAATTATGAAATTGTCATGTTGTTTGTATGAAGATTTGATGTGAATTGTGAAGTAGTATTTTAGTTTCAATAAATTTTTTTTTGAAATGAGGACATTTTAAATTTTATTGATTATTTTATGAAATGATGGTTTTAAATTGTAAAGGATTTAGAAAAAAATTAAATTTTAATTTTTCGAGCTACTAAAAAAATTAAAGTATTAGAGTATTAAAAAAAAAATAGAAAAAATTGGAAAAATGGGTATACCTAGCAACCAAAATTGAGAAGTAGATATCATTTTTGAAAAATAAAATATTTTTTTGGTTTTTTAGAAAATCTAAATAGTGCTAATCACAATCGTGTTTACTCTATACACACGTGTCTCGGAGTGAAACCTACTTGGAAAACGGATGTGACATCAGCAAAATTGACAGCCATCATAAAATTTGAGAAGTTTGTAAAATATTCGATATTGGGATTAAAAGATCCGTAAGGATCTGTCAATTATTTATGGAAAATAACTTATAAGTTGTGATCACTGGACGCTTAAAGTACCTGAAGAGTGACCACACTGAAGACATCTGCATGTCAACGAATGATTGAATTGTATAGTGTGATAAAAAAAAATGGGGTTATAAATGTCCAAAGGAGGGAAATAAGAAAGTGCACTGAATATGTGAGTCAAAAACGAGGGAAACACTATAGTAACACTACCCATTTCTTACTTCAAGGAATATTTCTTTATTATTTGGTTCTTAGGGTACATCGATTCATAAATATTGGTTGATTTTGGATAATTTACATTTTTGGGATTTATTCTTTGAAAGATTATTTTCATATTTTGAGTGCACTATCGAATGTTGCTATAGTGTTTCCCCCTTTATCGACTCACACATTCAGTGCAGTTAAAAAATTTTCCAGTTGCACTCATTAATTTGAGGCAACTCTAATTAATTTTATTTAAGTCGATTTTGGGTAGGTAAGTCATTATTTATTCCATTTTAACTGGTGGTTTTACCATTTTCAAATCTCTTTTAGTATCCCCTGAAGATGGACGTCTAGAAGCCTGAAATATATAGGGAACATTATCAACAATATTTTATATCAAACATTTTGCAAGTATGGACTATTTTTTCAATTATATAAATAGATTTGGTAGACATAGACTAAAACGACGGCATATACACACATTGTACTGTTTTTAAATCGTAAAATAATTTGAATATTCTATTATTGTGTAGTCTAAATCGTAACACTGTAACTTTTAATCATAATAACTTGTAAAAATCTTTTTTATATCCCTAGTGTACAGGGTGTCCATTTTTCGATGTCTAGTGTACAGGGTGTCCATTTTTCGATGTAATTGCAGGGTATCTCGATAACGAGTAAAGATAGAGACTTGCGGTTTTTATATTACTGTGCTATTCTTTTGTGAAACAAAAGATAGATGCCGCAAACAGAATTCTCATAGCTTTCTTAGTGGTACAGGGTGTTTACGAAAATGTTGGCTTTTCACCACCCCCTGAATATTTTTCTCTTATTTGATTGGGATATTTTTAAGCTTTTCAAAAATATGTTATAGTTGATAGTTATTGTTAACAATAAACGCATAAATCGAAAAATTTAGAAAATTAGGGTAGTAAGCTGTGAAACCATTGAAACAAACAAAATAATATGTCATTGCTGCTAAAAGTTAGTCTTCGCACAGCATTCCTAGGACGTAAAGGGTGCACAATCTTTACTTCTTAGGGTTTCAAATGATATTTATTTAAAAATTTTTTAGAAAATATTTTATTACTCCAATATCTTCTTTTATGACTTTGCACGAACTTCTAATGCCTCTACAAAAGCCATAACGTTCATTTCGTCCCTTTCGCGATTCTCTTTATTATATATGGTTTAGGTCTTGGCTTTATAAATGATCGATTCTTAATTAAATTAATTTTTAAACTTTAAAATGTTACTTGATTGGGCTGCCTTCTCTCTGGATATCTATGGAAGTAAGTACTCTATAAGTTAGATATTTTAATTACAAAATTATAAACTGTTTCCATGGCACCAAAGCAAACTAACATGTCGTAATTTTAAAAATTTTCATACTACTACATTTTCGTCATTCTTTTAAACTTTAGTGACATGATGTCCATGATGACATGTATTTTAACAGAACGTTATTTTGCCTATACATTTTGACAAACAGACATGCTATATAAATATTTTTCTAATTTTGTCTCGAAAAATAGATATTTCGAACGCGCTAGCGAGTTCGAAATATATCCATTTCGAACTCCGAATTTTATTTTTTAAAAGTTGGCATTGGTTATATTTAAATGTTTTATTCTGTTGACGTCTGACGTTTCCTGTTATTGTTATCCATGAGAAAAGAAAGTTTTCGGGATTTCTCTGGTAAAAGTTGATTTATCGTTTTATTAGCAATATCCCTTAACTCAGGGGGAGTTAAACTTAGATTATCATGCTCCATATTTTTTTAATTATAATTATGAACAACTCTATGAAATATTAAATCACAAATTTCGTGACAATGACACAAAGAAAATATTATTTATTGTCAAGGCTACTATGATAAAAAGAAATTTAGAGTATTACCAACATAGAATTTAGACACACAAATTTACAAAATTTGAAGGGTTGATTTTCTTTTTAAATATGTATTTTCTTATTGAAAAAAATACAAAATAGAAAAAATAGTATAAAGTACGTGTTTTATAAAGCAGTTAGAGCACTTGTCACGTGACGCGTGCTATAAGATGATGCTTTATAAAACATGTACTTTAATATACTATTTTTTGTTTGCTTCAATGGTCTATACTATGACCTATACTACCCTAATTTTCTACATTTTTCGTTTTGTGCGTTTATTGTTAATAGTAACTATCAACTATTATATATTTTCGAAAAGCTTAAAAATAGCCCAATTAATTTAAAGAAAAATATAGGAGGTGCCCCATTTAAAAAATCATATGTTTGCTTTAAACCTCGAAAAGTAAGACTCCCAGATAAAAAGTAAGCGCGCTACTGAATTTTACTTAAAAAAAACTCTCTCAGAAACAGTTCTCAATTTTTTAATAAGTTAAAGGATAAACGAAATACAGGGAGTGGTCAAAAAGCAAACATTTTCGGAAACACCCTGTAGCTTAAAAACTAAGAAAGTTATGACATTTTTGTTTGCGGCATCTTTTGTTTCACGAAAAAGTAGCAATGTAAAAACCGCAAGTCTCTATCTTTACTAGTTACCGAGATACCTTGCAATTATATCGAAAAATGGACACCCTGTACTTAGTTAACGCATGTAAAAACTTATATTTTATTAGAACGAATAAATCTGCATTTTAGTATTTCATTATGTCTCAAAATATTATCATTATTATTATTATAATTGATCTTTACTTTCATGTCTCTTTAATTGAGAATTAAAATAAATCAATATGTAGATAGCTATATCTTCAAGCCGACCCTTATTGCGGTTTGAAGATGTTTGGACCTACAAAATGAGGTTTATTCCGGTAGGTGATTTATTGCAGTAATGATCAACAATATAATGTAAACTTTACTATACCGCTTAGTTTTTTTTAAGAAAATTGAGTAAAACTGAAGCTTTTATAGAAAATCCCCCCCCCCCCCATGTGAAACAAAATAAAAATTAGCGATCATCACCAAAATTACTATTTTATCAAGCGCGGAATTCTTACATTTAGACAAGCCTAAGTTTGTTAAAATCGGAAGAAGGTGTAAAAGATACAAAATTTTATAGTTTTGTTCGCCAGCTTGCCCCGCCCACATTATCGAAGATACGAAGAAATAAAAACGGGTGACCAAACTGCCGCAAAAATCGATAAGCTTTCCATTTACATTATGAAATTTTAATTTTATATCAATACACTGATAAAACTGTGCTCCCTTAATCAAATAATCCGATTTATTTGGTGAATAATTATTGGTAATAAATAAATGTGATTTTAAATAACTAAATTTTATTTAACTGAAATAAATGAGAGTATTTCGTTTTATTTGCAAAATTATTTGACTGTTGGTTGATTTGTGTCAAATAATAGAACCCTTCAAACAAATACCTTACCAAAAAAACCACTAAAATAACAAAATCTAAATAACTAATTATTTAATCGAACTATTTTTTATTTAGGAACTAAATCCCGTTAATCGCTAGTTAAATCACCCAATAGAGTACTATTTAAATGTCTAGGTCATTTAAACTAAATAATTATGTATTTACATTAAATCCTTAATATAAAACAACCAAATATTTACAAATAACTAATTATTTAATCGAAGTACATTTCAAGTTAAGAACTAAATACCTTTAACTTTAATTTAAATCATTCATTGCCGAACTTTTCAAATATTTTGGTCATCCAAACAAAGAATTAAGTATTTAAATGAACTCCTGTCGCCTACTTTGGGCTTTGAGTAATTTGATTGGTTATACAAAAGTGGCCTGATCATCGCGTTTTGGGTCAGTTGTGTTCGATTTTGTCTTATAGAAATTTATGAGTGAGAGTGAAATCTTCTTTGTTAGTGGCACAGAAGTTAGTGGTTCCATCAAAAATTAAAACGAAGATATGGGGAATAAACGTAATATGAATAATTATTTAGAAGATTGGGGTATATCGAGGGGTATATCCCATATGTTAGATACTTTTCAAGGTAGCAGGAAACTATATTTGAATATTTTAGTTAGGTACGCATGAAACGAGTTAAAAAAGTAAGATAAGAGGCAAAGAAAAGATACTTGTAATACCTAATTTGAAATTTCGAACAAAAAATCTTTTTAGTAGCCAGGTATTTATAAATCATGGCTACCTAGGTTACAAATAAGACAGTTTTTCTCAATTTTCACCATAATTCAATACCTATCAAACCTCCTAACGTAAAAAATATAATATAATTAATATAATATTAATAATTATTGTACCTAATATTTGCAAATTTGCCTTTATTTAATTTTTTATCAAAGTTATTAACTTCTCTATAATGTTTTATTGACGTATATTTTAAGGGGAACAACAACTAATGGTCGGTTTATACAGCAAGATAACATAACATACAAATAAAATAAGAGTTGAATCTACAGATCTGCCATAAGACGTTTAGAAACACATAACATAACAAAAAATAAGAAATAAAATAAGAGATGGTTATCTTTTAAATTTTTTGTTATTTTCATGTAAAAATCGTTGTGCGCGTGCGCGTAATTTGTCATAACCTTTATTTTCGGCAAAAATGTGTTTTTTCTGTTGGTTTGCTCTATTATTTGAACACTATAAACAATTTGATAAGGTTTGTGATTATTATGGTATGTATAGGTACTGATTAAACCATATTCAATAGCAACATTTCAATATTTCTTATTTTTATGTGACGTCTGTACAAACACGTACTGGAAAGGTATTTAAACCAAATAAATTTATATTTGATCTAAATAAATATAAAAGACAAGTTAAACAATTATGTACTTGAATAAAAAAACAATCACTTTGATGGAAATTACCGGTTTATTTAAATCAAATCACTTAAATTGTTTAATTAAATAACGTTGTTGTTACGGCAAATACATGTTAAACAAAAGTAAAATAAATATGTACTTGATAAAATATATTATATAAATATCAATCAAATAAATATTTTGTTAACTTAACTTTTAACCTATTTACCTTAAGTCATTGAAGCGGCCTATTTAAGTTAGATTACTGTTAAGGAAATAAATATTTGCTTGAATTTTGTATTCAGTGATTAACTCCAAATAAAAAAGTAATTTGTATCAAATCAGATAATACTAATTTAGGCAAATAATTCCTTGGTATTTTTCAAATACATATTTGTTTGGCTAATAGGAAACAAATATTAATTTGAGTCAATGGTAAATTTTTTTGATTCAAATAATTAACTTTATCAGTGTAGCTACGCCCTCTAGCGGTAATCGTATAAATTTAAAATTAATGCCAAGCATTTTCTCTATGCCGATTAATAAATGTTTTCCTAAACATGTATGACCAATACTTTTTGATATATAGCCGCTTACTGGATCACCCTCTATTGTAAGCAGAAGTCAGCTTTTTTATATAGTTTGTTGAATGAAAGCTAAGAATTTCTTTAGATAAACTTATTTGTGCAAATCCACTCTCTATAGAGATTGAGACGTTTTCGTACAAATGCCATAATGAAATAATATTATGGTTTTATAAAAATCACAAATCTAAGAAACCATGAAATAATAAAATCCTACCCCGGATCTAGGTACTTGAGTCCCCTGGCATTTTCCCAGTCCTACTACCCTATGGTTACGCCACTGACTGTGTGCCCCTTCAATTGTCGTGTACAAAACCATAAAATTCATATATTTTAAACCCAGTTGCCCCAAATACGTCTCTGTCAAAGTTAAGTTAAATTCTGAACCTAAACCACATACTTCCTTCAACACAACATACAAAACAATTTGTTATCAATGCATCCCCTCTATTAAAAGTCAATGAGCTATGTACAATAAGTTAACAACAAGCTGGAAGGAAGTCGGCGTCACGTGTCTGAGCGGAACCAATTGGGCCCTTTTATTCTTAGCACTGAGCCAATAAAAATTGATTTGCCACGTCTTGTAAGCGCGGCCTATTTGAATGCAGCGTGACATGAGATTACATGGGAAACTGTAAAAGTAGGGGAGTCGACAGCCATGTATTGCTAATAATGTTGTCGAGAGTTTTGACATGGGAATGGTCCGAATGCACTTGGAAAAAACATATGGAATAATTGGTACATAATGTTCGGCCATCATATAGGGATTTGAGCGTAAAAAAATATGTTGTCAATGTTCCCATGAAAATTGCAATTTTAATAAGTTAAACGGAAGCTCAAATAATAATATGTGCTGATGATTTTAGAGAATTGTACATCGTTTCCATAATAATCCCAAATTAATTCTTTATGCTACCTACCTACTTGAAAGAAGTCGTTCATATTCTCAAAGAGGCCTGATTTTACAAATCTATGGGGTTGGTAGACACAAAGTCTCGGTCTCAGTAAAATTTACTGAGACCGAGACTTTGTGTCTACCAACCCCATAGATTTACCAACTACTGCTTCCAGTTCACTTACGTGTTTTTAATAGTTTTATAATTTATAATGTTTTACATTTTATATTGTGACAAGGCAATTTGGATTACAAGCGTAGCGAGTTATCCAACCCTTCGAACAAAATAAAAACACTTTTAACACGCGCATTATATAATATTTTATCTACAAACACTATTAAACCAGACACTAAAAGGAAAAAAACAATTAGTAGCTATTGTAGCAAATTTAAAATTAAAGCCACACAATTTCAAAACCAAATGACTTCCCCATTTCTTTGTTGTTAGTTACATGGCAACCAATGTGTATCGTTAGTTACTGAAAAACTCGCTGTCAATAACCTGTAAAAATCATTATTTTTTGAATTTGTTCGAATCTGGAAGAAAACAATCCAAATGTGAAAATAAATGAAGCAACTAGTAGAGTTACCTTTGAGGTGTTGCCAAAAAGGAGCAGTACGAAATTGCTTATGGGTAATTTCTGCAGTCTCGCATATTTCGAAAAGAAATCTAAGGTATGGCAGTCTTTACCTCTTTGACCTCACTACTCACTAGTAACTTATTTTATACTTATATATAAATTATAGGTAAAAATCAGATGAGAAGTACCTCATGATGAAAGCAGCAACTATATTGAGTATATTTCATGCTTGTCGCAGAGAGGAGCTGTGCCGTCGAAGGTGAGTAGTTGCATGCTCGAGACGAACCGCTTCAATTTGCTTAAATCAAATCATTACCATTGCAAAGCACTGTAGCAGTTAGCAGTGCTCGACGGCTGGAGGTCACGGCGAACCGCGACAAATGCTGATAAAACCAACAACTCCTACAATACAAGGACAAAGTGATCAAGCGAATTTTGCTAGTGACGTCACGGACCGGCGGCCGATCGCGGTCAAGATGTATTTTGGTATAGCCGGCTTTAAAGCCTTGTTGTTGAATTGGAATGTCAGATTATTCATAAATGCCTAGTTCGAAATAAGTTTTCTTTACGTAATTTGTTTATATCTTATTATTCACACTGGTCTAATATAATTCCACAACATTATTTAATTTGGATTATTTTAAAGTTAAATAAAAAAAAATATCAATAACAATTTTTAGAAAGCGAGAAGTACCGCGACAGAGCGCTAAAGGCGAAATACGCCGCACCAGCTAACAGTATTATTTTAGTAATGAGCCGGCATTTTTCGTGCAAAATTGATTCTGTTTTAGAATAAAAATAGAGTACATTATCGGTTTAAATAGTGGAGATAGTGTGTTAAATAATTTCCGATATATTTGTTTATATTTTAGTGTAAAAAAGCAGTGAATTATTGGTTCATAGTGGGATAAATCATATTAAAATGCCGTAATTAACTTCAACTGTTTCGGAAATATTAAGTGTTTTCAGATTTATTGCAAAAAATTAAAAACACGCCAAAAAAACTAATAAGTAATACTGTTTAATTCTTGATAATGTAAAAAACAAAAAAAAAGCATTAATGTAGAAGATGTTGAAAATTGATGTTAAAATGTTTTTACTGATATGAAATAAAAAAAAGGTATAAATAGTTTTGTTTACTTTTGTTTAAAAGGCCTGACCCTAGCAAATTGTTGTCTGTTTGCATGACAGTAGTTGTCAGTGTTATAGACGTTTGAATTTCGTTAATTGCATATCAAAAAAATGGTTTATTTTACAGAAATGCACAAAATAACAATTCTACAGATGATTGGTTACGGAGATAAAACACAAACACAAATGGAAGTTGCTCGCTTATTTCATGAAAAATTTCCAAATTTGCCGCCTATAACTCAAGGAACAATTAGTAAAATAAAAAAGCAGTTTCGCTAGCTTGGACATGTAAAGCAAATAAAAAAAAGTAGCTGCCAATGCAATAAGTGATGAGACCAAATTAGATATTATTCTTGAGTCAGTAAACCCCACATACTTCTAGTAGAAAAACAGCCCCAACACATTCGAACATTACAAGAAAATAAAATGTATCCCTATAAAATGATACCTACTCATGAGCTCATGGAAGACGATTTTAATAGGAGAACGTATTTTTGTGAACAAATGATGGCAATGTTAGATAACAATGTGATCCAATTAGAACATGTTTTGTTTTCTGATGAGTGCACCTTTACACTTCACGGTCAGAATTGCCGCTATTGGTCTAGGGAAATCCTCACTAGATGAGAGCAGAACATACGCAATATCCTGAAAAGGTTAATATTTGGGCAGGAATTGTTGGAGATCATATCATAAGTCCCTTTTTCATTAATGGCAATTTAAATGACCATAATTATTTAGCACTGCTCCAAAATAATGTCTTGCCAACTTTTACAAACTTATATCCTGATCCAGCAAACCCACAACTTCCAGCAAATATGATATGGTTTCAGCAAGATGGAGCACCGCCCCATTACCAAATCATTGTCCGGCAGTACCTCAACCGAGTATTTTCAAATCGGTGAATAGGGAGGCGAGGATCGATAGAATGACCAGCACGATCCCCTGATCTGACGCCATTAGGCTTCTTCTTATGGGGTTATGTCAAAAATATTGTATACAAAACTAAATCCCTCGACGCATTTTCAACATCCCCTACATTAATGTTTTCTTTGTTTTTTACATTATCAAGAAATAGGCAGTATTACTTATTAGTTTTTTAGTGTGTTGTTAATTTTTGCAGTAAATCTGAAAATGCTTAATATTTCCGAAACGGTTGAGGATAGGTATAGGATATTGTACATGAAATGTGTCTAGAATTTTCTGAAGAATCCAAAAATTGAATAATATACGGAGTGTTGCATTTAAAATAAGAAAGTTAGTATTGGCCACTGTTACATGATACACCCTGTATAAAAAGTTTTTATTGAGAAAATGCGCAACTAGAAATACCAATCGACTTGTCCGAGCGTTTTTCTAGACACGCCCCCATGTATTTATTATCGAATTTATTTCTTTGGCTGATACACACTGTACGCAAAGTGCATAATAATACCAAAACTCAGTATCAAGATTTTAGGGGCGTATTTGCCAGGTCAAAATAAGCCTTTTTTTTCCTATAAGCATGTATCCGCAAACGCTTCGTCACCGATCTACAGAGTGTTAAATTTTCAAAAAATTTTTATTTTTTCCTTCATAGCTCTTTTAGTTTTTGAGATATTAAGATAAAATTTAAAACATAGATTACGCTTTAGGGCTTACATCATCTAGTATACCGAGTGATTGTAAGAATCTACAGGGAGATATTTTTTCAGGGGTCATGCTCCCTTTTCTCCGCATAAACTTTTTTATAGTGCGCTGCTGGCGGATTCTGAAATATGCAGTACATTCTCTGTTTTGTTTATAAACTTTTTTATCTCTTATAATTTTTATGCATCTAAGATCGTTATCGAGAAAAAAATTTAAACAAATTTTTGTAATTAGCTACATTTAATTAACATTTATAACAACAGGGGGGAATAAATACCACAATGAAAACAAAAGACGCTATACTTATTTGTTATAAGATTATTTAAACATTACCTCAAAAATAAGAAACTAAATCAACTTTGACTTTTTATAAAAGATGCTGGAAATGCCCTCCTCTTTCTGCGATACAACCCTCTACTCTTCTTCTCATAGACTGCCGTACGCGTTCTAATATTCCGGGATTATTTCTTACCGTTTGAAAGGCATCCATAATTCGTCCAGTTAGAACTTCGATGGAAGGCACTGGTCCTGCATCATAAACTAGACTCTTTACATGCCCCCATAAAAAGAAGTCCAGCGAGTTGCAATCTGGGGACCGTGGGGGCCAAGCAATTGGACCTGCTCTGCCAATCCACCGATTGGGAAACACTGTGTCTAAATAATCGCGGACGGTGACTCGAAAATGAGGGGGATAAACCACATTTGTTGACGAACGTGTAAAGGCACATCCTCCATTAATGCAGGCAATTCATTCTGTAGGAAGTTTAAATATGTGTCACCATTTAAAATTCGCGGTAAAATAAAAGGACCAATTAAAGTATCTCCTACTATTCCTGCCCATATGTTTACGCTAAACTGTTCCTGGTGTCGAGATTCTCTGATCATGTGTGGATTTTCTAGTGCCCAAATATGAACATTGTGGTAATTCACTACTCCGTCGCGTGTAAATTGAGCCTCGTCGGTAAAAAGGATACGAGATAAAAATTCAGGATCCACAGTACACTTGCGCAGTATCCATCTGGAGAACTGCAAGCGCTGTGGAAAGTCTCGAGGAAGCAAACCTTGGACGCGCTGAATATGATATGGGTATAGCATGTTTTCGTGTAAAACCCTCCAGACAGTTGAACGGGAAACATCCAAATGCCGTGCTATTTGTCGAGTACTCATACCAGGGTTTTCGTCGATAACATTTAAAATCTCTTCATCAACTGCTGGGTTGCGTGCTTGTCTTGGTCTACCAGTATCGTGCATTGGAGTCTGAAATCTGCCGTATTCCCGAAGGTGTTGATGGGAATTTATAAAAGTTCTGTAGTTGGGAAGCCGGCGATTAGGAAATCTTAGCGCGTACAACCTCTGAGCATTAAGCCCGTTACCATTAGCCAGACCATAAACGAAATGGATGTCAGCCAGATGTTCAAATGAATATGGTCCATTTTCCATTTTAATGTTAAACAAATCAAAAAATATACGATAAGTTATAAACCAACTTTTAAATAATGTCAAATGCATAAACCAACTTTTAAATAATGTCAAATGCTTCAAAATAAGCGTAAACGTCAAAATGAAAATAGCAGTCAAAGCCCACTAATTGTTTTTTTTATTGTTTCATTGAAAAATTTCAATTAAATATGGCGAATTACAAAAATTTGTTTAAATTTTTTTCTCGATAACGATCTTAGATGCATAAAAATTATAAGAGATAAAAAAGTTTATAAACAAAACAAAGAATGTACTGCATATTTCAGAATCCGCCAGCAGCGCACTATAAAAAAGTTTATGCGGAGAAAAGGGAGCATGACCCCTGAAAAAATATCTCCCTGTAGATTCTTACAATCACTCGGTATACTAGATGATGTAAGCCCTAAAGCGTAATCTATGTTTTAAATTTTATCTTAATATCTCAAAAACTAAAAGAGCTATGAAGGAAAAAATAAAATTTTTTTGAAAATTTAACACTCTGTAGATCGGTGACGAAGCGTTTGCGGACACATGCTTATAGGAAAAAAAAAGGCTTATTTTGACCTGGCAAATACGCCCCTAAAATCTTGATACTGAGTTTTGAGACACCCTGTATATTATATGCATTTTTGTGCATATTTTGTCGATTTAATAACAAAATGCATATTTTTCCAAAATTATTATTATGTGAACATATTTTTGTGTTTTCGGCGTTATCAGAAAATTAAAAACGCCCGGTCATGAAAACTCGTAGACTCATAACTTTAATGTCCAGTCCGGCACTTGTTTCAGGGATTTTCAAATCTGAAGATAATTGTATAATAATTAACATTTTCATTTTGGTTATACACAAGGCATTTATTGGGGGTTTCCGGAGTTTGCAGGTATATTGTTAGGGGTTATTTATTGTCATTTAATAATGCCTTATTATTACCTGCTTAACAAAGTGTATTTATATCGGATTGTAATACGTACTTCTGTACTTCTGGGGATATACCGTGAAAGAAATTAACAAGAGCAATGATTTTCATCCTCATAATAGTGATGATTTGTGAAATAAAATTAAAGAGACCTGGAATACCTACGATTTTCATCACGTTCAATGCTGATGGCATCAATGCCCAGACGTTTAAACTTATTAGTGGAAAAAAATGCTGCCGCTTTAAAATATTAAACCAATGTTTTTTTTTTTTAATATTTGAACAATCTGTTTTATATTTAATTTTGAAGTCATGTATTGTATATTTTTATCTCGATTTTCTTTTGAAATTTTTCTTCTGCCACTTCCAGCCCTTCTATCCAATGATACTGTATTTTCGCACTTATTTCTGAGGCTTTGTATAGTGCTTCTTGGTTTCCCAACTTGCTCAACTATCTAGGAATACTTTCTTCAAATAAATAATTTTATATATAGCCTTTTTTCTATCATTACTGAAATAAGAAACGCAAGGTATAGAGGTGAGATAATTGTAAAAAGCCCAGTTTACCAAAATATTCAAAAATGACATAAAATGTTAACCTCAGTGTACGAAATTTTATTTCCGTCACTGTACTTCCGTTTTGAGCTGGATTTATAAACTCGAAAAGTTGGCGAGGTTGAGGCTCAGTTGGTGTTGGAAATAGGAGTTCAATTTAAACTAAAGGGAACACTAAGTTTTATTTATACACTCGTTCATGTTGTTCATGTAAAGCTCATGTAAGGTTCGAAAACTTCACGGGTAGTTCGAGATAACCAATTTTTATGCTCGGAGTTCGGAATATCTAACCTCACAAACTTGATCATAACTTCAACCTCACCAACTTTTCGAGTTTATAAATCCACCTTTAGTTTGTCGATTGATTTCAGTATTTTAAGTGTCAAACTAGTGACTTCAAATTTGTGTTCAAAATGTCTACAGTGGCGAAAACGTCTTCGTGGATTAAAAATTTCCCAGAGTTAGAGTTTAGTGGAGAAAAAGTATTCTGTAAAGCTTGTGCAAAAATTATTGTGTGTGAAAAAAAGTTCCAAATCGATCAAAATTTGACAACACCGCTGCATAAATCAAAGTTACAAAAAAATAAAATCTGAGCCAGTTCAGCTGAGTGTAAAAAACGCATTCCAAATGTTGGAGAAAAATCGAAATCTGAAAAGGAAATTTTTCAAGAAGACTTATACAAGGCTTTGGTCGCAGCAAACATACCCTTAAAAAAATTGCAAAATCCGAAATTTAAAGGATTTTTGCAACAATGTTGTCAACGAACCATTCCTGACGAATCCACGCTTAGAAAGAAGAATGTCCATTCAGTATACGAAACCGTTTTAGAAGAAATTTAAGCTTCACTGAGTGATAAAAAATTGTACATTATTGTTGATAAAAGCATAGATGCTTGTGGCAGATATATCGCACATCTTATCATTGAAGCACTTCAAAAAGATAAAGCAACAAACCCTTATATAATAGCTTCTAAGCAGCTAGACAAAACTAATAATGTGACCGTATCCCGATTTATTCAGCAGTCCCTATCAAGTTTTTTCTTACCAAATCCAGTCCCAGATGAGAAGTTCTTAGTGCTTTTATCTGATGCAGCACCGTATATGGTAAAAGTAGGCCAAATCTTAAGAATCTTTTACCCAATATTGTACATGTGACTTGTCTTTTACATGGAATAAACGGAGTCGCAGAAACCGTCACAAATGAACATCCTTTAGTAAATAAATTATATTCAAATGTAAAAAAAGTGTTTCTAAAAGCACCTCTAAAAGTGCAGATGTATAAGGAGAGATTAGCAGGAGTTAGTTTACCTTCAGAACCTGTAATTACCCGGTGGGGAACATGGATTAAGGCCGCAATATTCTACGCAGAACATTTCGAAGCCATTAAAGAACTAATTTTAGTGTGCTCGGTTCCCAGTGCCGTTTAAAAAAATACACTAAAAGTAGGAAAAATCTCGTAGTTGTTATGTCGTAACTAATAATTGCACATTTTTGTTGATTTGTGTTTATATTCCGCATGCCAAAAGTAGTTGAAATTGAAGGAAATTCCGCATTAAATTAATTTTTTTCATGTAAATTTTGAATGTTGAAAAAAACATGCAACTATGTTACAGTATTCAAAACACTTTAATACCTAATTTAAATAGATACAACTCTGCGCTACCAGAAAGGATAAATATATATGCCCCATAAATATAACGTAAAAAATGTCTAAATAAAATTTAAAGAAAACATTATTTTAAATATTCAACCAAAAGAACCAACACAAAGTCCCGGTCTCAAATAATTTAATATTTAAAAAATTAGGTTACATGTTTCGCCTTTAAGGCATCATCAGACCTAAAAAGATGTCAATCAGCACGTATATAAGTGAGTGAATCTTACTATTAAACCTACCTGATACACCAAAAAACAATTTCAGAAGAACAAAAATGTCAAAATATAAAAATATAAAAATGATAAACGTTACAATCACATCATTAAAAACGGTTAAAAATTAAACTAAAAATTGTATATAAACAAAAGGGTATAACAAAAAACTAAAAACTTTTAAAGTTTTGTAATGTAGAAAACCGGACGGAAACAAATACTTCAGTACTATTCATATAAATTTTTTTTTCTTTTATTTACAAAGAAAAGGCATCAACCACTTGGGGTTATTAGCGTGACCAAAGTTACAATTTATTAATTATATTTGGTTAAGCAAGTCACTGTCTTTAAGAAAGTTTAGCACATTTTGTAAGTCTGTGTTCAAAATTTCCTTCATATTGTCTTTAAGGTTAGATTTAAGTCTTAGTTGTTTGAATTTTGGGCAGTCTATTAAAATGTGTTTAATGGATAAAGGCACTTGACACTGTTCACAACTGGGTCGATTTTCTTTTGACAGGTTGTAACTATGCGTTAGTTTCGTGTGACCTATTCTCAGTCGATTTAACGTGACTTGGTTTCTTCTATTTCGTAGGTTGCATTCCCACGGTTTTACATTGCTCTTACATTCCCGTAGCTTTGCCGGTGATCCGTCCCATTCACATTGCCATAAGTAAAGTATCCTGTTCTTAATCCAGCACTTAAAGTCACTAGTCATGGAGTTTGGCACTAGTATTGAGTCGGGATCTTCTATGGCAGCGCGCGCTGCCTTGTCGGCTTCCTCGTTTCCCTCAATGCCGATATGTGATGGTATCCATGTAATGATAACCTCTTTTCCCATACTATGAATATCATGAAGGATTCGGTATTCTTTTTGGACGAGTGGATGTTTAGAAAAAGGATGTTGTAGTGATCTAATGGCGCTTAGCGCGTCTGACAGAATCAAGTGGACTCCGGAATCTCTCTTCTGGACATATAATAAAGCCTGGACGATTGCATATAGCTCAGCAGTGAAAGTGCTGGTGTATTTACTTAGTCTAAATTTGAGGGTGCAGTCAGGCGCTACTACAGCTGCTCCGATTCCTTCGTCGGTTTTTGAGGCATCGGTATAAATCTTGACTCCTTTGGGAAGATCATCTAAAAGCGCAGCTAATTCTGTTTTAATTAAACTATGACATGATTCATGTTTATTGTATTGAGTCAACTTTGTAACACAGTTAGGTTTAGTAATAATCCAAGGGGGGGGGGGGGCATTAGGTGGTCCTGTTGGAAAAATGTAGGAAATTGAATATTGAATTTATCTCGATATCGATTTTTTCGTTCATAGAATGTTGGTCTAGAGCGTTTCTTTCGTGGTAACGGTCTGAAAAAACATTTTGGTGAGATGGGTGTCCAAAGTTTCCAGCTACAGATGATGCATACGATAGGGAGAGATAGGTTCTGCGGTAATTAAGAGAGGATTCGGATGCTTGACAGAGTAAACTATCCACAGGGCTGGTCCAGAAAGCGCCAAGAGCTAGATGTATACCTGCATTGTGAATTGTATCTAGGAGCTTAAGTAAGGATGGTGTCGCAGAGTCATATGCAATTGAACCATAGTCCATTCGTGATCTGATTAGAGCTCTGTAAACTTTAAGTAGTGTTTCTGTGTCCGCTCCCCATGATCGGTTTGATAGAATTTTTAGCATATTTATTCCTTTGCGGCATTTCAGCACCACATTTTGTATATGGGGTTTCCAGGACAGGCCTTTATCGAACACCATTCCAAGAAACTTGACGGTGTCAAAGAACCTTAATGGTCGCCCATATATATTTAGACAAGGTATTAGACAAAACATAATACATTTAGTTTTCTTCGTGGAAAACTAAAATCCTGTGCACTCAGACCATTGTTGTAGTTTGTTAAGATGCTTTTGCTTAATATTAGTCATGGATTCTATGTTCTTTCCTTTAATGATGAGTACTAAATTATCTGCGTAGAGTCTGCATTTTACTGGGGCCGTAATATTTTGCGATATATTATTTATGGCTACTAGAAGTACGGAGCCTTGAGGGGTGCCATTTTCTTGTATCTTTTCTTCAGAAGTTATTCCATTTATTCTTACTTTGAAATTTCTATGTTGTAAAAAGTTCTCTATAAATCTTATCATATTTCCTTTAATATTAAGATGGGTAAGTTGTTGCAGAATTCGGTATCTCAAGGCTGAGTCATAGGCTCGTCGAATATCAAAGAATACGGCTAAGCATCGCTGCTGGTTAATAAATGCCTCGTGTATTTCTGACTCCAAATCTATGATATTGTCTTGTGACGATCTTTGTTTGCGAAAGCCGCTTTGCTCCGGAGTAATTAGTTTATTCGTTTCCAGATACCATGACAACCGGTTATTGACAATCTTTTCAAGTATCTTACACATCACGCATGTAAGAGAGATAGGTCTAAACGAATCTGTGCTGTTTAGGTTTTTGTCTTGTTTTGGTACTGGTACGATGATCGCTTTTGACCACAATTTAGGGAATTTTTGTTGCTTCCAAATGAAATTGTACATGTCAAGAAGGAAATTTTTTCCATTTTGTGGTAAATTGGTAAGAAATATGGCAGGGATATTATCCGGACCTGGACTGCCATTTTTTAGACCATTTAAGGTTTCTTCTAATTCGGTTTTTGTAATGGCTGCATTAAGCACAGAGTCATTGTCGTCGTATATTACAAGGGGGATTTGTTCGGCATTTTCTTTATGTGTTCTAAAATCTTCAGTAAAGTTTTGGTTACTTGAAAACTTTGCATATGTCTCTGCAAAAAGATTAGCTATATCGGTGCTATTTGTTAAATTGTCGCCATTACTGATTATTGAGCGGATGGGTGTAAAAGTGTTCTTTCCAGAAACTCTCTTGATTTTGTTCCATACCTCTCTAGATTGTGTCGAGTTTGTTAAAGTTGATACATATTTAGTCCAAGAGTCCTTTTTACTTTTCTTAATTACATATCGTGCTTTTGCTCTAAACTTTTTGAAGTTAATCTTGTTTTCTAGTGTTTTTTCCTTCTTGTATTTATATAGAGCTTGTTTGTACAATTTAATAGATAAGGCACATTGTTCATTCCACCATGGAACAGGAATATGTCTGATATTATTTGTACATTTTCCAATTGATTGCTCTCCTGCTTGTATTAAGGCATTAGTTAAGTTTTCCACTAAAGAATCAATTCCATTTTCGTACGAAAGTGATTTGATTTTGTTTTCAACCAGAATTTGGTATTTTGACCAGTCTGCATTTTTTAAGTTCCACTTATCCGATATAGGAGTGTCGTAGGTAGTGGATGAGTCAGTAATGCTAATGGGATAATGATCACTTCCATATAGAAATGGAAGGGTTTTCCATTGGAGAGATATTGCCAGTGATGGGTCACATAGGCTAAGATCGAGTACTGATGAGAGACCTGTGGAGATATTAAAGTGAGTACCTTCTCCATTGTTCAGTATTATTAGATTCGACGAGTCTATGACATCAAACAAAGTGTTTCCCCTGAGGTCAGTGTTATCACATCCCCAAACTGCATTATGACAGTTAAAGTCGCCAATCACCAATCTTGGAGGGGGAACTTGCGTCAGTGGATGGCGGGATATATATATTGCATATTGAGATCTTTTTGGAAAGATTTACGGTAACTGCTACTACTTCCATTGTTGAGTTGACAGGGATTTCATGAGCACTAATATCCTTACGAATAAATAGTGATACTCCTCCACTAGCCCTATCTTGGTTCTGTCTGTTTTTGTGGAAGCCGTTAAAATTCCTTGGACAATTTGTTTTTGCTTCCTTAAAATGTGTTTCTTGTAATCCTATAATGGTAGGGTTTTCTTCTATGATAAGAACTTGAAGCATTTCTAAATGAGCGTAATATCCATTAATGTTCCACTGTAAGATAGAGTGAGATAATGAAGATAATGAAGACATTGTTTTATTATTAATAACAAATAATAAATCTTTCTGTTGCTAATACTGCGTCTGAGAAACATCACTTTCTGTGCCCGAGGTCAATCCATCGATATGATTTCTAATCTTTTTCTTAAATTTAGTGCATCGGTTTTTAGTAGAGCGGTCAAGATGGGGGTATATTTTCTCTAACATAAAGTTTAGTGCTGCAAGATCTGTAGTATAATCATTTATTGTGATGTTGATGGGGTTTGGAGAGCCTTGAATATTAGAGAGTAGGTCAGTTAGTTGATCATATGTAAGTATAAATGGTGGTGAATGCGTTTCAATAAATTGCTTTAGTGCTGGAGAGGGTCGTCCAGTCAATGTGGTGGATTTAGGTGGGTCGTGTTTTGCTTTTTTTTGAGTATGGTTTGGTTTTATAACTAAATTGTTCTCATCATTTTGGTTTCTGCTTGCGTCGACCGGAGGGGTTAAAATATCTGTAAGATTTCTTTTGTTTGCTGATTGTTTACCATCATTATCAGGAAATGTATTTGGGTTTGGTGTAGATGTTTCCAACGATATTAGCTTCTCTGGTTGGGGTAAATAAACTTCTTGAGGGGTGGTATATTGAGAAGGTTGTGACTGCATAGATATTACATTTTGTGGGTTTTCTATTGGTATTTCAACTGACCCCGGGCACTTAGTGGCAATGGCCCTGGCTGTTTGCATTTGAAACATTGGTTATCAGTTGCTAAAAAGATGCGATATTGTGTGTCTTCATAATTAATTGGTATTGTTTCAGGAACATGTAGATCTTCAGTTGGTGATATAAAGACTTGGCGACGGAAGCTTAGAATATGAGAATAGTCCGGATCAGAAATATTTATTTTAATATAAGATATATCTGATAGTAGTTTTAGTCCCAATTTTTGCAGCTCTTCTCTTAATATGTCGTTTGGAATTGTTGGACATACGTTGGATATTACAAGTCGTTCTGAAGGTGTGACTAGGCGTCTGCCATAAAGTATTTCATTGTTTACAATGATTGGTCTCTTCTCTGAAATAAATTTATCTACACAGCTTTTGTTAGATAGATATATACAAATGCGATTATTGGATATTCTTGATGAGAAAATAATGTTCTTCGGTCCAACAATTGGTCCAAGGGCTAATATGTAGTCTAACAATTTGGAGTCTTCTACTGCATTAAAGATTATAGATTGATCTTTTTTTGGACTTTGTTGTTGATTTAGGGCAGAAGCATATGACTTGGGTGTGGTTGACGAGTCTCCATTAGTGACAGGTTTTAAACGGTTAGGAAGAAGACCATCTGAAGTATTATTCATTATTTTGGGTTACGCTTCCGCTTCTTGGTCATTGAGAGTAACCGCGTTAAATATGGCCCTGTCCTACTGGCGCGTGCCAGGTCGCGTGGCTGTTCAGACAGTGGAGCGTAGGAATCCAAGGAGTTTTGAACTGTTTGGTGCTTGCGCAACTCTTGGTTTCACGTGCTGGTTTTCGCTGAGTTAGTAGGGTTAAATGATCGAATTTTGGTGTACTTACAGTTTTTCTTGGATTTCTGATCTTATATTGGTGTTATCACTATATTAGGATATTTTAAAACTGCAATAGACTAAAGATAATAGACTTTTATTCAGGAACTGACGACAACAATACTGTAACTGTCACTATCAGGACCGGACTCCACTATTCATATAAATTATTTTGGCAATATAGCATTATAATAAGTTTGGTCCACATCAGGAATCCATTTAAACATGCTTCTTATCGCCTAAAGTCTGTGCGTTTTAAGAAGTCCGCTAAGCCATAAAACCTCTTGAGCATTATGTCGGTGGCTCTCCAACAATAAATTATATTGAAGGTAATTTTGGATGTTGATGAATTACATTTTCTAAATAAAATAATTTAAAGTAAATAAAAAATTAGTTCAGGTAAAGAAAAATAATAATTTTTTAGCTTTTGTAGTATTCAGACAAATTAGTTTTACGAATTCTTTTTTATAAAGTTTTGGTTCTAAAAAGAACCGATTTTGTAGTCTTGCGACAGAACGTACCTACTTGTAGATAGGTACTACTAAAAGTAGTCTTCCTCTGCATTTGAAATTTCACCCATGCTTTCAGACTCATCAGAATCAACATCATCGTCATCATCATCATCATTCGTAATAATTAACGGTCTTACTTCGTCTATAACCTGTTCTGTCTCATAAGATTCAAAAATAATTTTTTCTGTGTGTTCAATGCATTTCCGCCATTCTTCTTTGCCCGCTTGGCTAAGCGCCTCCTCCCATAACTTTATAACGCTAGGCTTACCGATATTTTTACAGGCATGTCTGTCATAATAGTTCTTGCTAATACCCCATACCAATTCAATTGCGTTGTAATGACAATGGTAGGGCGGCAATCTCAAAACTTGATGTCCATATTTGAGGGCTAATTCGTCAACAACATACTTTTTTTTAAATGACTGCTCTTTACACTTGCTTAAAAGTTCACTTTTTAAATATAAATTTTCATGGTTTATGTTTTTCTTTGACAACCACTAATTTATTTCTTCCTTTTTCCAGCTGCTTGTAGGGAATTTCTCTTCGAGTCTCGTATGGTAAGAGGCATTGTCTAAAACAATTAAGGAAGGTTTTTCTAAACTTTTTAAAAGTTTTTCCTCGAACCAATGCTCAAAAATGTCAGCATCCATATTGCCGTGATAATCATCAGTTTTTTTTGTTGATGAAAATATCAAACTGGCATTTAAAACAAAACCTTCTTCATTTCATGCATGTAATATAATATACCTTTTTCCATTACTTGCACGGGTACTTGAATAACAATGCTTTGAGTCATCCTGCCAAGACGTTTTTGTTGAAGTTCCGTTTGCAAATACCCATGTTTCGTCATGTTTTTTTGACTTCATTCCGAGGAATTTTTTTTAGTACAGATAGGCGAGTTGGAGGTTTCATCTTCCTGCCTGTGTAGTCGGATCATGTAGCTCGATAGTCACGAACCCATACCTTCTTCCATTCTTGGTGAGAGTGACTTGTACCTCTAACAAAGATTAAGTGAACTTTACGACAGCTACTTGATTGAGCGGTATTAACTTATAATTATATATAGGTGCAGATGTTTTGTAGTATTTAAAGTTATTTTCTTTAAGTTGCATAATGTTGTAGTGTTTTCTGGTGTTCACTTTCAAAAGTAAACGTAAAAGACAAACTGGGTGAATAATATTCAGATTTTTTTCTAAATCCTATGTATGCAGCTGTAAACTGCATCTACTTCCTGGCCAGAAGAATGACCAGGAGTTGAAAACTTCATGGCAATTAATTTAATATTCGGATGACTTTGCATAAAAGAAACTATTATACCGCACTAGCTATCGCTCCATAATACCAACAATGTCAACTGCGGATTATCTCAAAAACTGTCTCTAGAGCTTTGATGAGCATTAGCCATGTCGTTTCCATTTTTATCCATCAGGGCTCCACTCCACAATGAGCAATATACCTGATTGGTACTTAAAAGGATCGCAGTCAAATTTTAAACATTAACGAACATTTCTTTGACACGTGCTTCTAATACTCTCTTTTATTTTCGTCTGTTAGCATTCCTAGATTGGTCTTAATTTTGACAAAACACAGACCTATATAGGGAATCTTCCACTGGTTGCTTGCGTAAAGACCTGCAGAGATCATTGTGAAGTTCATACATCTTCTTTATATTCAAAGAAAAATCTAATTAGGGTCGCTGGTTTGAGCCCTGCAGTAATGCGACTCTACTCGGGGGGAAAGATTAAATGTATAACTTGATAAAATTAAGATGGTTCATACATATTTAATGTTTCTTATGTTTCCCTTGATCAGAAATTGCAGGTGTATTTGTAATGACATCTTTTTTACAATGTGCTGTGAAACAGGCGTTTGGCTTATTGCCAAAGTGCTTGGAAAGAAATTTTAAATACTTGGATCTGCTTAGTTCCAATTTGAAAATAATAACTAGAGGTATATTTTCTACTGCTATTTGTTTGGTTGTTTTTCTTTTTTTGTGACGTTCAACATCTCTTGGTTGTCGTTAATAAATATAAATGTTTCTCTTGTTCTTTTAGCATGTAATAACGTCCAAAAGTGTGTTCCCTCTCATATATCACAAAGTTGTATGTGCTTTATTTTAAACTGAACGATCAAAAAATGTGAAGAGAATCTCAAATACGTATGTGACACATACCATTTAGGGGAGAAGTGGCACAAAAGAGCCAGTTTAATAAACGGAGCAAAAAAATATAATTTTAATGAAAGAAATGATGATTTTTTTTTCAATTATTATTTATTTATTAAAGCAGGTAATTTCATACGAAAAAACCTTAAACACTATAAAAAAATCAACGAAATATTCATTTTTAAAAAATGCGTATTTTGGCTCCGTCATGACATTTCGGTATGGAAAGAGCTACCAAAAGTTATAAAAGCGCCAGTCTGTATTATAAAGTGTAATTGTGAAAATTATGCAAAATAATAATAATTGCACTATAACATCATACATACAAAAAGACAATTCTAACAAACGCTTTAATCTTAACATATTATTTAGTCATACCTATTATATATAATAATATAATCTTAACATATTAGAGGCGGATTATTTTTTATTAATAACAATCTCGAAAATTAGACAAAATAACAAATAATATCTTTTATCAAAAACAACATCGTTAAATCTTTAAGAACTTCAAAAAAAATATTGCTCACTTTGAGCTTCAAAGTCTTAACTATCTAATTGCTTAAGTTTAAGATTCAGACTTTTTAGGAACTTTGGAATATATAATGTAATTTTCTTAAAATTAGAAAAATGGACTGTTTTGTGGTCATTTTCTTAATAATAATTTTTGGGTTCTTTGCATTACCCTCTTTCTCTTCTAATTTTTTCTTTTCGGGAGTATCAGTTACGATGGCAGATGACATTTTTCTATTACTGCGTGTCGTGTTTTGTCTTGGCTCCGCTTTAGAAAATGGTCTTATCATTTGCGGTGTGGGGTTTGCTAGATCCCCCATCGGGCGCCTCCCCAGGTGGTGGATAGGGGACCGTCTCCCAGATATGGGTGATACCGAGGAAATCAAATACTCGGGGCGAACCAAAATCTAGCTTGGAAATGGGCAGCATCATTTTCAATACCAAGTTGATGCATATAGGAAAGGATCCTGGACTGGATCAACGAGGAATACCGGAGGGCGCGACTGTACCAGTCTTCTTGGTCTCCGCAATGCGATGATAAAGGCAAGGGGAAACCATCTCATTACATATCCCTAGTAAATCATCATGGCGATAAAAATCAACAAAGATGAGATTACTGATCATGGGCCTCGGAACCCAAGATCCGGCAGGGGAGGAAAGGACAAGGCCTCTCAGGTCGTCAGCCGGCGAAATCCTTGTCAAACTAACGGAGACAACAAGATAAGGATGACTAATGTAAGAATCGGAACGTGGAATGTCCGGAGCATGTTCCAGCCCGGTAAGATGCATAATGTTTTTCTAGAGATGTACAGGCTGAATATCAATGTATTGGGGATAAGCGAGGCAAGATGGCCCGACTCAGGCTTGCTATCAACAGATAATGGCACAATATATTACTCCGGAAGCACTAATAATCGGCATAGGAATGGCGTGGCAATTATGGTCAATAAAGAGTCGAATAGAGCAGTAGAGAATTTTGTCCCGATTTCAGATAGAGTAATGATATTACAGCTGAAAACATCACACACCAGAATGAACCTTATCCAAGTATACGCCCCTACAGCGGATGCAGAAGAGAATGATATAGAAATGTTCTACGAACAAATGGAAGAAGCTCTCAAAATAACGAAACACAGAGAAATTACTATAGTCCTAGGTGATCTAAATGCAAAGATCGGAAAGGGCCAGAGTGGTAGGAATGTAGGAAACTATGGTCTGGGGGAACGCAACGAAAGAGGGGATAGACTGCTACAATTCTGCCAAGAGCAAAACCTAATTATAACAAACACCTTTTTCAAGTTACCAGACAGACGGTTATACACGTGGCGATCACCCGCAGATAAACCGGAAAAAATAATCAGAAATCAGATAGACTATATTATGATCAGCGAAAGATATCGTAACGCTGTTAAAGCAGTGAAAACATATCCTGGAGCAGATGTTTCCTCCGACCACAACCCAGTAATCGCCAACATTACACTTACACTCAAAAACACTAAGAAACATCAGAGAATCCCTAGAATAGAAACAAGAAAACTTAAAGAATCTGAAGTAAAAGAAAACCTCCAACAGAAATTACACAAGAACCTTGATAAATTGAATACAGACACCAATGATATTGACGAACAATGGAAATTACTAAAGCATTGCCTGCTCGATCCATGCAGGGAGACCCTAAAGGACACCCCGAAGAGGAAAGAAGAATGGATGACTGATGAAATACTATATATGATGGAACGGCGTAGACATTTTAAGAACAAAGATATACACAAATACAATGAGATCAATCGCGATATCAGGAAAAAGATTAGGGAGACCAAGGAAACATACTTCGAAGAGAAATGCAAAGAGATCGAAGATCTCCAGAACAGATACGACCTGTTTAACCTGCATAAAAAAGTTAAAGAAATGGCAGGGTTAAGAAGACACAATCCCATTAGTACAATCCAGGACAGAAATGGTAACACCATAACACAAATAGATGAAAAGTTACAGCGATGGAAAGAGTACATCGAAGAACTGTTTGAAGATGAAAGAGGGGATCTGGAACACACAGAAATGGACCCAAATGAAAATGGCCCAGATATCACAAAGGAAGAAATATTGTATGCCCTAAAAACATCAAAGAATGGAAAAAGCCCTGGACCCGACGAACTGTCTATAGACATACTAAAAATCATAGATACAAGGTACATACATATCCTGGTGAAACTCCTTAACCAAATCTATAAGACGGGTGTTATGCCCAGGGAATGGTTGATTTCGACCTTTATCTGCCTCCCCAAAAAAGCCAACGCCAGAGAGTGCAGTGATCACCGCACCATTAGTCTGATGTCTCATACATTAAAATTGCTCCTAAAAATTATCCATAACCGCATATATCACAAACTGGACATGGATATAGAGGAAACACAATTTGGATTCCGTAAAGGCCTGGGTACACGAGAGGCTCTCTTCTCACTTAATGTATTAATTCAGAGATGCCTAGATGTGAACCAAGATATATATATATTTGTTTCATTGACTATAACAAAGCGTTCGATAAAGTCCGCCACGACCAACTAATGAAGGTCCTCCAAGCGAAACAAATAGATCATAACGACCTTAGAATCATATCTAATCTATATTATGGACAAAGAGCAAGAGTGCGCATTAACGAACATCTGTCAGAAGAGATTGAAATTAGACGAGGGGTGAGGCAGGGCTGTGTATTATCACCACTCCTCTTTAACACATACTCAGAAGAAATAATGAAAAAAGCGCTGGAGGGAGAGTCAGCAGGTATAAAGGTAAACGGAATACCGATTAACAACATTAGGTATGCGGACGACACTATCATAATGGCAGAAAACATCGAAGATCTTCAGAGACTGACGAATAGGATAGTCGAATGCAGTCAAGAATACGGGCTAACAATGAACATCAAAAAGACAAAATATATGAGAATATCGAAAACCCAGAGAAACAACGAGAACCTGACAATCAGTGGCACCAATGTAGAACAAGTAGAACAATACACATACTTGGGCACAATGATTAACTCCATGGGTGATTACTCCAAGGAGATTAAGACAAGAATAGAAAAGGCACGGGCGAATTTCAACAAACTAAGAAGAGTACTCTGCACAAGAGACCTAAAGCTGGACCTGAGAGTCAGATTGGCAAGATGCTATGTTTTCTCGACATTGCTTTATGGATTAGAGGCTTGGACCCTGAATGCAGCAACTACCAAAAGGCTGGAATCATTCGAACGATGGGTATACAGAAGGATGTTGAAATTATCATGGACAGCGCACGTCACAAACACTGAAGTCATGAAAAGGATAAACAAGGAAATGGAAATTATAGAAACAATTAAGATCAGAAAACTACAATACCTCGGACATATTACACGCGGGACAAGATACGCCGTGCTTCAGCTGATTATGCAGGGTAAAATCCTAGGAAAGAGAAGTATAGGAAGAAGGAGAATATCATGGCTGCGCAACCTGAGAGAATGGTACGGATGTACATCGAATGAACTTTTTAGAGCAGCTGCCTCCAAAATCCGAATAGCTATGATGATTGCCAACCTCCGTCGCGGAGACGGCACTTGGAGAAGAAGAAGAATTTGCGGTAATAACTATAATTTGTTGCCTAGAAGTACTCGGAATCGCAACCGTAGGGGTAGAGGTTAAATGGGGAGATGGTCTGATAATCTGGTCTGTTACAACCTCATTTTCTTCGCGAGCTTCAAATGGGTTTGTAGAAGAAGTATTGATCTTAAGTTAGTTTCAATATTTTCCTTGTCCAAGTTCAACTCATTACCATCGTTTGACTGTGATGGATCAGGTCTATCAGTGACATATTAGGATAAAAATTCTTCCTCATTAAATATATTACAACTAAAGGGGTAAATTCTTGTTTTTAAAAATCCTTGTGTTAAATTCTGACGACTGAAAGCTGGCAGATATGCTTCTTTTACAAATTGCCCAACTTGATATATGGTCACCGTTTTACCAGGGTTTGATAACATCCATTCATTCATGGCAATGCGGTATCTAGTCTTGAAAGGCCCATATACTGTGACATCGAGTGGTTGCAGTTTATGACTGCAGTGCGGTGGGAATGTAACTATAATGATCAAGTTTTGACTGGCAAATTCAACAACTCTGAGATTCACATGAGACCTGTGATTATCCATTAATATCAATGCTGGATTCTCCTTTGATGGCCCAATATGCATCACAAAGTGTTCAAGCGCTTTAACAAAACAGTCCTCAGTCATCCATCCAGAAGCTTGAGCCAACCCTAGGGCTCCAGGCGGACCATTATTAACATAGTATCTTTGTAGTTTACTTTAGGAAACACAAAAATAGGCGGTAAAGAACCACCAGCAGCATTAATAAAGAACAGAGTTGTCACTAATGTTTCTCGTTCAGCTGAGGTAACTTGGCCAATTTGTTTCGAACCTCTTTCAGCTATGACTTTAGGAGGATTGGTGACGGTGCTGCATCCTGTTTCGTCAGCGTTAAAAATCATAATAGGGAGGAAAATGGCATTTGCGTAAAACCAAAGACATTAGAACTATTAGACGAAACGATTCATTCATAATTCCCATAAAAGTATCGACTATTATTGTTTTAAAATAATTGGCGAGTGCGAGAGAGAAAGGCAGATCTCCTTGGCCCGATCGGCAACATTGTAAACCGTCCCTTGGTTTTGATCGCCAGTGGTGTAGAGGTTAAAACCTAACAACAATGTATGAAAATAATACAATACATTTTTTTGTATCAGAATTTTTTCCTAAGAATGGAAATAATAGGCTACAAGAAATATACTACAATAAAAAAAAAATTAATCACATTGCTTGTTTGATTTAATTGTTTTGCGTCTTTTTAACATATTGGATTAATTCCGAATCTTGAAATTTTAGAATCACAAATTTACCTTTAATACTTATAAGATTCCGAAATTTCTGAATCCCAGTATGAAAGAAAGAGGTTATTTGGAAAATTCCTATTTTGAATTAGTTTCAGTTGGAAATGTATCACAAAATATGGGTAGGTACGTAAATGCAAAATAAAACACTGCTACTATTGCAAAAAAGTTGCTAAACTTTATTTTATTATTAGAATTAAAAACATTATAAAAAACTTTGTAAAAATTGTAATTACGAGGTAGACTACATTTATTCTTATTAAAATCTATAGGACATTATACGAGTGTCCCAATTCTATTTGGACATGAAATATCTTAGCTCCTGTATATAAAAAAAAAACAATGAATACAAACATTTCTTATTTCAAAAACTGCCTTCAACAAGCATATACTTAAATATACAGGTTGTCCTAAACTTTGTAATATGTACTCATCGACTTAACACCATTGTATGTACTATATATGTCTAAACTGAATGGTTGTTGAGATATTGTTAATTGAAAAATTACGGTTCTTGAAGTCAACAAATATCAACCTCGGGTTTAACCAGATGTCATATTTTGTTACTTCCTGTTAAAAGCTGGAAGTTATGATAGAAGATATTCTTAGATAAACAATGATAAACTAAGGTGTAGATATGTATAATATTAATAATAATCTTTATTTGCAATAATGTTTAAAAACAACAAAAGAAGATGGCTTCACAAACAGAATAATGTATTCCAAAAAAATAACTACTTAATCATACATCATAAATAAAACATACCCTAATAATACATGATTGTGCTGCTTCTGTCATAGAAAATTTATCCTTCAACACTTTTAATAGTCCTGTTAATGTCCTTACCCGATCTTTAACGTGTCGGACTTGTTTTTTTAAATTATAAACTTGTTTTCTCTGTTCAGTAATTGTGTTTTTTATAATTGTAACGTTTTTCCTCCATTTCCCTGGGGTGGAAAAATCGCTACTGGCCATGTCTCCAATATAATGCCCTTTTCTAAAAAATGTAAAAAATACACTTTAAGTAGCTTTACTCCTTTATGCAATTAAAAAAATGTATATTATACAGGGTGGCGCACATACGAAACATGTACGGAAAACGTTAAAAAAATTTAAAATTATTTTTGTTCTAGTACCTAATATGTAGGTTTATATTGGGAGCACATTTCAAAATTATTTTGGAATATACTGGGTGGCTCAAAAAAAAGTTATACGTACCCCAAATTTCTAAATGAAATATCCTGTATATTAGGCACTCTTATGGTGTATTTAAATGACCTGTGTGCTTCAAGCAACTAAACTGAATATCTTAAATCATATTCAGTATTGAACACCTGCTGTATAAAAAAAAATTTAAATGTGCCCCTTAATGACCCCACTTAACCTGAATGACTATACGTACTGAAACAAAAAGAAAAAAATTTTTTAGCAGTGTGTTGTAAATAAACACCCTCCTGTATGGGTACTAATTTGATATACCTTTTCCTAGATGTAGCATTTTCTATAGCTGCATAATTTTCATTAGGTTTAAATTATCCTACTTCCGAAGCAGTTTCGGTGATTGAGGATGACATCTCATCAATGTTAGGACTGTCTGTTTTCAAAATGATAAATTAGTTTACAAAAATAAATTGTGTTAATTAAAATTAATAAAGATGTAAAGTTACCTAAAAAGAAAATATGCTTACCCAATTCCAGAAGGACCAGGAACTGACATTATATTTGGAACAATATTTGTAGGCCTAAAATAAAACGAAAAGATGGACATAGAACTTTTTTTCTAGAATCAACAGAAAAATAAAAGAAAAAGCCCAAATAGCATTTTTCTTCATGATTAACATTTTTTTGAACAACTTTTGGTTGCATAGGGCCTACGTATCTTTGAATATTAGGAGAATTATAAATAATCTTGTAAGGTTCATCAGCAACTCGATCAGCATCATCTGATTTAACCAATATATCATCAAAGCATAGCTTAGACATCCCAAAAATGAATAAAATGAACTTCTAATTAATAATAAAAGGGTTTCATAATGAATAATAGGTATACATACCTATTACACTTATTATAAACCAAAAGTTTTATTTGTCATAAATATAACATTACTAATTTTATTATTAATAGATATTACTTACGCCAATGTTGTTTTTTGCGGCAGGTGGTGTGTTCCAATAACAGTTGACTCAGAACTAAAAAACAAACAAGGATATTAAAATATTTTAAATAATTCTATTAGGCAAACCAAAACTTGACACATCCCAATCTTACCTGTTAGAGAGGTCGTATAGAAATAACAAGCCTTTACAGTAACGAGGGTTTACTCCCTTTCTAACATATTTAGCACCATTCACCCTTACTAAAATATCTGCAGGAAAAAAGTGATCCGAGCACAACTCTGGATTGTTTCGTAAAGGTTGGTTATCCAGAATCCTACTAAAGAAAACCAAAGTTTTCTTTTTTCAGCATCTTGAGGAAACCTAAACGGAATGTTTATATGTTATATATAAAACATCTGAATAAATAGGTACCTAATTAAATTTAGGAATAGGATTTCAATTTTGCAGTATTTTACTAGTCGATATCTTTTTACTCGTTTACTATTAAGTAGCTACCATGAGTTATTTATCAATATCTGCTCTTAATTGTTTCTAAGTATAACAAAACTTTTTCATTGTGCATAAAAGTTTTAACAACAATGGTGCTACCACAGGCCACAGCATTAGTAAACAAACCCATACGCTACACCAATGCTTTCTATAAAACAATAACCTAACCATACTTACCGATGAAATGATAAATTTGGATTAAAATTATCCACTTTTTACACACTACACAGGCACGAACCATTATTGTTTATTTCTACACTAATGTTTAGGCAAATACACAAGGAAATCAAAAATAAACTGCAATAAAGGCACAAAAACACAAGCTAGCTGCTGTGACTCACTGGCAACATCGCAATCGCTACAGTCATTCAAAGAATCTCTCCGGTTGTAAAATCGTAGTACAATGTTGCCGTAGTGCCTGATATATATAATAATAATTTCAATACTTTTAAGGTTTTTAACAGTTTTCGATAAAATATTTGCATAACATTGCAAGCATAAATGCATAATTTGATACGCACACCTTAACTTTTTTGTATGTTAGGTTCTGGGCGTTACTGCAATTACTAACTCAATCTTTTAAAAACAGTTTTTCCCTAATATTTCTAACAGACAGCTAAAGCCGGCTAAGGTCAAATTTTGAGCGACAGAGATGAATAATAAAGAGGGAATGATGATTTGCCACATCAAAATGTAAACAATTTGGTCTAATAGTTCTAATGTCTTTGCGTAAAACAGTGCTTAGTTTCTCAAAAAATGTGTTTACATTAGTTTTGCTAAAATTTATTGCACGGGATAGAGAAGTGCTTTCAGGTTTTCTCACAGTTAAATCTTTGTATCTGCTCATAAACCCTTTGAGCCAATCATCACTCGCAGTTTTAATTTCCTTCCATTTATCTGGGCTAATATCATTGGCCATGGCGTAATCAAATGCCAGCTTCTTAGTTTGATGTCTTGTTAGGCCATAGTACATTTTAGAAGCAGTCTTTAAATAATCCGCAAGCATATTCTCCTGGTCTGTTATGAAAATATGCTCATTTCCTATATAAGGACAGTGTTTATAATGTGATTCACTAGAAACCTTTACTTTTTTAACTATTTTAGCTAAGTACCTATGCTCTCGATATATTTAAAACAAGTGCAGTTTTGTTTATGGACTCATCTTTGTCCAAAACTTCACTGACTGCTTCTTCAATTACCGATTTTTCGGGTCTTTTCGTTTTTTTTTGGACCAGTGTTTTCAATAATGCAATATCTGAACAAAATAATTTAATAACATAATATGAAAAAAAATGCATATTTATTATTATTTTATTTTGTTTACAAAATTCAAATGCAGGGTTATGAAAGAGCCAGCTCTTTTAAGTCCCATTCACCCGGCTCTTTCATAACTTATTCTTTAAAAAAATATAACCTTCAAAATAACAACAATATCAAAACTTTTGCGGCTCAGTTTTTATGCAGCTGCAAGGCCAAATATATGCACAAATTCAATCTACAATCCATTTACCAATGTCTGTTTACAATAAAATACCAAAAAACAACTTAACTGAAGCAAAATACTTACTTTTTAGTGCCAAAAACTTTGACTCGATGTGCAGGCGTCCGTTGGTTTCGGCGAACTGTCAAATGTTTGTGGGTGACGGGAAATCACTGTTGCCACTTAAAAATAAAATTACCAACCAAATCCATTCCTAAACCTCCAAAGTAATGTAAGTGGCTCTTTCAAAACTTGGCTCCTTCATGCCACTTCTCCCTAGTGACTAAATCATAATATTTTACCTTTGATATAGCTATTTAATTTCGACTGCCTACATCGTAACATTGATCATACAACTTTGGAATTATATAGAATCCATAGATATTTCGATATACACTTATGTCATAGTGAAAAGTGAGATTTGACAAAAATGTGACTTACAATAGTGTAACTCTAGGGTAACGATTTGTCAATCAGTATATTATTTTATAACCAAACATAGTAAGATCTAAAAGCATTCGTGGAAAGGGAGGTAAACAAAATATGCTTTTAAAACCCGCATTGTAAAAATAAATGTGCTTTTACAAACCCCATTATATGAAAGTGTTTTTCAGCATAATTTTTTTGTTTTCTACATACAGCATGCCTAATCTAACATATTTTCATTCTCATCCTATCTCTCACATTCTGCTTCCAACTTAATGTCGTATCTCTAATGAGAGAGAGAGAAACGTACGTCGAGCTCGCGGCGGTCGCCAGACCGGAAACGCCGAGATTCAATTATTTAACCCTCTCTTAAACAATAGGTGGCTGTGAAATGAAGTGATCATTTTATAATGTTTGAATCCCGGTAACGTGATTTGGAATTAATGGTCTGCGAATGTCGTGATAAGCGAGCAGTTGCACTCAGCTCCAACAGAGCGGTGTGACGCTATTTCTGGCTCTGACTGTACCCTAAATATTCAAATGCATTTTTGTTTTGACTGATAAGCTTTTTGTTTTGCGGCGCTCGCCGTTTATCGTGTAAAACTTTAAAACTGCGATCTATACTGGAAATGACGAGCTGCTCTATAATCAGGAGGCACCAATAATTTTAACGGTGTTCTTATATTGATCTTAATCGAAATCGTGATATAAAACAGTACAAAAAATATTTAGCTGAACGTTAAGTTTAAATCATCAAATTTTATTCATTGTAAGCATTTTTTTTTTAATTCTCACAATAGGTTTGTTACCGGTATTTGTTTTTCGTGATTTTTTTTTATGGTAATTAATATGATTCAATAATCTAGATAAGCTGTTAAAATTTGAACTCTCTAAGTGTGTCCAATCCTTAGATATTCAATATTAAAGAACGAGTTTCGGTAAAAAGCGCTTCGCCGACTCGTGACGTCTTTCTGCATAAACACCACGGCGCGCAGGTTACTAAACGCGAGCGAATTTGAATTTACTAATTGCTCAGTAATCTATTATCATCCATCTAGAGCAGGTCTTTGTTTCCAATGTACATGATTATTATTATTATTATTGTTTGGAGAATTTGTAGTTGAGAGTCCAGCAACCGAAAATCATGTTTAAATTACATACATTCAGATAGAAATATTAACCCATTTGCACTGCTGGTCCTTTTAAAAGGACGATAAAAATAATCTATGTTATCGGCACCTGGACGAATAATAATGACTCGCACATAGATGCCGACAGTAATTTACTAATTAGAATATTATTTCTGCACGAATTTTATACGTTGACGTTATATTTTATGTATTTGGTTATTTTGCGACAGGTTGAAACTTCCAAGAAAATAAATCGTTGTGAAAATGAGTGACTATTCTCAAAAAAGGTAAGTTTGCGTTAACAATATAATATTTACCTTATTTTTTTAGTATTGTACATTGAAAGTAAACATTGTATTTCTATTATATTTTACAATAAAGTCAAAACCATGTTCACATTTGAGGTCATGCGTCCCTAAACTATCTGGTTCTTTTAAAAGGACTGTAGGTTTATTGGATATTATCTGTTTTGTTTGTAGATTGGTTTTTATATGTAAGTAGGTAAATATAATAAATGAAATATATTATTTTGTTTTAGGTTTTGGAAAAAACGACTCACGTTAAACGAACTAATGGAAGAAATTGAACACATTGATAATGTTGCGGATATTCCCAATGAAATTATTCTATTTCCTCCGGATAATGCTAACGAGTACAACACTGATGAAGATTCGGGAGACGAAAATGACGTCTTGTTAAATAACCTGCCAGGATCTCAGCTGCGTGGAATTGTAGAAGTTTCAATGGGTAAAAATCAAGAAGATAGAAAGGAATCGGAAGATATGATAAAAGATGTGACCGTGGATAATTGGGATAGCGACGACGACTTGCCATTATCTACGTTTGTGCAAAGAAATATTAAAAAGACTAAAGAATTTTACTATTTGCTTGGAAAAGACATTGAAGAAAATTTCCCCATTTGGAATTCTGTTTTCCACATAAAAAACATTCGCTCTCCTGCGAGCCTCTTCAAATCCTTTTTTGATAAAAACCTTATAGACAAAATTGTTCAGTGTACTAATCTATATGATTCTCAGAAAAATCTACTAGCTGATGTAACAGTTGATGACATATTGCTTTATTGGAGTTCTACTTGTGAGTCGCTTCAGCACTGTATCTAGGCAGAAGATGTACTGGCAAAATTCCGCGGATAGTAACAACGCACTTATTTCTTCTTCTATTTCGAGGGATCGTTTTCAGTATCTGATGAGCAATTTTCACTGTGTTGAGAACAATAATTTGGAGAAAGATGACCGTTTTGCCAAAGTAAGACCACTTTTCCAGGAACTAAATAAAAAGTTTCTAGAATTTGCTCCAACAGAAGAAAATCATTCCGTTGATGGAAGCCATGGTGCCTTATTTTGGACGCCATGGCTGCAAGCAATTTATAAAACGAAAACTCATACGATGGGGATATAAGTTTTGGGTAGGAACTACTCGTTTAGGATATATATTGTATTTTGAACCTTATCAAGGCTCCACTACAATTCTATCTGAGGAATACAAAGATTTGGATCTCGGTGCATCTGTAGTTTTGCAGTATGTAGATGTTTTACAATCAACAGGATTTAGCAACTTTCACAACTTCTTTGACAATTTCTTTACATCATTGTCACTAATGAAAGAACTCACTTTCTGAAAAATAAGGGGAACGGGAACGATCAGGGATAACAGGCTGCCAAGGTGCCCATTTACTGATGTGAAAGCTTTCAAAAAGAAATCCAGGGGTGATTACCAATACGCATTAATGGACAATGAAACAGTGATTTGCCGTTGGAACGACAACAATGTTATAACCATTGCTTCGAATGCTTCTTCCGTACTGCCAACAAATAAAGCAAAAAGATTTTTTCAAAAAGAAAAGCAACATATTTACATTGATCAGCATAAGCCGATAAAAGGATACAATGAAAATATGGGAGGAGTCGATCGCAGTGATCAAAATATTGGCCAGTATCGCATTTCCTTCAGAGGTAAAAAATGGTATTTTCCATCGGTAAGCCAGTGCATTGATATGGCAAATCAGAATGCTTGGTACTTGCACCGGTTTGATGGAGGTAGACTTGATCAACTTGCCTTCAGAAGAGCCGTAGCTTTTAAACTTCTAGAAACACATAAAGTCGTAAATAGACGGGGGGGGGGGGGGGCTTCAAGAAGATCAGGAAATTATAAGGATCATTCTCGATACGATCGAATTGATCATATGGTTATGTATCAAAAAAAAAAAAAACAAAGTGCGCAGTGTGTCACAAAAAAGCAAATTTTCGCTGTGAAAAATGCGACATTGGATTGCATCCAAAGGATTGCTTCCGTCAATTTCATATCGTATCCGGATTTTGAAATATCAGGAACAATTTTTACAACAAAATATTGCGATTTTGATGAAAAAGTTGTTAAATCTTTAATAAAACAACTGCAATAACAAAAAATGAATGTTGGGTGAAATTTTTTTCAAATAAAATAATGTAGGGTAAAAGTGGGAAAGACGCTATATGAGGAGAGACGTCACACATTCCTTATCTCGCGATGTGAAAGAGATAGCCCTATACTTTATACTGGAAATAACTACTTATCGGCGCTGTAGTCGTAACGAGTCAGTGCCTGTTCGGCTGTCCTTGAGTGCGTTACGTGTTAAGAAATATTTTTTTCTACGTAATTTATTCGATGAAAATTTTGAGCATATTGTGTTTTAGTGAATGCCATCAGTACAGCGGAGATAAGTTAAAGTGTACCTGTTTTAATATTTTGTACAGCTTGTTTTTAACATGATAAAAAATATTTTTGTATCATTGTTTATACTGACTGATATTTTAACTGTATGGTACCTATCCTCCAAAATGAGGAGAGACTTATATGATATGTGTTTGACTGTTAGATTTGAACAAGGTATTTACTATTTTAGAATGCCCAGAATATATTTACATCCCCCATTGCAATAATTATGGAAGGGAAATAGTACGTAAAAAAAATTATAATCAGACAAAGTAATATGTATGGCATCCCTCTCTAGTGTTATGGTATCTCTCCCACATAGTCTGGGAGAGATGGCATTTTAAAACTTGTGATATTTTCATATCTAGATTTCTATTTTTTTGAAATAATGTAGTAAATTGTTTTTGCCACATAGTGTATAAGAGTAACTTTCCTGCAAAAAATAAACTATTTGATTATATTACATTTTTTCTTATTAAATTTCACACTTGCAAGAACTATGGCGTCTCTCCCACTTTTACCCTAAATTATTATTTTTATTCATTTCACTACATAATATTCTAAATTTATTACGTCAGAAATCATTTGCACTGTAATAAATCAAAATATTTAACCAAACTTAAATAACACATAGCATGTGGTTGAAGAATAAAATAGAACTCCCTTATTTTATTAATGACTCGTTCTACATGTATTCTTAAGCTTGCAATCCTTTTTGATTCCTTAACTTCTTGCTTAGAATTTTTTTGGTGCTCTAACAAGTTGATTATCATTGGTTGCAAGTTGGTACTCAAGATGCTTAAACCCTCTGTCGGCAATTACCTGGATCCCTGGATTTAATTTGTTTAGAAATATCGATTCCTCGACTATACTTTATCAGTACTTCTGCCACCAAAACCAGAAGAAATGGAAGAAATACAACCATCCTGTATACATATTATTACGTATTTCAAGGTGTTACAACATTATTTATATTCTGACCATGAAAGGGAGGGTAGTATCGGTTCACTTGGTTTTTGTATTGAGATTTCAAAACAAAGAAAAGGAATTTTTGTTTGAACCTTAGATAATGATTTAAAGTGAACCAATGGATAAAGGTAACCTGCTAGTAGAGGTACTGTTATTTGAATAATATTACATACCTTGGCAACTTTTATTTGATCTTTTTTAGGACTAACAAAATATACAATTTATCCAATTTACGTTATTGGGCTAGCATATTTACAATAAATAATGAATGGCTAAGCATACCTAAATAAAGTTTTTTATTTTTTCTGTAAAGAAAAATGTTCTCTTTTGTATTTTTTCTGAAATATTTGTATGTTTTCTACTATCAGAATCTAAATCTGACAAGCTTAGTTCGAATAAAATAAATGTTGTTGTAGAGCCGCTACTACAAACTTCTTACTTACAAACTAGATCGGTACCATTTATTAAATATTATATATTTTCTCTTTTTTCCCGTTTTTAACAATGGCAAATAAGAGACCCATATCTTTACACTTATTAAAATTAGGGCAAGAAAGTACTGAAAAGTATCAGGATAAAAGAAGAAAACAAAGCCACGTTCTACAGTTCATAATTGCTTATTGAATTATGCCTTTATTAAAAACTACGCCCAGAAAGAAGAAAAACAACAACCAATACGCCATCTTTTGTCTAGTGGACATACTACATAGGTTAAACGAAAATAGGGCAACACGTTCAGATAATATTTCAAACTCATTTGAACAAAACCTGTAAGTCATAACTCCATTTTTTTGACAATCCAAACATTGGTACCCTTATTGGCTTAAGTCTGATATTTCCTTTCTTCGTTGTCTTTATGTACAGGGTGTCTACTTTTCGACACTTTTGACCGGTATCTCCGTTATTAGTACAGATAGAATGATGCGGTTTTCGCAAACCTGTGCCACTTTTTGTGAAACAAACGATGCCCTAAACGGATGTATCATGGCCATCTTGGTTTATAAGATACAGGGCGAAATTAAAAACGGTGCATTTTCAGACACCCCTTGTATTTCCGTTATCTTATACCCTATCGAAAATATAAAAAGGGGGTGTTATACAGTTTTTTACGTACAATTCAGTGGCGTAGTTAGTATTTTTTCAGGTATCCCCATTTTTGAGAAATATACCAAAGTTGTGCTTTTTTAAATGGAACACCCTGTATATTTATTCTTAGTTGCATTCTGCTTACTGAGAGCTTTCCAAAAATATATAATAGTTGGCACAGACCAGGATTGTTTGAAATTTATATTTTTTAAATAACAAGCTTTAAATTGACAGTAGGCCTTGGATTTGGTTTTAATAAAAATAAATTATTGACGATACAATACACCATGAATATTACCTTATAGTTTGATTTAAAATTTTTAAAGTTTTTTAATGCTTACAATAGTAAAAAGTAGTTTTCTAAATAAGCAAAAACATCTACTATGGCCTTGACTTATCCAGGCTATAAAACAAAAGTTTCATAATGGCGGTTAGCTCTTGTCATGCAGAATTGTATTTATGTCATTAGAGTTTAAAAAGTTACTGATAATTTATTAATTAAGTGTTATTGTTAAATTTTAACGATGGCCTAAAAGTATGAGAATTATAAAAAATACGATATGCTGGTATGTTTTATACAATGCCATGAAAACCCCCATGCAGCTGCCGATTTATGTTTCAGTAGGTATATTATTATTTGCGATCGAAAATTTCTACAACGACCATGTTTATAGCAGCTTCTTATATTATCATCATCATTTTATAGATATCCTAAAAGAAGGCAGCCATTTCCAAATAAATTTTCCATTCTAAAGAAAAATTTAATTGAACATGGAACCTTTACACAGCCTCGGCCTAAAACATACAATAAGGAAAATAGAGAAAAATATGGAGTAAATGTTTTGGCTTATGCAACCGTTATTCCTTCAACTTCCTGCAGCAATATAGAAAAGGAAATTGGTATAGATAAAAGTCGGTCACAAAAAATTTTAAGAAAATATAAATACCATCCATACAAATTTAAAATTGTGCAAAATTTACATCCTGGAGATGCAGATCGGCGATTAATCTTCTGTCATTGGTATACAGAAAAAATCCGGACCAATGCCAATTTTGGAAGATTGGTAATCTGGTCCGATGAGAGCCACATTTCTAGTGCCGGAATTTTTAACCGACATAATACAAGACATTGGTCTGAAGAAAATCAACATGTTATTTTCGAAAGGGATCAGCAAGGGCGCTTTGGATTTGGTGTTTCTTGCTTCATATTAGGTAATCAAATAACTTACCGTATTTATGAGGAAGGTCTTACGGCAAATAGATATCTGGAAATCTTGGAAGACGTTATACCCGAGTTATTAGAAATCGTTCCGCTTGCCCAGTTATATGCTATACATTTTCAACAAGACGGTGCGCCGAGTCATAACTCTCACGTAGTACGGGCTTTTCTACAAAATAATTTTCCACAAAGATGGATAGGCACAAATGGAGCTGTAAGATGGCCACCACGATTGCCCGATCTATCTATAGGTGTAGGACTTCTTTCTGTGGGGGTTTTTGCAGAGCAAGATATACAAGACCAGGCACAGAACTGTAGAGGAACTTCGACAGGCTACCCATTTAGCATTTCAATGTCTACAAGACCATCCAATAATAATTTTAAACGCCTTGAGACGAATTACAGAAATGTGTCAGCTTTGTATTAGGGAGAATGGCAACCATTTTCAACAATATTTATAAATAAAAAGTATGTATTTAATACCACAATTTCATTGTTCTAGTGAAACCAAATCCAAGGCCTACTGTCAATTTAAAGCTTGTTATTTAAAAAATATAAATTTGAACCATCCTGGTAAAACAAAGTGTCAACTATTATATATTTTTGGAAAGCTCTCAGTAAGCAGAATGCAACTAAGGATAAATATACAGGGTGTTCTATTTAAAAAACACAACTTTGGTATATTTCTCAAAAATGGGGATACCTAGAAAAATACTAATAAAAAAACTGTATAACACCCCCTTTTTATATTTTCGATAGGGTATAAGGTAACTGAAATACAAGGGGTGTCTGAAAATGCACCCTTTTCAATTTCGCTCTCTATCTCATAAACCAAGTTGGCCATGATACATCCGTTTTGGGCATCGTTTGTTTCACAAAAAAGTGGCACAGGTTTGCGAAAACCGAATCATTCTATCTGTACTAAGAACGGAGATACCCGTCAAAGGTGTCGAAAAGTAGACACCCTGTACATATAATTGTATATGTCTTCTTTATATAAAACAGGTTATAAATAGCATATGTTTTGTAGTCAGCTTTAACATTGGCATATATTTAAACTTACGTTAAAATGATCCTCACAGCAATGAACGTGGGATTTGTCAGAAACAAAAACATTCCGACGCATAGCTTTCTGCCAAACTTTCTAGTTGCAGGATCAAAAGGAACGCTTAGAAACAGTTTTCCTGGGGCATTTTTGTTACGGCACTCAGGAACTATACAATATTTATTAGAAGCAGACTAAGCTTACGCACTACAACTTTATTGTACAAGACTATCGTTAAGCCAGTACTTACGTACGGGGTTGCTTCTTGGTGCACCTTAAGTCGAATTTAAAATTTTCAAGAACATGGTTTTAAAAATGATAACAATTGCGCTTCGCTTCACGCTGACCCATACTTTACATAATTACCTACAAATGCCGACATTCACGAAACAGATAGACATCCTCGTTACGACTACTACAAATGGACAGACGTATCCCTAAAGAGACTCATAACACGATTTCACATCCACTCTAACCCAGCAAAATCTTACAGACCGCAAGACTCCTGTCCTACCTCAACCTTCTACCATGATGAATCCAGCCATGGCCCACAGCAAATAAAAAATAAACTACTTCCTTGTTGCCTAATCTGGACTAACCCAAATGAATTATGGATTACGTCTTGCAGTCAACCCCCAAATCAAGTCCCGCTCAACAGCAACACATGTGATATAATAGAATTGTCTCTAGTCAATGACTGACTGAAATAAACACGCATTATCCTAGTAATGAGATTGGTACTATCACAGTCGGAAAGTGACGAAACACTAGGCATATTTTTAAAGTTTGTTTGGGGACTGTTAAACTTACTTGAATAGTATTTGAACCATTATCATTATTTGACTCTTTAACTCTGACGAATCTGGTGGCCGCGTTGTTAAGGTGATGATTTCGGATATACAGGGACTAGTGTAGCGTGGGTTCGATCCCTGGGCCCGGCAAGCTGTTCGACTCCGTTTAGATTATGGTGGTTCAATACGACGTGGCCGTTCAACGTTGTTCAAAAATAAAGGGAAGAGTAAAAAATGTATCTTTGCAACCAGCCCCATTCACGCCGGTAACCAGGCGGGGCATCCCGTAGGGCAAAAGGAGGCGAAGGAGCACACTCCTCAGCTAAGTTGCACAAAAAGCTTAAGTATCGCTCGAAACTAGAAGTTGACAGCCATTGGTGGTAGAGACCTGGTCTGGCGTGAGAGTGAGGACCATAGTTTGGAACCCACGTTTAACTGTAGGCCTCCTCGACAGAGAAAATAAAGACCTAAATGGGCCATACAGCTTAGGTTCTAAAAGCCATTCAAATGAAATAAACAGGTAGTTTGAAATTCGAAAATGTAATAAAAATGGGAATTATTCCAACTGCAAGAACAGAAATTAGCATCCTTTACAGGTCTAAAAATTGTTGTGAATCCCCATAGTATTCAGTGAGAGGCAACCAGACAAAATTGCAGGCATTAGTAAAATATGTCACAGAATTGCGGCGTAAGTTTAAAGAAACTGATTCTGTGCACAAAATTTAAAAAAGGAATAAGTTATTTCTTTTCAAAATATGAATTTTACATTACTGTCCCTTGGGCGACAGAAAAATCACTTCGGTGGATTTTTAATTGCACATTTCCGCTACTACGAGGTAAGTTTTTGCATATCATGCTGCCTGTTTCACTGTTATCTCCTATCCCACTCATTTCCGTCATTTTTGATCACCTAAGAGTTGCCCGAGCAAGTCTTCACGGGAACTGCTTTTAATGTTCCAGACAGGAACTTTTATCACTGTTTGCGCATTCCATTTAGCTTAACTAATGCGCCAGTGACCTGGCAACGTATTGTAGATTGTGTTCTTGGTGTTGATATAGAGAGATGTTTTTAATAGTTAAGTTATATTGTGTTCCTCAGCTTTATCAACAAGATTTAGATCTTTGATAATAAAGCATATTTTGATTTGATTTGATTTTGATTTGATTTCTAAAATCACATGGATGACATCATTATTATTTCCAGGACTTTTTCAGAACATCTCAGGATTTTGGGACTTGTTTTTGGGCGCCTGATGGGGGTAGGTTCAATTATATCTAAGGGGAAATGTCACTTCTGTAAGCCGAACTAAACCTATCTGTATAACATTGAAGATGCTGAAGAAAATCAAAAAAGTCAAAAAAACCGAGAACTAAGCAACCTCAAAAAGAAGACAAATCAATTGTAGAGCATAACTACAACCATGGACATAGATGTTGCATGAACGGAAATGCAAAAGGAAGGAGTAGACTGGGTTACATATCAGCGTTACCGTTTTGACGTTGAAATAAATCAAATGGGTCCTGATAGCTCGGTTGTAGTTATTTAAAGTAAGTACAATAAAACAGAGGTACCTAAATTTAATTATTGATCAGTAATTTAGGCAAAGACGTAAGCTCGCTATATTTTTTCACTTAATAAACCAAAGTTACGTTTGAATTTATGAGCGGGGTTCGCGGAATGCACTAAAATAGTGACCTCCAAAGTTTTGAACAAAAACTGACACTTACTACTCATAATCAATCAATCAATCAATCAATCAATAATTTATTTATGTCAATACATACAAATGTTTACACACGTCAAAAAATTTGAATACAAAATTTGGAAATAAAAATTATTACTATACTACCTATTAATCATTACTACAAATTTAAAATATGGACTTTAAACAATAATAACGTCCAGACTAACAAATAATACACGAAAATATATAAAATCAATTAAAAACACTATTACAAAGACTATTACAGCTTACAACAGATTAAAATTTGAGTTGAAGTACTCCTCAGGGGAGTAGAAAGCATGACTAGTAAGGAACTTTTTAACACGGCTCTTAAACATTGAGAGTGGCAACTCTCTTATCCTAACAGGCAATGCGTTAAAGCACTTGATCGCCCAATACCCCGGGCCATCCTGACACCTTCGCAGGCGCTGGTAAGCAGGAACCAGATTACCCCTGGCTCGGGTACTATATTCATGCACATCCTGATGCGTCAAAAACGAATCGAGATTCTGTCTCACATACACCAGGCACGCAAACACATACAAACAAGGCACAGTTAAGATTTTCAAATTAATGAAAGTATTCCTGCAATCCTCTCTATAGGCCAAACCAGATATCACCCTAACAGCCCTCCTCTGCAGTCCAAAAACTCTAAGCAAAGCAAAGAAAAATTATCGGTTAAGTGGAAATCCAAGGTAAAATCGCTAAAGTTAGGTAGGTCGTATACAGTAACCAAAACATTGTACTTTTCTCCAGTTCATGAGTTAAAATACAAGTCAAATATGCAATAAACGTTAATATTAATAGCCAAATTTTATGATATAGTGACAAAATCAAAATGTCACAAATGCAACTAAGGCGATTACGACAGAGACAAGGATTGACGAAGACCGTACCTTGGTTTAGCGATAAGGCAACTTTCTCCATGTGAATATTGGAACAATGAAAATCCGCGACTTTCTCGGGAAGGTCACAATAAATTGCCCCAGAAAGTCAACTGGGCAGGTATTCTTGAAGTTATTGGCCAGTCTTTTAAGAAGACGATTTGACTGGTCAATTGTATTTGAATAGTTTGGAAATATGACAGACCTTCTTATTGTACAATCTTTGGAAAATTAGTGGACAAAAATGGCACCCTGGAACTTAATGATCAAAACTTGCCTTTTCAGAGAGATGAAGAAACTCCCCGCTTTCCAGTTACAACGTGGTTCAATCAACAGTTCCTTGACAAATGGATTGATAGACGAGGTACAATACAGTGGCCAGCAAGATCTCCCGATTTGACTTTGCTTAATTGTTGCTTTAGGGACCACCAAATTCAAGTTTTTAGAATCCTGCCTAAAAGTATTTACTTCCAAAATACGATAAAGCATAAATGCAGACGCATTAACAAAAAAATTTTCTATCTTATTGGTCTGCTTGATGAAAACTTTTAAAAAAAGAAATTACTTCTTAAAATAAAACACATATCTGACATAATTTTCACTATTTATTTGTCAACATGACATATCTCTCACCATCACAAAGGCTTCTTCAGATGTGAATAAACGTACTGTTCGTTCACATCTGAAGAAGTCACTGTGATAGTGAAACATGTGTCATGGTAACACATACAGTGTGTCCGCGGATGGAGGTACCCAATAGGGAAGAATTCTTTATTGTTCATTTTACGACCAAAAGTAATTTTTTATAAAAAGTTCTGCTTATTGAGAAAATTAATTTACGATAAAAAAAATTTAGATCAAATGTACAGGGCGTTAATAAATTAGGAAAACATGAAAACGCTTCAAGAGAGAAGTACCATTATTTATTATTTTTAACAAAAATTATATAGAACAAAGTTATTTATAAACTAACGTAAAGTCTAATTACAAATTTTAAAATGAAAATTCGAATTTTTAAAAATTATTCTACATAGCTACATCCCAACATGTCGCACTTTTCCGTTAACTTAATAAATTTACCGTACACTTTACGAATGATTCGCGGCACATTCAGATCATGGATTGCTTCTTCTATGCTTTAATATTCCCTATTATGTGGAAGATTATCTGAATAAACCTTTTGTTTTAAGGAACCCTACAAAAAGAAATCTAGCAATGAAAGGTCAGGCGACCTAGCTGGATAATGGTTTGAGCCAAAGCTCCCTATCCACCTCGCGCCAAAATGATCATTTAACCATTGTCTGACCAAGGCTGTGCAATGAGCAGGACAGCCGTCTTGTTGCCAAAACATATTATTACGTACTTCTGGCTCTAACGTATTAAGAAATGGTAAGACGAAATGTTCCAAAATGTTCAAATACACGTGCTGGTTTAAATTCCCTCTATAAAATATGGGCCAATGATCCGATCATAAAAAATTCCACACCATACATTAACTTTATTGTAACGTTGACTTCGCTTGTTTATTACATAATTAGGATTCTCGTAAGCCCAATGACAACTATTTTGTGAAAATACGTGCCCGTTTGTGTGAAATGTAGATTCATCGGTAAAAAATATAAATCTATGAAATCGTTGGTTCTCAAGGTATGTTTCACCTATCCATAAACAAAATTCTAAACGTCTGTCTTCATCTCCAAGTTAAAGTGTATGCCGGATCTTTGGCTTAAACGGTATAATTTTGTTTTCCTTAAAAATTTTGTGTAATTCACTGTTTGTGCACGCTTCCTTAAATATAATTTCGGGTTATCTAAAACTGACCCTATTGCTAATAATGTAGCTGCATCATTTTGATCGAATTTTTTCTTTGATTTCTTTACATTCATCACCGACCCAGTTTCATTAAATTTTTTAAATAATCTTCGCAATGCTTTTTTTTTACACCGGCGTATTGGGAAATTTTTCATGAAAAACATCTATAGCGTATTGATAAGACACATTTCCAATACCGTAACATTTTATTAAATAAATGCGCTCTTCTTTGGTTAACATTTTCGAAAATGCCTTCACGAAATCAGAATACTGACACATGTAAATAAAATGATGACTTAACATGAACATATACAAAATCGGCTATTTTGATATTTTTGTAAAATGCAAATAATGACATAAAACCCATTTTATTTTAAAAAATTCGAATTCTTAAACAGTTAGCTGGACCATGTACGGGTTGAGAGCAGTGGCTTGTCGTGTATTTCCACCTCTCTTTAACTGGAATAAAGTGGGTTACATTGGTTGAACACTTACTATGAATATATCTACAGAGGCCCAACCTGTCGTCGATAGTCTAAGCTTTCAAGGTTGTTAGTCAGTTTACAGTCATCGATCAAGCGCATATGTTTCTAATCCCGAATTATTAAGCAGTATTCCAGCGATAATTAAATTTATTTCTTCTGCTTAACTGGTATTGAAAATCAGATATCAGTAATATTTACTTTTGTTTAAAAATAGAGAGCCCAGAATATATCATCAATTTATTTTTTTTTTATTTGTCCTTCACATTTATTTATATTGTGTGGTAAAGTAAATTTAAACATTACAAAACAGAAATCGTATATCAAACGCAATAAGATATATGAATCACTGAGACACATTTTATGCAAATTGCTGAAAATCTCATACATAGAGATTGGCGCCCGAAATTAAGCCGCTACTTCATTGGCGGGCTTTAAAATTACATTTTGAAATAAAGTAGGTTACTTTTTTAGTTTTAAATTAATTTCTTAATAAGCGTCAATTACGACAAAGGGTTTTTGTTTTTCAAGAAAAAAACAGACGACTAAATGTTTGTTGTAACCCATTACTTTTTTCAAAATAGGTTCAAAATATCCAAAAAAACCGATCCCATGAAAATATTGACTGCCAGTTTTGTTAAGTACTCCAATTTCGATCTATCTCACGTTGAGGAATCTCACCTAAACAAAGAAAACTTCCGGAGAAGTCACGTCAATTTAGAGTTAAACGTAATTGAATTGAGCCTATCTAGGCTAAAATACTAAGTTTTTATTTTTAAAAGAGAATTTTATGGTTCACAAAAAGGTATAAAATTGTTTAAAAAAATTAACTAAAAATGTGAAAATATTAAAAAACATATTTAGCAGCAAACTTTAATGATTATTATAAACGTAACCTGTCATGAAAACGTGAAAAAGTGGAAGCAGAAGTGTATCATCTTTAAATGCTGGATCCTATGCATACAATTATTACCACAACTTAATAAAGTGTGATATGCACTTATTTTTAAAAACTACTAAAAAACATATTTAGCAGCAAACTTTAATGAAAATTATAAAGGTAACCTTCAAAACAATGCCAAAATAATGAAGACGTCAAAAAATTGAAGCAGAAGTGTACCATCTTTAAATGCTAGATCCTATGCTTACATTTATTCCCACAACTTAGTAATGTGTAATTTACACTTATTTTTAAAAAATATTAGAAAACATATTTAGCAGCAAACTATAATGAAAATTATAAAAGTGACCTTCAAAACAATGCTAAAATAATGAAGACGTAAAAAAATTAAAGCAGAAGTATATCATCTTTAAATGGTGGATCCTATGCACACATTTATTCCTATAACTTAGTAAAGTGTGATATACACTTATTATTAAAAAATATTAAAAAACATATTAAGCAGCAAACTTTAATGAACATTATAAACGTAACCTTCAAAACAATATCAAAATAATGAAGACGTGAAAAGTGGAAGCAGAAGTGTATCATCTTTAAATGCTGGATCCTATGCATACCGTTATTCCCACAACTGAGTAAAGTATGATATACACTTATTTTTAAAAAATATTAAAAAACATATTTAGCTGCAAAACTTTAATAAAAATTATAAAGGTAACCTTCAAAACAATTCCAAAATAATGAAGACGTGATAAAATAGAAGCAGAAGTGTATCATCTTGAAATGCTGGATCCTATGCATACATTAATTGCCACAACTTAGTATAGTGTGTTATGCACTTATTTTTAATACACGTATCTAGTAAAACTCAAAAAAATGTGTTATTTCCAACAAATTTTACTTTTTCTTAAAACAAGGTTTTCGCCTGGACCGTCATACATTATTCTTCTCACAGAGTGATAAAAGTATAAATTAATTAATTATTTAAAACACTTCTCCTGTTGAATAACCCAAAGACAATGTCTAGTAACATTTGATATTATCATAATTATTACTGGTGATTTCATTGAGGTATGTTTAAGAGGTACATTGAATTTCTAGAATTTTACGAAGACTGCTTTCTAAATACCTATGTCTGAAATTATTAACGTGTCTTTCCAATAAATGATATTAACTTGATGAATAATGTTATATGAGTGCTGCGATTGTGAGACATTTCGTCCAGTGCGCATGCTAAGGAAGGAAATCAGGACGACGATTTAACACGATTTAACGTGACAGGAAAAAAATTAGGTTTTCTGGCTTTGTGTCACATTTGACAACAGCAATTTGTAAAAAACACTAGTTCTGATTTTAATAAGTTTTTGTATACTTCGTCCGATACAAGCAAAAAAATCTATATTTAATGGAACATTTATTAGATATGTATCAATTTTATCAATGAAATTTAACAGGTTAAAGTCAACATTAAGGTAACTATGTAGGATTTCCATTTTCATGAAACACATGGATTTTTCATATTGCTACTTCATTTTCCAAGAAGTAGGTTCTGTTATGTTTATATTTTTCTTAATGAAACGACACTTCCATGGTTTTCGTTAATCAAATATATCCACAAGTGGCTGCGTATTTATGGATGCACCTAAAACATGTTGAGAATACGTATAAAATGACGACCTAATAAATTACACAACTCGACTTTATAGGTTATGTTGTATTCTTCAGAGATAAAGTGAATTGGTGTTTTAGGAATCTTCGTTGATGGTTAAATTTGTTGAAGGTAATAGCCATATACCTAGCACTTATACATATTAATATGATTTTACCAGACTCATCACTTCGCCCTCTAGCTGGAGAAAACATAGGTGCTATTCTACTATTAGTAGGTGGAGATATATCCAGGAAACGGTAAAAAATATATGTCATCACCACCTCTACGTCGGTATCCAAATTAGATGAGATCCGATATATCGTGGAGAGCGGGCATCTTGGTACACACAGCTTCGGGTTTACGTAAAAAGGTTGGACAGCCTTTGAGAGGGCTGCCTGTCAAAAGACACGTTTGACCATTGCAATCAAAAATAAACAAACACCATACTAGGTTAAAATAATTTTTTTATATTCAATTTATTTTATATTGCCCAACCTCACTTTAAGTTATTTATAATGAAACTATAGGAAAGGAATAATAAAATATCCGTTATGAGGGCGCCAATGCAAGCGATTCGCTGTTATTCGGAAAGCCAAACGAAACGCAGGTCACTGCGGACTGCTTACAGTTCGCTTTCGAGCATATATCCATATTAATGTTACCATATTTCATTATCTCATTCATATGGAAATCTCAAACAATTAGTCAAAATTCCGCGGATATACGAACATTCTCTTATTTCGTATTTGCAAAGCCGGGTGTCGTTGTAATTGTTTTGGTTAAAATGCAAATATCAATCCCGGCAATGAAATTAATTCCGCTAGGAGCCGCTTCGGAAGACCAGAGTAATAAATCTTTATTAAAATGGGAGTAGGAACTTATTTTTTAGTTTACTAAAGGAAAAAAGAAAATACAGATTAATTAACCACATGTAGTACGAAATTTTACTGTCCGCTATTTCTATGTCTGATAATATAATCATGAATTTAAACCAGGAGGTTTGTCGCCACAATAGTCAATTAGTTAATTAAAAATAGTTATTTTGCAGAGAGATGCAATTCGTACCCGTTATTCCTGTCTTTAAACCTATAATGTGGATATTGTCCTTTTTAATAATATATAAAAGTGAAAGTTTTATAAAGCATGATTTTAGTGCACGCCTCCAAGTTAGCACAGGGTTGTATTTAAGATAAACAGATCCAAAACATGGTTTATAAATAATATGGTCTTAAACGAAACCTCCTACTGGGAAATAGGGAGATTCTCCAAGTTCTCTCTCCGTGAGATTAAGATCAGTGGAACTAACCAGACTGGTGATCTTGAGCAAAGAATCGGACTGACTTGAGCTGCCATTGAAGAACTTAAGCATGTTAAGCAAATCAGACGTGCCTCAAACGTAAAGTTCTTGCCTGTCCCAACGTATGGTTTAGAAACCCTTACTAACAAATTGATCAAGAAGATCAGAGTCATGAAACTCTCTATGCTAGGAATCATGCTAAAGGGGACCAAATACAAATTGTACTGATAAGGAGAAGAGCGACGTTCGCAAATGCAGTGGATAGGATAGTCCATCTATTGTGGAATTGGGAAAGACACGTCATAATAATGCCAATCGGGCGATGGACAAATGGAGTGGCGAAATAGTTCAACAGTGGACAAATTTGGCTGTAGAATCATGAAGAATACTATCAAATGACTGGTCTTGTTTAACCAACATTTTTATTACAGTTTTACTCATTTTTAACATTTCACCTGAATGTATTATTTGTAAACCCTTGCACACTAAAATGCTACATAACATGAAACATTAAACTAAACAACGACAACTTTTCTGAGGAAGCACGTCTTGGTATAGGCAATATACCGAGTAAGGTTGCAAGCTTGAAGTCAAGCTCATTTGTAATTATAAATAGGAACAGTTTAGATTTAATATACCAGTATTCAACTAACTACGGTTATACTCATTTGCCCTAACCAACCCCCGCAATAGAGGCACAGATGCTTTATTGTACAGGTGTCAACCAATAATTTTAAAGTCAGTGTTTATGCAAGTAAACATACATGACTAAAAAAGGAGATTTCATTATTGGTCACTTGGTAACTTGGCATGCCATACGTCAACAGAATAAAACATTTAATAAAAAATAACTTTAATAACAAGTTTTAAAAAATAAAATTATAGTTTCCTAAAGTGCAGCATTGTTCAACTTTTTTTTATTAAGCCTAAATAGAGAAATGCCTCTTTTCTGGTATACAGTTTTACTTTTAGTTGGTTTGTTGGTTAAAGGCGGTCAGGTTAACCTAATCTTCCTTGCACTGCAGCTTTACGGCTTATTGTGCTTCCCTATCTTGTTAGAAAAGTTCGTAAATGATGTGCATGGCGGTTTCCTTCTCTTCACCACAAAATCTGCATTCTGTGGGTCCGGCGTGAATACCAATCCTCTGCAGATGTTTTCTTAAGGGACAGTGGCCTGTTGGTAAGCCTGTGCCTTGTTTTATCTAAGTGCGTGTTAGACGCACCATCACTTGTTAATTTCTTTGCGGGTTGTAGCCATTGTGTTTCTATGGCCAGATATAGCCCACCTGTTCAGATGTTCTTCTAGGGATCATCTGTTTAGGGCTGATTTTACCGCCTGTTTGGACATGCCTAGGACGGGTTCAGGACCCCTGAGATTTTGAGCAGCCTGGCTAGTCTGCTTTTTCGTTGCCTGCTATCCCTGAGTGACATGGAACCAAATTTTGTTGTTTCTTGATGATAGATCTTTTAGGTCGTACAGGCACTCCATCGTGATCTTAGATGTGAATTTATGGGAGGTTGGAGCATTGAGGGCAGCTTAGCTGTCTGGCAGAATATATATGTTTTGGTTATCGTAGTCCCGTTCAATGTTCAGTCGGATTCATGCTTGGATTGCATGACGTAGATTCCTATGAGGATAGTGATATTTCTTCAAGGTATTTCCCCAAATATTTCAGCACCCTTTCCGTTTGCCATTTTTGACCCATCAGTGTACCATACTAGGCCATCGGACAGTTAGGGAGGCGTTCCATCCTTCCAAAGATCAGGGTCGCAGATGATGCTGAATGGTTTTACGAAATTATACGTCGTTTTCTTCTTCGATCTGTACGCATGGCCAAGATATTGTCATTGATCATGTCAGCTGATCTTGTGTGCCCAGTTTCATAGTGAGTTGTTTTCATTCCCCAGTGGTTTTCATCCGATAAGCGCTGTTGCAGGTCTCTGTTTTGAAGTGTATGTCTAGGGGTGTAAGTCTTAGTATAATTTCCATGCCTGCGGTTGGAGTGCTTTTGATTGCTGCGGTAATGCATAGGCATGCCAGCCTTGGTGTAATTTGACAGTAATTGGGTGCGTTTACGTCCATCAAACCACAGCGCCCTATGTTAGCATCTGATGCGTGTGACGTATAGCCAGAGTACCATCTTCGGTCTCAGACCACAAGTTTTCCCAAACAAGCTTCTAAAGCACATTTTGGCTTTTTTAAGGCTTTATTTGTTTAAGCATTTCAGGTTAGTTTGGCATCTAGGATTAGTCTCAGATATTTAATCTCACTTGCGTCAAACGTGCCTGTTCTCCAAAGATGCTGTGGTTATGGTAGTTCCCTATTGTTCTTCGTTTGGTGAACGGTAGTATCGCAGTTTTTACACGTTGACTTTAAGATTGACTTCCTCATACCAGCGCTGTATGCTGTTTAGGGCTCTTTGCGTAAGCTCTGTTAAATTGATAGAGCGAGCTTCTTATATGAGTATTACCACATCTGCGTATCCTTCTCGATTGAGACGTGTTGAGATCTATAGTAATAGGGTACTAAAGCGTCTTGCTGGTTAAGATAGGATCTCACACGGCCGACTTCTAATAGCACGAGTATCCGACGACGTTCTTATTGGCCAGAATTTGAAAAAAAGTAGGCGCCAAAACATTCTAACCAATCGGTGATCCATTTCAGTCATCGTATCGTCGGAAATCGAATGCAACCCTTAAGGTGCCTACAGACCAACTGGGCGAGCAAGAGCTAGCGGTCGCTAATGTTTTTCTTTTCTTGTATCACTTGCTCAACCCAGTGTACACACTAGAGAATTATTGCTTTTAATCTTGTGTTCGCAGAAAGATCCGAAAGTTGGAAGCAGAATAATATGGCGGATTCAAATGAGTGCTGCTTTTATTGTGTTTCATAATTTGTTAAATGAAATAAAGAAAAAGTAGAATAGAAAACGACAGCGGTGAGTGGCACGTGTTTTCAAAAGCACAGAAACATATAGCGGTAGTCATATGTTGCGAGACTTAAATATCAAAAAAGATTTTGAAAAGTTTTTGCAAATGAAAAAAGTAAATTACTTTCTACTATTCGTCTACACTTAATAAGCATTAACGCGATTTTGCTTTGACGAACCGACAACTGCCGAATTATCAAGGCGTGTACAGACCAACCGATCAAGCGAGAGCGAGCAAGAACGAGCGTTTGTTAATGTTTTTCTTTTCTTGTATTGATTGCTCAACTAAATGTACACACTGGACAATTCAAGGGCGGTTTTACGGGGGGGGGGGGGGGTTAAAGGGTAATTACCCCCCCCATGAATTTAGAACAAGCAAAAAGCAAAAAGATTAAAAAAGCAAAAAAACTACAAGGTACAAGGTACAACCAAATGCTGTTTGCAGCGCCTCGATGACACGACGCGACGCCCATTTGGCTTCGCATTGCCTTGTTGCCGTTCATACTCAGGTGAATACGCGCGGTTTACCCTTACGAGGTTACGGGGCTAATTATAACCAAAGAGTAACACAACCATGTAATACTCTTTGTTATAACTATCTCACCTTCGCGGATATCGTGGCAACCAAGCGTTGCATTTTCTTTTTGTTTCTGTTGAACTGTTGAACAGCATCCGCTGCTCGCTTGTTTTTGTTATTTTTTGTTGTGTTTTTTAATTTTTTTACTTGAAAACCAAGCATCATCATTGAAAAAGGGGCGTGGCACCCGAAAATTTTTCGCCGGTGCTATTTTTTTCCAGCCCCCCCCCCCCCCCCCGAACTTATTTTCTGGTCAGTTCAGGTTAGTAAGAGCTTTTCTATTTATTAATTCATGCTTGTTTAAAGAAAAATATAACTATCTAAATGCATAGATAATTGATACCATTTAAAAAAAAAATTGGGATTTGAGAATACCCCCACGTTGAAAAGCTAAAACCGCCCTTGGGATAATTATTCCTTTTTAATTTGGTTTAGGCAGAAAGATTCGAAAGTTGAGTGTAGAATATGGCGGATTCAAATGAATTGCTGAGTCGAATGCTTAACTTTTCACCTTTCTGCCTTTCTCTTCTAAACGACGAACATAAAGACGTTATTTTCTTTTTAACTTCAGCAATGTCAGTCCCAATTAACGTAGCGAACATTCCCCATGCGTTATACTTTTTATTTTTATTTTTAAAAAACGGATTTTTGCTCTCCCCTACAGCCGGTCTTCTCTATAACCTTTTATATATTATATCATTTGACAGCTGAATTGTCAAAAGTAAAACACAGTAAAAACAACTCAACACTTCTGCTCCTAAAATAAAATAAAAAGAGCAAATTACGTTCTACTATCCGTCCACACTAAACAAACATAAATGCGATTTTGCTTTTATGTTCCGACAACTGGCAGGTCATCAGAGAACGCAACCGAGCGATCATTTACTTGCGCGCTCATGTTCGCTAAACAGTCCACACCGAATAAATTGCTTAGGTGAATTCTCGTTTGCTCTCCCTCGCTCTTGCTCGCTTTTTCAGTGAGTACGCGCCTTTAGACGAGACGGACTGTCGACCACTCTCGATGCGTATTATGACACGTCGCTTAGCCACACGCTGTTTATGAGATATTTGAAATTATTTGAAGCACTGAATCAGAATTTAATATTTTGTAAACAAACTTATTGTAAAGTATACAGGGTGGCCCACGTAAGATGACCCTGTACCTTTTCTCGGAAACTGTAAGGGTTATGAAAAAAAGTTCATAACATAAAGTTATTGATTGTAAAGATTTTTTTATTTTATTATATTTTTATGTATACAGGGTAAATCCTTAAGCTGGAATTGATATCAACTTTTGTTTATTAAATGAAACACCCTATATATTTTTATATTTTTAAATTCGACACGATATTATAGGTGTTTTTGTTATTACATATATTATAAAATTCTAAACCATTTTTCAGTAAATCAGATTTTTCCATAATTTTTAAAAAATACACAATTTTTGTAAACCAAAAATTTACATACTTCAGGTTACTTTCAAATGGCGCAAAGATATAAACTACTTAATAAATGATTAATTTAAACAAAATTTCATGCGGTTGATATAAAATATTATACAGGGTGTTTGAAACACATAGCTAAAAGCTTCTATTTTTCAAACATGCACATTTCAATTTTTTTAAATAAGACATACATATATTTTAATTTATTTTCATTTAGACATTCATCCTCTATCATTTCATTATTATTATTATTATATTTAAAGGAAAAGCGCATCGACCTCTTGGGTCATTAGCGCAGAAATACACAGTACTTGGCGTTACGCCTAATGTTTACACTATACAATTAAATTACAATAACTCTTAGATTTGATTTCGTAGGTTGCAGTCATTTAGGAAGCTTGTTAAGTTATTTATATTTACGTCACTGCCTAGGATGTCTTTCATGGTGTTCTTCATACTGTATTTTTGTCTTTGTACACTGTATTTTCGACAATCTATTAGGATGTGTTTAACCGTTGCTACTGCAGATGTCGCAAGTGGGCTGGTTTATTTTTGAGATCAGATGTTCGTGTGTTCTTTTTGTGTAACCGATTCTAAGCCGACTCACTGTTACTTGCGTTCTACGGGTTCCGGGAAACTGTTGCCATGGTTTCACGGATGGTTTAACGTCAAAGAGTTTGCATTGCGAGCTCCTCCATTCAGTCTGCCACTTATTTAACACGTTTACTTTAATATGAGCTTTGAAGTCGTAGTGGACTATTTTTTGGACTATCACTGAGTTGGTGTCTCTAATCGCTGATCGTGCTGCTTCGTCCGCCTTCTCGTTTCCTACGATTCCGATATGGGACATATAGATGTTCTATACCTAAATTAAATACTTTTTTCTAATTTTGTTTAATAAGAAATCTATTACGATACCGTTTTCAGTATCGAAACGGATCTATTACGATACCGTTTTTTTATTTTTTAAAAGTTGGCATTGGTAATACAAAAGTTCTTAGTCTCATCGCTTATATCTATGGATCGGTCTTTAATCGGTTCTCCTAATAATTTAACAGCTCCAGGATGTGCTCGAACAGTTTTTATGGCGTCTTTATAAAATGGGGTAGCCTTTATATTATCTTCAATTTTATATCTTGCCATAAGACCCATGGTCACTGTGACCATACCTCCTATGGCTGCAATTTTTACAAGGGTGAAATTACCAATAGTCATTTTAACAGAACACCAAAACCAAAAATATCTAAAAAATCAACAAAGACATAATCCAAATTTTGTTCCACTTTCCACCACAGAACAATAAAGGTTACTTTTCACTTGCTTTAAGAATATGGTTATGTTTTTAGACAGAAATGTTTTATTCTGTTGACGTCTGACGTTTCCTGTTATTGTGATCCATGAGAAAAGAAAGTTTTCGGGATTTCTCTGGTAAGAGTTGATTTATCGTTTTATTAGCAATATCCCTTAACTCAGGGGGAGTTGAACTTAGATTATCATGCTCCATATTTTTTTAATTATAATTATGAACAACTCTATGAAATATTAAAACACAAATTTCGTGACAATGACACAAAGAAAATATTATTTGTTGTCAAGGCTACTATGATAAAAGTAAATTTATAGTAGTACCAACATAGAATTTAGACATACAAATTTACAAAATTTGAAGGGTTGATTTTCTTTTTAAATATGTATTTTCTTATTGAAAAAAATACAAAATAGAAAAAATAGTATAAAGTACGTGTTTTCTAAAGAAGTTAGAGATCTGTATAAGATGATGCTTTATAAAACATGTACTTTAATATACTATTAAAGTTATTGGCTTTTCTTTGTAATTTCACTTCTTTGTCTAAGTTAAGGCAATTTAAATTATTATTCGAAACTGATAAAATATATCTCACCATAAAAAATATATTGAGACGTGCATCTGAACAACCTGCTTTTCTTTGAAAATTACTGTTATGAGTTTTTTTAATTTTCTTACTTAAACTTAGTGGTTCATGACTCCCCTGTTGTCATGGAAATCCGCTGCAACTCAAATCTGTCGATATTTTTATTATAACTTTTAAGTAATAAGTAACCTACATTGAAAATAATTACTATAAAATGCCGATATATAGTGTAGACGAACGTTTAAAGTTATTTGAGTGTTTATAAGAAACAATAAAAGTCCCCAACTCGCCCTAAGAGAGTACCGTCAATTATACCTTAAAATAGGATGCCTTCCAAAAAATTTTTTTCAAGGATGACAAGAGGTATAGGAAACTGCGTAGTACTAAATAAAAAAAGAAATCGTCCGAAAACAATTCTCACAGAAGCAAAGCAATTAGAAGTGTTGTATTTTGAGGAAAATTGTAAGAACTCTGAAAGAGATGCAGATAGAGCCTTGCAGGCCGTAAGTAGGACAAGTACTCAGCGAACATTAGAAATGAATAATTTTCATCCATATAAATTTCTTCCGGTTTAAGAATTATCACAGACGAACTTTGACAACCGAGTGACCTTTTGCGGTATAATGATGGATCGACACTTTGAAAACGACATGTTTCGTAGGATTCTTTGGACAGACGGGGCCACTTTTAATACAGCTGGTTTATTAACAGAAAAAACTCACACTATTGGTCTTCCAGTAATGAGCATTGAGTTAAGATGATTCAAAAAAAGGGCGTCAAAGGATTAATGTCTGGTGCGGAATTATAGCCGTCCGAATAATTGGACCAATATTTTACAATTACGCCCTTAACGGAATAAGCTGTCTCAATATGCTAACAAATAAGATATTACCACTTATTGACCAATTGCCGCCTAATTTGAGAGAAAATATTGTTTATCCGCAAGATGGTGCACCCTATCATACTGTAATACTGGTTACGACATAAAGTCATAATTTTTAAACATGGATAGGGAGACTCGGAACCATACCTTGGCCTGCTCGAAGTCCGGACTTAACACCCCTATATTTTTTTATGGGGAATTCTGAAGGACAGGGTCTATAAAAATCGATGCCCGAATACAAACGAGCTTCAAAGGAGGATTGAGACAAAAATAAGGCACATCAATGAAAGCAATGCTATCAGAAATACCGTTAGAAAGATTGAGACAATATATACGACGTGTATCGCGATGCAGGAAGGATATGTAGATAATATATTATAATTTAATATTTTTCTGTAATTGTTTATTTGAAAATAGTTTTTGTTTTGTTCATGTTTCTTATGTTATATTAAATAATTAATATATATATTTAAGGTTTTCTTGTTCTAACATGATGCTCGACTTACATTGTTTATCCCAATATATTTTTTTATGGTGAGATATATTTTATCAATTTCGAATAATAATTTAAATTGCCTTAACATAGGCCAAAAAGTGTAATTGCAAGGAAAAGCAAATAACTTTAAAAGTGTTTAATTTAGGTATAGAACATCTGTATATGAAATGATAGAGGATGAACGCCCATTTAAAAAAATTGAAATGTGCATGTTTCAAAACTAGAAGCTTTAGCTATGTATTTTAAACACCATGTATAAATTTTGTATTAACCGCATGAAATTTTTTTAACTTAATCATTTATTAAGCACTTTATATCTTCGCGTCATTTGAATGTAACCTAAAGTATGTAAATTGTTGGTTTACAAAAATTGTGTATTTTTTAAAATTTATGGAAAAATCTGATTTACTGAAGAATGGTTTAGAATTTTATAATATATGCATTAACAAAAAACACCTATAATGTCGTGTCAAATTTAAAAATATAAAAATATATAGGGTGTTCCATTTATTAAACGAAAGTTGATATCAATTCCAGCTAAACAACTTACCCTGTATACATAAAAATATAATAAAATAAAAATTTCTTTATCATCAATTTCCGAGAAAAGGTGCAGGGTCATCTTACGTGGGCCACCCTGTACATTCAAATTACGGAATTAAGAAATTACTAACTAGGTCCATTGCAGCTTGTCGATCACTGGAACATTTACCCTTACCTTTGTGATAGCGAAGAGAATTTTGTAATAAATTTAGTTTTAGATTTTTTTAATGCAACTTTTTGTTAACCCCGGTGCGGGTCAGTTTTTCCTTAAAAACGGCAGTCTGGCGGGCCCGTTTGCCGTGGAAACGGGACAACGAGCAGCACATTTCCGGCGGCGGTCGGTGCGGAACGCCACCATTGTACGCGCCAGTGTAATTAACAAACTAAACTTAACATGTGCTTTCCTGTCGCCATTGTACTCTTTAAATTAATGTGTCGGTTTCCTTTAAATCTTCCACCAGTATATCAATTGGGCGGGCTGCTATGGTCCATCCCATTTACATAATATTTTAGGGACATAAAATATTGTTTGGGTCAGAAGGGCCAGAATAAAAAATCTGCCGCTATTGTTTTTGGTTAATTTACTATTATTTTAGGTCCTGAATTTATAGCGGGTCTGTATATGATACTATACTGGAAAATCCACCAACTCTTAAGTTTCTACATCAAAAGGGCCAAACAAGGACGAAAGAGGTGGGTGGCAACATTGATATGACATATTATTACTATTGCAACAACTTGACAATCAAATTTTGTTAATGCTTACATGAGTATATTTTGTAAAGTAATTATTATTTTGGATGGGATAGTTCAGTCAGAGGCTTTAATAAAGGGCTTGGCAGTGGAGTTTGCTTGTTTTAAGTTAAATATTTTAATATTTAATTGTGCTTACAAGGATGTTATAAGTAGATACACACCGTAAAACTCTCAGGATATTACCGACCTCACAAGAGAACCCTTACCGTTAATATAAGATTTAGAAATGACAAACGTTAATATTGGGACGCGAGCTCCCTATTGGGCAAAAATAGGTTGGGTCGCATCGCGCGCCGGTCGAGGGAGAGACAAGAAGCACGGCGCAAGGGTGAAAAAAATAGAGAGATTGCAAGATGGCTCCGTGAAGCAAGCTGCTCTTATGCACGCTCCACGATTTTAAGGCCTTTTTGGGCAATTAATGATTTCTTTTTAAATAAAACTAAGCAGCTAGCGATTCCGCGTTTTTTGACGTACCAAAATGAAGGCCTTGCAATACCAGGGCGTCTATGTGATATACTTTCAAGTGATAGTTAGGAAAACAATGGAAAGAAGCAGTTAGTATTGTAAACCTTAAGTATCGAGCAGTGTATTTGTCGTGAATCCTTGTCACATGCTACTATAACCTGCATTAAGGAATGAAAATACAAGTGTTTAAGTAAACAATTGTTTTAATCAAAGGTAGCTGAAAATTAACGAACCAGTGAGCAACCCTGTTGATCACGCAATAAAAATTTATGTAACCACTAGGGAATTAACCCAGTGCGTCATAACAAGGTGTTAATTACATTTTTTTATACTCAACAGGCGATATCTTAGAATGAACCTAATTTGTATCCATACTATATTTCACAAAAATATTACACCCCATATACGTAAAAATCGTAGCATAAAAATGTTTCCTCTTACTTACAATGCTACTCAGAAAAAATTTTTTGCTGCTCAATAAGCACTATGACGAGCGAAACTTTTTTAAAAATCACCCTGTATGGGATAAAATTAAAATAATTTAAAATTAAAAATAGAGGTATGACCATAAGAAGAAAGCTACTAAAAAAAAATTTAAGTAAAATAATATATTGTGTTTCAAAACTTTAAAAAATATGTTACGCCCATGTCCGAAATTTCTTCGACATGTGCCGGCAAGAGGTTTTTTCGTAGTTTCAACTGACGTTAAAAATACTATACATGATGTGACGCTTTCATAGTTTCACAAATAAAAAAGAGAGACAAATTAATGGATATTGTGTAAAAAAAAACCACAACTCTAGCCAAAGATGATATACACATATTAAATCTGACAAGTATGTACACTAGTAAATGTGTACAGGGTGGCCAACTAAGCGAGGTAAGCGGCTGTATCTCAGGAACCGTTAATCGTACAGCTTTCGGAAGAAAATATTGCTAGTAAATACGGCCAAGAGAAATTGCTGGAAATAATTATCGAGTTCGCTAAATGGCCGCTAGGGGGCGTAACACTAAAGGAAAATTAAAAAAAGGGAGTTTCTTTATAATTTGCCTAGATAAAGTATACTAAAAATATGTGCAAATAAAGTTCTCGTCTTTTATCTACAATTTTTTTTTTACACTTCAGATAAAGGCAAATATTTATTTAAAAAATATTCAATATCTCGGGAAAGCCTTATCGGAAAATACTATGCTTAGCGGCATTTGAAAGAGTTTTTTATGCCCTATCAGCTACAACACTATCTGAAGAGTTAGAGAAAAAAGTTCGAAAAAAAAAATTGTAGATAAAAGACGAGAACTTTATTTGCACATATTTTTAGTATACTTTATCTAGGCAAATTATAAAGAATCAATTTGCCTTTAGTGTTACGCCCCCTAGCGACCATTTAGCGAACTCGATAATTATTTTCAGCAATTTTTCTTGGCCGTATTTACTAGCAATATTTTTTTTCCGAGTCAAACTGGAGTACTAGTATTTTCTTATTGGAGCTTCCTAGACGCGGATCGTGCCACAGTTGCCATGTATTAATTGAATTTTTAGAGACTAGCAGTGTTGACTGTTTGAGGGACCATGTGTGTGTGTTTTACTAAAGATCGAGTCTTCATAAACTTTGGGTAGCACATAAAGTTTCAGCTAAGTAACATTTTTCTTGAGTAGTACGGAACCTTGGAAGTACCCAGTAGGTGACAGAAACGCGTGAGATCAACCTTTGATATACTATTTCCCGTGGCGTGTATGCTATTTCTCAAGATAAGCCTTTCTGTGAATCCCTGAGTACTGTGGTGCAATCAGGGTTACGAACCTTACTCTAAATTATTAAATCATATACACTGTGATCATTTCTCTTTAAAAACTTAGTCAATTTAAAATATTAATATTTTGCATTTGCATATTGTCCTATATACATGTCCTATATACATAAATATTGATAACGTTTCACGCCCATATTATGTACAGAACTTGTGCATTGTAAACGTATAACGTATGTCGACATAGCGTTAAGACGTCACAAGAATCTATAGTAGTTCAAAACCTTAGGTGGTCTGTTACAGCTAATTTTGTTGTAGATACAGCAACAATTTAATATTATAAAGTAAATATTTTTGTTTCCCGGCTAAAGGCTATTTGCTTCTTCAAACTGTAACGCTTGTAACTTTGATATTTAAACTTATCTACGCCCGAGTGGATAGTATGCTTATCGAGTAACGAGAGGTACTCGTAAGATTTTGTATTATACTTTAACGATGCTTTTATGGTAAATTTAGTTAATTTTGGGAGGTTCTTGCACAGACCTTGCGGAAATTCCAAGTCTGGGGCATGTGTTGTTCTATTTCTATCTCACCGTGTCCTGGATGTCGATCTATGTGACTGCTAGACCAGGCTGAAAGTCGCCGTCTATCGCAAGAATCTGTCAAACAGGGTTTGACTGTTACTCATTCTTTTAATATTAACTTTGAAATGTAAACGCACAAAACTTTTATGTCAAACCTAATACTACCACTTTGTTAATACATTTCAATTACTTATTATTTTTTTTTTTTTTTATGAAAAGGCACAGCACTGCAGGATAAATCCTTTATGGCGCTCTGAGAGCGGTGCGTGTGCGCAGGAAACGATTCACGTTGGTCTTGAATCTTTGAAGGTTATAGTCGTTGTGGAACACGATCTCAGGGAGGTCGTTTCAGAGTGATGACGTTCTCCAGATGAAAGAATTTTGAACGTTCGAGGGACACTAAGCTGAACCACGTACTGGTGGGCTGTAGTGGCTCGTCGTGTATTTCTACCATGCACCGCTCTGGGTGGTATCAAGCGGGCAACCTCAGTTGAACACTTGCCATGAAAATATTTGTAAAATAGACTCAATTCGCGAACCTGCCTTCGATGTTTAGGGCTTTCCAGGTTGTTTGTCAGACTATGGTCACCGATCAAGCGAATGGCTCTTCTTTGAATGGAATCTAGCAATCTCAGGGTATGTTTAGGAGCAGAGCCCCAAATATGCGAACAGTACTCCAGCGATGGTCGAATTTGGGCTTGATAGAGCATCAAAAGTTGTTGGGGTGTATAGAGGTTCTTTGTTCGGAAAAGTACTCCAAGCTTCTGCGAGGCTGCCCCAGCAATGACCGCAACGTGGCTATGCCAAGACATATGACTATCCAAATTAACGCCCAATAAATGAATTGATGAAGCCAAGGGAATCGAGTGTCCCGCCATAACTATATCCGGTTCTTCAAATCAAATCAAATCAAATCAAAATATGCTTTATTGTCATAAAAAATTATTTTTATCGACAAAGCCTTTTTTTTTAAATTAAATTAACAATAAAATATAATAATATAATAAAACTTAAAATATCGGAATAAACAAAAAAAAATGCAAATAATTATGACAGAGTATCACCAAAATATTCATCTAGAGTATAATAAGCTTTTTCCAATAATATATTTTTAACATTTTTTTTAAACATTTTAAAATTTGACATTTTCTTAATAAAAACTGGAAGAAAATTAAAAATTTTTTTAGAATCATAAATTATGGATTTTTTTACAAGACTTGAAGAAGGAATAGGTAAACATATATTAAAGGTTTCTCTTGTATTATAAGTATGTAAATTAATACTATTTCTATGCTTTTTATGAATTAAACAAACTGTTTCCAATATAAAAATTGAAGTTAGTGTAAAAATTTTTTGTGAGATAAATAGAGTTTTACAAGAATCTCTAGATCTAGCTTTGCACAAATATCTGATAGCTCTTTTTTGTAAAATAAAAATTGAATTTAGAAGATACTGGCTTGAATTTTCCCAGAAACAAATTCCATATCTCAAAAGAGATTCTATTAAAGCAAAATAAACATTTCGAAGAACCGCCATATTCATTTCATGAGAAAGTACTCTCAGGGCATAACATCCTGAAGCTAATTTTCTACATAACTTTTTGATATGTTCATTAAAAGAAAGATTTTGAGTAATATAGATTCCTAAAAACTTTATAAATTTGGGGTTATTAATTATTAGATTGTCAAAAATTATATTATTAAGTGTACACTTAAAAGTTAATATATTTGTTTTAGTAATATTAAATGAGAGTAAATTAGAGTCACACCACTTTTTAACATTTATTAAATCTTCATTAATTATTTTAATTAATTCATTAGAATACTTACTATGCCAAAGTATTGTTGTATCATCAGCAAATATTGTAAATTTACCATTTATAAAAATTGACGCAAGGTCATTAATATATATTAAAAATAGTAATGGACCAAGAACTGAACCTTGAGGTACTCCACAATCAATTTTATTACTTTTTGATTTCTTACCATTTAACAATACTACTTGAGATCTTTCAGATAAATATGATTTAAACCATTTAAACGATATACCTCTAAAGCCATAAAGCTTAAAAAATCATTCTATTTTTAACAAGTTTTTCAATAATTTTAGAAAGTGTTGGAAGTAAAGAAATTGGTCGAAAATTAGAAGCAGATTCACAATCACCTCCTTTATGAATTGGAATAACAATAGCTGATTTAAGGCATTGTGGAAATATTCCATTATCAAAAGAAACATTTATTGCTTTCGCTAAAGCTTCTAAAGCAGGAATAGACAATTGTGAAAAAATCTTTATTGATAAATTATCCCATCCAGCAGAATTTTTATTTTTTATTTCCAAAATGATTAATTTTATTTCTAGAACATCGGTTGGACTAAAGAAAAATGTGTCATTAATTTTAAAATTCTTCATGTACGAAAGTGGATCAATGCATGGATCAATATTTTTAGAAAGATCTAAAGCAATCGAACAGTAAAAATCGTTCAGCTCGTCAGAAGATAATGAGGTATTTATAGGTATTATGTTGTTTTTCCCTCTCAAATCATTAATAATTTTCCAACATTCTTTTCGTGGATTTAATGATTTACTAATACGATTTTCAAAATAATTTTCCTTGGCTTTTTTAATTAGTTTTCTATAAATGTTTTTATATATATTAAAATATGAAATGAATGAATTGTTTGATGGAAAAAATTTTTTAATATAATGAAGTGAACGTAAATTCTTAGAACTTATTTTTATACCCTTTGAAATCCAACATTTTCTATTATTTTTTTTAATAATTGTAATTGGAAAAGCTTTAGTAAATGTGTCTAAAATTGTGGCATGAAAATTACTTAAAGGCTCTTTATTAAAAAAATACTATCCCATGAATAATTTTTTATAGCATTATTAAATTTTTTAAAATTATTTTTACTGTAAATGCGTCCCTTATGTTTATTTTTCTCTATTTTCTCTATCTCACCGTTAAATTCATATAATATGGCTTCATGGTCCGATAAAAAATTATTTATTACTTCACATTTAACATTATTTTTATTAGAACAAACATAGTCAATTATAGAAGATGAATATTGAGAAAATCTTGTTGGTGAATTGACATGCATTTTAAGATTAAATTCAATTTAGAAAAAACTGCCGCCTGGGTCTTTTTAGCGTTAAACTCTACTTGGTTACTGTCACCCCAAGACAGAATTTCTTTCAGGTCTTTGTTGAGATGTGAGACCTCTTGCTGCCTATAGAGATGTGCATTAGCAGCCGATGTCCGAGCATCCAAAGTAAAAGATGAAACAAGTGTGCTGTCATCAGCGAAGCTATATATAGGATTTTTAGTTTTTTCCAAAAGATCGTTAATGTAGAGTAAGAAAAGGGTGGGCGACAATATAGAACCTTGAGGGACTCCGGCGTTGATGTTAAATGTGTCTGAAAGAAATCCGTCCATCGCCACTCGCAGAGAACGGTCTTTAAAAAAGCTCGACAGCCATGAACAAAATTGAACCAGCATTCCGTATGCTCTCACTTTAGTTAGGAGCCCCTCATGCCATACTTGGTCAAAAGCCTAATGTCCAGTGCTACCGCCCGAGACTCTCCATGATGTTCTATTGCGTTGTTCCAAACATGAGTAACATAAGCGAGAAGGTCTCCTGTTGATCTAGACTTACGGAATCCATACTGGCGGTCACTAATAATGTTTAAGCCTTCCAGGTATTTTAATAATTTTTCGTTGATAGCCTTCTCCATAACTTTGGATATAACCGAAAGCAATGCGACTGGACGATAGTTGTTTGGCAAGGTCTAGTTGCCTTTTTTGGGTATGGGCTGGACTCGCGCAGTTTTCCAGCATGAAGGAAATATTCCTTTTTTGTAGGATAAGTTAAAAAGCCTACAAAATACCGGTGTCAGTTCCTCAGCGCATGACTTAATTACAATGATTAGAATATCGTCAGGACCAGAAGCCTTTTTAGTGTCAAAACTCCTCAAGATTCGTTTAACATGGCGGTGGCGAAAAACAATCTCAGGCATTCTCGATTCTACAGGGGGAATTTTCGGTGGAGTACTTCCCTGAAAATTTACCGTTCAATGTGAAGAGAATAGTTTCGCCAGTAGGTTTGCTTTCTCCTGTGCTTTGGTCGCAATGGTGCCATCAGAACGTGTTAGAGGTGGAATGGTTGACTTGGTAAAGTTCTGACTGACGGCCTTAGCTACCGACCAAAATGATCTTGAGCCGTTAGGACATTCAAGAAGTCTGTCTTTGATCCTTTGGTTGTGTGCTTCTTTGCTTTGGTTTATCGTTTGTTTGCATTGGTTTCGAGCGTTTACAAAGATGGTACGATTTTCGGCCGTAGGATTTTTACGCCATTGTCGGTAGAAATAATTTTTTGATTTAACAGCTCGTTCGCAATTTTTGGTAAACCAAGGCTTGCCGTTAGAATGGCACTTTTTTGAGAAGGGGATGAAGGCTTCCATGCCAGTAAGGATAACCTCCGATATTTTTGTTGCACAGATGGATGGATCATCAGAGGAAAAACAAACGTCCCGCCAAGGAAACGTTCGAAAATGGTCCCTTAGGTCATCCCACTTAGCTGATGTATAATGCCATACCTTGCGTGGTTTAGGAGGCTCTTCGGCACTAATTGGTAGTGTGTTCAGTGCCGAAATAAGGTTGTGGTCAGACGTCCCTAGCGGCGGCTTCACGGTGACAGTGTACAAGTCGGGGTTTGAAGTTAAGAAAAGATCCAACAAACTAGCAAAATCACCATCTCTGTCTGGAATCCGAGTTGGTTCACCCACCAGCTAGGTGAGGCCAGAGCTGATGGCAAAGGATTCGGCTTCACGACCTTGTTCGTCGGTCATGTTTGAGTATTTGAGCCAGTTGACATTATGAACGTTGAAGTCGCCAAGGATGACAACTTCGGAATTGGGATGGTGGGTTTGCAAAAAGTCGATGGTATTAGCAAGAGAGGAGAACAAGTCTCTATAATGGGTATCACTTGGCGGCCGGTAAAGGCAGCAGATGAATTTAGTAATTCTCTGCGATGATATTTTAAACCACATTACATCAAAGTCGTTAGACTCGAGTCTCTCCTCTCGTTCACAAGAAATATCACTCCGGACAAAGAGACAAAGGCCAAAATACCGCCTAAATCGGTGATGGAAGTCGTACCCAGGATACAGATAGCTGACCGTATTAATCGATGATCTTACTTTGGTTTCGGTTAGTGCAAGTACATGAGGCTTGGTAGATTGTAGATGTTGATGGACTGCATTGATGTTCGTGTTCAGTCCTCTAATATTGCAGAAGTCAATTTTGAAGCTGGTAATCTCGGGTCTTTTAACAACTCCAGTTTTCACACCATTTCCATTTAGAATATTGTTCGAAGGACCCGCATGGCTACTGGGCATGGTGGATGATTGAATAATTTCGCTTGATAAGACGCCAGGACCCGCCCCCACCCGGAGATCCGATCGGGGGGCGTTTTTAACTCCGGAATATATTGATCTTGGAACCATCATCAATCTTAACTGTAAGTATCTATTGTCCACCAAAGTAAGAGGAGCTTGCATTTATAAATCCAAGTAGCCAAAGGCCTAACACCACTTTTAAAAATAAATATTTGTATTGGCCTGTGCTAAAATTTTGCTTTTATTTCAAATACAGCGACTTTAAGGGACTTAAGTGAACGAGAGCTTGTAAGAATCTACTATAAACCGATTGTTGTCAGTCTTAAAAAGACCTTTATCACTTGTGCGGAAAAGTGCAAATTTCAGCACGTATATGCTTCCATATGCTTGTAGAAAAAATATATTTTTACTTTTTTTATTTTCAATTATTATAAATTTATTTAATTCGGAAAACTATGCCTTTGAAAGCACAAGCAAATAAAAAATTACTGATTAAAACCATAAATTGAACACTCGCGAGAACGCATTCGAACAAGAAGATTAGATAAGTGTAATTACTGATTTATTAGGGCAAACATGCTTGCAAACCGCAAGGGAAAGGGTGCAGCGTAAAGCCTAACGAATCGCATATACACAGAACCTTTATCTCGATTTTTCGTTTGGGTTTTTGACATTTACAGATTTTAAATTACAGAAATTAAGTTAATGTTATTAATTTAAGAAAATAGTTTAGCGTCAGAAATATAATCTTTTTAGTTAAGTATACACATCATCCTTATATCAACAGCAGCAAGAGCAGCAATATCAGAAGCAATATTTAAGCTCGTAGCTAGGATAAGCAGAAAAACTAAACATGTTATGGAATTTATTTTTATTTAATATAGATTTAAGCAATAAAACAATTGAGAAAAGAGTTGATTAGGGTGTTTTGAAAATTGAGAAGAAAATATTTTAATGAGAGATTTAATGTAAGAGATAAGATTATTTGGATGAAGAAAATAATAAGTAATTTTTACGAATAATTCAAGCTTTAATATTTTTTTTTTCCTTAGGATGTGCCGTATAATTACCTTTACAAGGCAACTTTACGCACCATGGTGCGAACGGCAGCTCCTGTATCGGAGGCTCGGAGTCCTTGCCTTTAGCAGTTGTACACCTTTTTGATTTCTTGGACGCCAACCACTTTAAATGGTTAAAAAAACTAAATACTGAAAAAATGTTCGAAAATAGGAAAACCGCTTACTTTTAAAGATGGTAATAGTTCGTCTTGCAGTACGGTAAATAACAATAAAACGCAGCTATATAAAACAACAATGGGAATTATTTTATTAAGATTACCAAACTGCATTCCATCAAATCAATTAAACATTGAAATCAAGAAGTAAATTTACCATTAAAATAAAAAAATTACACAGTCATGGACCCATTCTCACGTCTCCCCGTATCGTCAAATAAAAAGGAAGGAGGTTAAGAATGTGCTCCATCGCTGCAGAAGGGGTCGATTTTATTGCCCCTGTTATACCTAAGCAGGTCAGTCTCTGAAGACTTCCTAGCTTCAGTATAGAGGTCTTCTGTAGAACTATTGGCCACCAGATCACGGATGCCTAAACTATTGAGGATATCACCACTCTGGTGTATATCCAGTGCACCATCTTGGGCGATAAACCGCATTCGTTTCCATACATTCTCCTTGTTACTGCAAGAGTATTTTCATATTTACGGATAATTTTTTCCATGTGGCTATTCCAACTAAGTCTAGAGTCCTGGATGATCCCCAGATATTCTACTTCCCCAGCAAGCTGCAAAGTTTCTCCTTGGAGGATTAGCGGCCCTAATCCCGCCTTTTTTCCTTCGCTTTATATCTTATCCGTTTTTTCACCACTTTAAGAGCCCCCCGCATTTTCACAGTAGTGTTAAATCTTCCTTGTGTCGTGATAACCAGATCATCAGCATAACCCAAGATTAAGTGCCCCGCCCCACTGAGTTCCCTCAGAACACACTAGAACCACCTGAGTCTCGCTAAGAAGAGAGGTGAGCGCAACCCTGTCCCCAGGCATATGAGCTATCCATCGGCAGCAGGTTTCCTCCAGTCCTGTATTTCTGGTTGCTCTTGTGATGGAGACGAAGGAAGCTTCCTCAATGTCCAGGAATGCTACAAGTATTTCCTCGCCATTTTCTAACGTTCTCTCCACTCTTTTTACTATTTGGTGGAGTGCCGTTTTTGTTTATCTTCCTGTCCTGTAGGCATGCTGGTATTGATGGAATGGTCCGTCGCCCATCACGTCACCCTTATATGTCTATCTAACAGTTTTTCTCCGTGGGTCCGTCGCTTACAAAAACAAATGCGTTAATTTTCTTTTCTTTGAAAACCTCTATTATTGGTTTTAAGTAGGCCCAAACTGAGCACGCATTGTGGAGTAAGTCGTCTGAAACTCCACGAAATGAGATACAATGAGTTTCATTATTCTCGTCTCTCTAGCAAATACTGCTCTACTATGTAACGCAACTTGTTTTTTGGATCCACCAAAATGAGTAAACCAAGATAAGAGTTGTCATTTTGCTATTTCGAAATATTTCCTTGACCAAAATAGCCAACTTTTAAGGTTAAACAGGGTTTCAGAATAAAGGATTCGCTTATATAGTTTAATTTTACGTTCACATGAATTTAGAGAATATGCATAATATTTGCCAAAGAATTAAAAATTAAAGTTACAGATTAAAAAAAGACACTTGCAAGAAAATGATGGATTGCCATTGTCTGTTTTATGTTAAAATCCGTGAAAAGTTGCAATTTCCGAAAAACGCCCTAAAGAGCTCTTCGTCAATCTTCAATGCACACACACACATAATCAGTGAGCAGAACAGACACCGTATGTACATAATTTAATATTAAATGTAACCTATTTTCTTCTCTTATTTGCAAACCCCAATTTTCCTTTAAAGGGCAAACGTATCCTCCGTTTTCTTCCATATTTATAATTATCGATATTGAAAATCGTGCAGACAATTTTACCTTATCGATATATCCGCGTAGAGAGAAGATGATTAATTCAAAGTCGCAACGCATAAAGCGACACAACAAGCAAAATGCAAACAGCGAGAACATTGTCCCTGGATAAACAAGGCCACCATCCACTCCCCTACGAGTAGCTTCGTACCTCACCGCGACAGTCCACGCAAACCTACCAAGAGTCGTAGTCCTTAACTAAGCATTTTCTGGTTGTGTTTTAATAAACTTAGCATTAATGTAGAAAAAACTGTATATATGATAATTAAACAAAAGGACAGCAGGACTATTAGACCAGTAGTAAAACTTAATAATAAGACACTCTGCGCAGTTACAAAGTACAAATACCTTGGACTAGTAATGTTTAATACAATAACGTGGAATGAACATAAATTACATATTATAAAGAAAGTAGCGCCCATCATCGGAGTAATGCGAAGATGCTCTCATCAACTAAATAATTCTGCAAATACTCTCCTATATAACAGCTTCATCGAGCCACACTTCAAATACTTGATCCCATGCTGGGAAAGTGCAAGTGATTATCTTATGAACAAACTACAACGGTTATAAAATAAAGCTATAAAGACTATTTACTCACTAAATTATTATACTCCCACTGAAACATTGTATGATATACATTCTTTTCTCTTTCTTAGTTTGAACAATGTAAACTAATACATAGTGTTAAAAACAACTTCATCAAAACAAATACAGTTCTAAAATGTTCTGCCAATTTTCATCCCTATAACGTCAGATCTAAAGAATTAATAAGAAACAACTATTCCTGCACTAAGAAAGGACAAGATTCGCCATACCAAAGAAGTATAGAAACATATAATAAGGTTCTTAAAAATTTTCTAATGGAAGTTTCACCAAAATATGTCATAACCTTAAGTAACATTTTAAATAAATACCTTGTTAGATATTAAATTGTCTATAATTGTTATTTTTGTATTAAGTCCTTACAGCAGTAGCAATACTGTTTTAAGATAAGAAATAAATAAATAAATAAAAGAAAAAAAAAAATATAAGTGACAACCCAAAAATTTTTTTTAAAATCTCGTACTTTATTATTCTTACTTATTTCAGACTATTACCAAAGGTTTAAAATATTTTTGTTTGACTACGTATGTGAAATATAATAGCAAGTCGGGACAAATCTTAATTACAAATGAATAACAAATGCAATAAAACAAACTCAATTGGCTTTAGATCTGCCGAGTTCTCAGGTTACACGTAAATTTAATATATAAATGTTAAAAAACAGTTATTCTGATTTGATATTTAAAAGATACCTCGACCTCCAAATCCATGCACTTAGCTTATTAAGATTTACAACACACATATATTCTTCTACCAAAATTTCATTTTTATCTTTTTCTAGTTGGCTTCAGCTCGGCCGTACGTAAATCAAAGCAGCCGTGGAAACTGGCGCTTTTTGCTTTAAAATATTTTCTACATAACGTTAACTATCCACTTAGCCGGAGACCGAGCCGACATATGTGACAACTCTCCATTCCACAACAATGAATCACAAATTTAATCTCACAAATGGATTCAGACCGCATTTCTCCGCTAACCGCCACTCCATCCAAAGGCTAGCCATATTGCTGTATGCATACGTCCCCGTTTTCATAACCTCAAATCTTGTTGAGAATGGGAGAGAGGGCCAATTGAAATATTAAGTGCTTTTAACTTATGTCCTTTCGTTTCTTACATGATCATGTGATGCGTGTACAAAGGAAGTATGTTACGTTGGGTTTCAATATTTAGAGACAACATTTCTAGGATCCCAGGACCTATGAACCTGCGGGGTGATTCACACCTGGAAGTTCAGTAGTAACAAATTTACTATGCCGTGTTGAAGATTGGTCAAAATATAGGCCCAACCGCAACTGTTTCGATGTGTTTAAATTTTAGCCCCCCATTTGTGACCAGAATAAGACTTCTCTCCAAGTTAAGACAAATCTGCATCCAGGATTGGATTGGATTAATGCATCTTAATCGGATAAGAAGTTTTCTGTTCAGTTTAACAATTCTATGAGATGGTCAGAAGAGTTGCAAAACAAATTGAAAAAATATATATAAATGAAACTTATAATGATATCTGCTCCTAAATCTGATACTGCATCCAAACTAAACTGCTGGGCAGATAAAATGGATACTAGAAATTTTTAGACACATTTCGAAGTGAAATATTTTTTATATTAATAGAGATAAACGTCTACAGGTTTTAAGAGATTTTTTCAAAATTTCATCGACAAGAGTTTTGTTTATCGTGAGACCTAAATAAAATTAGAACTGTCGCATACAGAGTGTTTATTAAATCCATTATAATTTTACATAACTTCATGGCATTCGAAAACTTTACGCAAACATTATTTTAGGGATTGGTTCACCACCAATAAATGAACACTGAACAAATTAGGAAAACCAGCTTGAATGGTTTTGTCGTATCTCTGATATTAGAGAAAAAAAAATATTGTTTTAAAAACAGAGCACTATAAGAAACTGTATAAAATTATTCATGCTGAGAATTGGTTTATCAGATCCCCTTTTAACTTCTGAGACACCTGCAGTATGGGTGCAATATACATAATGTGCGGGAAACTACCGACAATTGATTAATGCCCCGGTTGCAGTATATAAAGAGGTATGTCTTATATACGCTGGCATATAAAGACAAAATGAACTTGACATATTTTGGGCTGGATATATATAGGTACAATATTCTAAAGTAAATCGATTTATAACTTAGAATCCTCTGTCGGATATTATAGTATGCTAATAGGGGCCTTTGCGAAGCGCCGACATACCACAGTAACAGCTGTTTCTTCTACAACTCACTCTTCTTTCTGATTGGCTGTATATAAACATGCCCGCGATGGTAGTCACGACAACGGACGACGTGGGCCGGTGCCCCACATCTTTCAATTATAGTCCCCCACGGTAGAGCCGAGAAAGGTAGATTGGCCACTTTAATGCATTAGTGACTTTTAATAAGGACTCGCTAACAACATCTTGACGAGATATGTTCGCTTCGCGACCGGGTTCCATTGTACCGATAATAAATACTGTCGAAACGGTCTTACAGATTTTACACTAACGCTATGATTATTGAAAATACAGATATTTTTTTATTCTTAACTTATCAAATAATTTGTTGCTTTTCACTAACCTGTATTTTAGATAATGTTTTAAAATCCGGCCCAAAATTTATCACATTTGTATTCGATTTTATGTAGCGGAGTATTTAAGACATACCTCGATATAAGACGATCCAACCGCGATATTAATCAATTCTCTGTAGTTTTCTGCACACTCTGTATATTGCATCCGCGCTGCAGGTGTCTCAGAAGTTAAAAAATATTCTGGTAAATCAATTCTGAGTATGAAAAGATTTACATAGCTTCTTGTCTTCTTATTTATATTCTCTACTATCAAAGATACGACAAACCCACTCAAATTGCTTTTTACAGTTTTAGTGTTTATTTGTGTGTAGTAAACCAATCCCTAAAGCAATGATATTTTGCAAAATTGTAATGGGTTTAATGAACACCCTGTACACAACAGTTTCTATTTTATTTAGATTTCATGATCGACACAAACACTTGTCGATGAAATTTGAAAGAACGTCTTAAGAACCGTAGGCGTCTATCTCTATTAATATAAAGGAATATTTCAATTTGCAATGTATCTAAAAATTTGTAGTACCTGCATACCCGTAAATCGTACGTGGTTCGTTTTAGAGGCGATGAACTAGCTATAATTGCCATAATGGAAAATCATACCATTAATGTTTTCTTATGGCCCAACAAAAAGTTTTGTACTCCTACGACCGAAATCTCTTCTCTGAATGTTTCAATCAACACAATATAACAACAATTTTTTTTTATTGCCGCACTATAGAACTTCACGGAACGGAACACTGATGTGTCTGAATGGACGATAAATTGTATTCTCGTCCAATTTTAAAGTTTCGTTGACAGTGCATAACCGGGACTATTCAGCATTCAGCAACGCGCTTACCGTTTGGTCATATCCGGATCTCATACAACGATAGACTACATCTAATGCGTCAGCTTCCAGGTGACAAAGAGGTTACGTTTAACGTATTTTGCAACGATGATTCTTCTATCAAATACCTATTGCAGCTTAACCAAAACCATGTTCGAGGTCCTCCACGGCAGGAGCATGTTACTAGTAAAAGATAATATTTCAAATAGGGTTTTTCGTCAGTGAAACTTGTTACCTGAGTTAGAGGCTACCAATGCATTCAAATCTAATTTGAACATACATGGAGTCTCGAATTGGAAGCAGAACAATTAGTATGGTTAAACATTACGACATGAGTTTCAGAGAGATGCCCTGTTCTATAATTAAGACTCTTGCTAATAGTAGCAACAGAGAAAAGTAAGAGGCAATTACACATATTCAATTGATAGAAAGAGAAGGTAACAAATTGGAACTCAAGATAAACATACAAATATCACTTGAATAACTTTGAGTTCGGAAGTTCGAAAAAACTTCATTTATCTGACATTGAAATTAAGAAGAAGACTCGGAATGAGCAGATTAACCAGGATAGTGGCGTAGCGTATAAGGGGCCAGGAGGGCGATCGCCCCCCCCTCGCTCCTGGCCTCGTGCCGCCTCTATTGGTATTTCCTAATATGGAACAACAATGGCTTTTAATGGCTATGTCATTAAAAATCCATACCATCTATTCAGATGTTTTTTTATGTGGCAACCCTGACAAAGAGAATAAGTAAGTATTGCCGAGTTACCCATTACGTAGTTATTATGAACGCAATATTAGTAATATACTAAATAATAATTTTGTCAATCTTAAACTAGAAGATAAATTAAAAATTAAAGTATTAAGCAAGCAAGGAAAAGAGAGAAGCGCGAAGGAAATAATCAGGAGAGGCAAGTATGAGTAGGATCAGTAAATGTACCCGAAAAAAGAGCTTTAGGCCGATCATGGACAGACTAGGTTCAACAGTCTATAGACAGCTTATGTTTTGAGGCTTTCAGAACAGCTGAGAATATATCCCAACGAAAAGAATAATTGCAAGGGAAGAGGAGAGAAAACTCGGGACTGGTGGTCGCCTTTCATTTACTTTAAACATTTTTGATTTAAACCTTCTTCACAACTTTTGATGTGACTGAAATAAATGCGGCTCGTAGATTGTTGCCTAACAGGGTTTTCTTTTTTTCTTTAACAGGGTTTGATTTTTACAACGATAGTGACTACTATTTATTTAAAATTATGATATTTTTCAACCAAAATTGTATAGTGTCTAACTATAATAAAATACAGTAAGAACGTAGAGGTTGGAACAAATTCATTTAAAATTTATGTGTTTGTTTTTTGAAAAAACGTTCGGAACACTCAATTTTTATTTTTGTTGTGCATTTTCTGAAGCTTATTTCATGTATAAAAATTGTCCCAAAAACAAGTTATGATGGTTTACTTTTAACTTAAAATAACAACACATTATTTATTAGCGAAAAGGAAAGAAAGTTCAAAATAAACTAAAAGTACCTTTATCAAATATTGGAATGGCCTCCATCAACAGTTTGGCAGTACCTGAGATGATTTTCAAATTCTTACAGAACGTTATTAACGATGTAAGGTTCTGTCAATCTTATTTCGTGTCTTATACTGTTTTTTACATCTTCAATATTGTTTGGTGGGTTAACATATACCTTAGACTTAAGATAACCCCACAAAAAGAAATCTAAAGGAGTTAAATCTGGAGATCTGGTCGGCCAATCAATTGGACCTCGTCGGCCAGTCCATCGTTCGGGAAAAACTGTTTTAAGGTACTTCCACACAAGGCGGGTGTAAAGGGTCGGAGCTCCGTCTTGCTGATACCATGCATCAGGATCTTTTAGATTGGGGTATAATTGGCTAGGCACGGTACTAGATCATTTTCTAAAAATTCTAAATATGTTCCACCTGTCAATTTTCCGTCAATAAGAAAGGGTCCCAAAATTCTATTTTTAGCAATGCAAGCCCAAACATTCCATAATCCAGCGTGGATTATCTGTAGTCCAATACCGACAGTTTTGTTTGTTTACACTTTCATTCAAACAAAACGTTTTCTCATTCGAAAATACAATTCGTTGCGAAAACTGTGAATGATTATTGCACATATTTATCATTATCTCGCAAAAGTGGACTCTTCTGTCTTTATCATCTTCATTGAGTTCATGAACCAATCGGACTTTGTAAGGATGGAATTTTTTTTTGTCTAAATACTTTAGGACGGATGTTTTGCAGATATGATTTTTCAAAGCAATAGTACTACTCGCCTTATGGTAGTCTTCTTGAACCGGCAATAACACGTTTAGTTCTGTACCTTCTAATACCGCAGTATAATTGTCCTTAACGTGACCTAAATCGCAGTATAATTGTCCCCAACGTGACCTAAATCTCTATATTTTTTTCTATTTTACTGACAGTAGATCGAGATATCGGTTCTCTGCGAGGATACTTGTTATTGAAGAGTTCGCAAACTTCCATCTCTATGCGCATCTCCATAACTAATCATTATTAATATTTCTATTCGCACTCTTTCACTTAAGCTTACCATTTTTTAAAATTACAAGATTATTAAAATAACTTTTGCCAGACACTTTAACTTCAGCATAAACTACCCAAATCAGAGAACAACCGTCACTGTCAGTATGACAACCTAAGAACCAAAGGCTTTATTCACAACATTATTCATGATTTAAGTAATAATAAAAAAATCATCTGGTTAAATCTGAATATCGATTTTCTCGCCAACGGCTGAATTTACGTATATAACATATTTCATGAATATTTAGAATTTTATGCAGAATATAAAAGAATATTATAAGATAGGGGTACCTATCTATTTCAAAAAATAAAGTTAGCCGTCATAACTTGTTTTTGGGACAACCTGTATAATATATGAAATAAGCTTAAAAAACTACTGTTAGCGCCTACATTTGAGTGACTCATCTACCTCTATTTCCAAAGTACCAGCAGGTAACCTAAAAGGCAGATTACTTTACTTGCTACATAATAATTATATCTACTCTTATTTTTTAACTTAAAAACTGTATGAGTAGCTTTCTTGCACATCGAAACTAAAACTTGTAGCCATCGCACGCTCTCTTTGTTTGCCTGTTTTATTTTTTTTTATCCTATTGTTACATCAAAAATATTTTACTGTATCTCTTCTTATCTCGAATAGTAAGCTCATCATAAATGAATAATTTAATTATCTTGAATGTTATTAATATCACTCTTATTTTTTAATATTGCTTTAAAAATGACAAATAGCTTCAAAGATTTGTAGACGCAACAGAACTTGAAACTATGTTTTTGTAATCACTTTGCATATTGTTTGCTGGATAAACTTCTAACGTATTCCTCCAAACTTTGCACAAACAACAAACACATTTGTGAACGCTATAGCAAAAAGGACGTCTGGTACCGCAAATATGTTAGAAAGTTTATGGTAATTTTATTTCCATGATTGTTTTGCTGTTTCAAGCATTTTTTTAAACTTTTTTTGTTAAAATATAGCAATGGAAATTTAAATTGTTTAACATAAAACTTATAATATACTTTGACGTATCCTAAAATGTCCGTAAAAAGTAACAAAAGAAGAAGCACTTCTTACTTAATCATTTTCTTATTGATAATATCATGCGTGCACATTAGGTCCTCTCTTTAACTTCTGTAATTTATATGTTGTACTGTTTAGTAGAGAATGAATATAGGAGTTTATAATAAGATTATTTCTCGACACGTCTGTCCCTCTGTAGTAATTCGTTATGACTTTATCAAAACAATAAATGAATGTTAGCATTCTTAAGCCATTGTATAGTACGTGAGTCATTTTATGTCTATTTCCACAATAATTCTTAAAACTCTGTTTTGAAATCATCTTTTCATTTGAGTCCTGTTCGTAGGAAATATGTCGGTATACCGCTCTCATTCAAGACTGCATGGAATTTTACAAATAGTGATACTATAATTTATTCACTTCTTATTCACTTTTTAAAAAAGTTTACATTTGTCCCAGGGTAATGGGATGCTTAACATTTGACAAATAACTAACGTATAGATAATAAGACCTTTCGTTTAAAATCTGTATCGACTGACGAAATATTGAAATTTAACCAAAAATTTAAAATAAGCATAGACGATGAAATTTCCACAAGTTTATTCAAACTTAGTGTTCCAGTGATTGTTGACGTTATTTGTTACATTATTAATAACTCGTTAGAGGAAGGGATTTTTCCCGAACAATTAAAAATAGCTTTAACTAAACCCCTATATAAAAATAAGGGCGAGGCAGAAATACTGAATAATTATTATAGGCCCATAAGCTTCCGTCTGGGTTTCTCAAAATTGTTCGAATTAGTCATGTGTGATTAAGTGATAACATTTATGAAAAATGGTGAGCTTATCTTAAATAAACAGCATGGATTTCTCGAAGGGAGATCCACTCAAACAACTGTTTTATAATTTACACGGGCAACTTTGGGACACCTTGAAGAAGCAAAATGGCATTAGGAATTTTTCTGGACTTATCTAAGGCTGAAAAAGCTGGAGTTGTATGGTATAAGACGAAATGCCTCAAGATGGTTTGAATCATACTTAAGCCAAAGAACTCAACGAGTTATTGTAAAAAGAAATAATGCCAGATTAAAATCAAGAATACTGCAAAATAGAGTGGGTATTCCGCAGGGAAGTATACTTAGGCCAATATTATTTATAATTTTCGTAAATGATTTAAACTTTGAAATAAACGGTGCTGACTCTGGTATCACAGCTTATGCTGATGATACTAATCTATTAACGGGCGGCGAAAAGATTAATGAAATAATAAATAATGCAAAAGGTAGTTTTTTTAACTAGTAAAAATGGGTTTGAAAGTAATAAACCACTTTTAAATAAAGAGAAAACAGGTACGGTATTATTCCGAACAAAGTTGTCTAGAGCAGAAAAACCAGAATTTATTGATATAGATGAAAATCAGCTAGCCATACAAAAAAATACAAAATTTCTCGGAATTCATATTGATGAGTTTTTCGATTTGTGAGGTCACTGTATGGAGGTTGAGATAAGCCTGTAAATGACTCACATCAAAATTGACATTTTCTTTGCTGTTATGGATACCATTATCCAATCTCTAGAGGAAAGATGTAACCTTTTAAAAGTCCATTCCGTTTTCCATTTCGGTTTGCATATTACCTACAGGGCGATCCCACGAAAAGTGGCCAAGGCAAATATATTGCTCAATTTTAGAAATGCGAAGAAACGCTTGACACAAAAGTTTTTTGAACAATGGAGTATCAAATAAAGATAAAGGAAAAATCATTAATTATTTTTTTTTATTTTAAATAGCACATATACAATTTTATTCCATATTTAGAAAGCGCTAAAAAGATATATATTTCACCGAACCTACATAATGTTCCAATTAAAGTAAGTAAAAAATTGGTGATTTACGTTTTCGTATATCTATAATATATTGCTTAATGCGAGACAGTAATGAAATGTAAATTTGCAATGACAGGACCTATTAAGTAGGGTGGACAACCTTAAGGTTTCATTGTGTATTTCAAGTAAATTGCAATGATAGTTTTTAAAAATTCCGTATTTTAGACCTACACACCCCGAGTCGCTTATAAATTAGTGTCACCCCAATTTGCGTACAAAAGAAAGACGAGTTTGGTCAATGAAAGTACTGTAACAGCGGCGTTACTACAAGTAGTTTATTATAATAAAAGTATAATAATAATTATACTTGATTATAATTATAAAGATAGGCAGATAATTGAGATATTAATTATTCTAATATTAAGTAGATAAAAACTTATATAGAAGTAAGAATAATATAAATAGACAAATTGGAATAAATATTAATATTTATAAAAAAAATAGTCGTTGGTGTCCAGAGAAATAATAAGAGGTTCTACAGTATTTTCTAGCATGTTATCAGCTTCCCAGATTATATCTTCCATTTCAATTACATGTTCGACGCACTTACTCCATTTTTCACAATTCAGTGTCTTTATTCCCTCCTGCAAGAGGTTTCCAACGTCTCTCATTTTAAAAGTGGTGTTATGCCTTGCTACAAACCCTACTACTTGCGCCCACACCAATTCTATGGGGTTTAATTCACAGTCATATGGCAGAAGGCGAAGTACCGTTATATTTCGCTTTAAAGCTACTTCGCCGACAACAAATTTCGTACAAAGAGGTTTATTCAACTTTACAATCTCCAGTAGCTCCTTTTTCAGCATATCTTTATGAAATGGCTTCTAATTTACAGTAAGCCAGTGAATGATGTAATTTTTCTTTCAAGAAGATGTTACAATTTTTTTGTATTTGCTTGAGTGAGAGCTGGCGATATCCATGACTATTACAGACCCAGGAGGAATAAGATCTAGCATTTGCTGGAAGGATTCTTCAAAGATATCAGCATTCATGTCTTCCTGACAGTCTCCAGGCCGTTTTGATTTAAATACTAGTAAGCCGCCATCGACAACTCCATTTTTGCTACCAATGTGAGTAATTATTATTCTTTTACCTTTTCCCAAAGGTGCTTTTATTCCAGTAGACCATCCTTCCATGCAAGCTTGCCTCGCGCTTTTTATATTTTTATCCTGCCATATTTTACCAACGGTACCTATATTCTTCATTTACCCAGGTTTCGTCCATATACCTAATAGATATTCCTGTTTTCCTTCGAAATTGTCTAACTACCCTCAAATATTGTCGTCGCCAGCAGATGATTTCGTCTTTCTCTGATTTTCTGTTTTAAATTTTTTTATATTTAAAATTCATTTACTCCAAAGTTTTCAGTAGTTTCTTCTTACCCATGGGTGGAATGAAATCATGCTCATTTCAGACATTATTCTGTCCAAGGTAGGTATTTCTTTTTTTAAGTAAAACGAGTGTATGATTCTTTTGATGGCAGTCTTTTCTTCCTCTACTTCTCTTTGGTGACCCAATGGGGCCGCGTTTATCCTCGTGCACAAGTCGGTATATTATTGATTGTCCGACTCCAGTCATATTCGAACACATTTCTACTATTCTCGCAACTCCGAATGTTTTATGAAATTATAAATGGACTACGCTTTTTAAATACGGCGAGGACTACTGGGTCTTATAGTTCAATAATGATTTATTACTCTCTTGCTTTAAGCAACATACTCTAATGATTAGCCAGATCTTTGTGTTGGCCACTTTTAGTTGGACAAGCTTGTACTTACCTACGTACTTTTAAAATGTGTAATAAAATGTTTACATTAATTATTATTTTGCTATACACTATCGGCAAAGTAAAACTTTGCAGGCCAATTTTAATGCAATAGAATAGTATGGTTATAAAATGCCTAAGATTAAAAAGAGAACGACAGCGATTTCCCCTATTCCCCTTCCAATACATCGCACAAAATGCGATTGACAATCACTACTGCTCCAATATCTGGCTGATACGATACTGCCGTCGCCCGTCGCCCACCTACCGTGCCCGCTAGTATTCCCCTCTACCATAAAAGCGTATTGGTCGGTGGAAAGGGAATCGGCTAGAGCATGATTTTGTCTGTCTTTATTTCTCTCGAGCCTTTGCCTATACCGTTTTATCACACTGAAAACCTCCGCATGTAAGATACATCCTTGCCAATAGTGTATATTTAAAAAGCCCGGAATATAAAAAAAAACTTTTTAAAAATTGTTATGGTGGCGCTATTTTTAGGACTTTGCCCGGGGCGGCTAAAAGTCTAGCGATGGCCCTGACCTCAATCGCTTAGTCCTCTAAACGTATCCTTTCTACTTTTGACACAAGTACACCATATACTTTATATTTTATTTAATTTTTTTCACTGTTTCGAGTTTCTCAGTAATTAATTTCAAAATTATGTTGTTCAGTCTGTTAGTCATTTTGGTACTAATCATAAACATATTTTTCTGTTGCATGGACACCTTATCGTGCCCAAATGCTGTGTGACAATTTAACTCCGGCTGCAACATTTGACCTGCACTTTGCTAAGACATCTTGCACCTGGCTACGAGATTTTACATCTGAAGACAACATTTTTCACCTGGATGGGCACTTTCAAGTAGGTACCTGGACAATTTTTTAAAATTTATTTTCTGTAATAAAGAGTTGTTTACTGGAAGAAAGAAAAAGTACCAGTACTTTTGGCACTGATTAACTCGTTTGATTAAAATAATCATGATTTCTAATGTGCCATAACCTTCTTAAATTAAATAGAACTTGTTACTGTCTCCGTATTGTTTTTAAATACCTAAACGAAACCTCAAGACTAACACTGTATTTTGCATATTTTGAATCATCGGCCAGATTTGGTATTATTTCTTGCGGTGCAAATCCAAAAGTACACAAAATATTTGTCATTCAAAAACGGGTGTTAAGAGTATTATATAACATGCCATATTTAAAGTCATCAAATAAAACTCTCACAAGTTTTGCTTTGTATATTTATGAAACTATTGTATTTTTCTACATAAACTAATACATGTTAAGCAAGCAAAGTAAGCACAATTATAATACCCGAACTAGTAACACAAATTACCCAATCCATCAATTAACTTTATCCGTAAAAAGTTCACTCTATACTGGTATTAAATTTTATAACAAATTAAATTATAATATTAAAAATGCTCTTACAGAAAAGATATTTAAGAAAAAAATAAAAGAACTAGGAGCCTTACAGTTTAAAATATTTCTTGGATATGTGATGCGGATTAATAGTTGGAAATTAGAAATTTATTTAGGTAAAATATATAGTACATTGTATTTATATTCTGTTAATCTATATTGGGCATATTATGTAAAAATGCATTGGTTACAACTTTGTCTGACGTCATTTCATTTTATGTTTGTTTATACAGTGACCGGCAGAATGTGTGCAGCATATGGGAAAATCTTTTATCTATGAATTTAATAAATTTATTTTATTTGTTCTGCATATCTTTAAACCAAAATAATGCCCATCAAATTCTATAAAAGTCTTATGGTATACGAGGGAGAGTGAAACATTGGAAATTCCGCTAGGAGTAAAGTACCTCCATTTGTCATCTTAGACAAAATTTGTATTAAGAAATATTGTTTTAGTTTCAGGAATATATACAATTACTAAATTTTGCTCATTTTGGGCAAAAAATAGGATTTAATCGTTTTTTCTGAACTATCCTGTATAAAAAGTACATCGCAACCATACAGTACGCAAATTGTATTGCTGTACACTTTGTTAGAGATAACCGTAAATAGTATGTCAGATTAGTTAGTTTTAATAATATTATGGCCTTTTAAAATAAAAACATAAAAATATTACATATTGTTGTTGCACACCGTATTTTATTTATTGAGGAAACAAAATAATTCAATCTAACTGATGTTTTGTTATGCACTTTAACTTAAGGAACCTTCCAAATGGTATAGTTATATAAAAAGTACTAGTTTTTTCTTTGTTTAGATTTTAATTGTGATCGTCATAAGAAAAAAAATAAAAATTGAAAATATTTTCCGTACGAATTTTATTTGTCACGCTAAATAAGGATTGTTTGGGACACACTTCATATTCCTGTCGTGGCCCAGTAGGAAAGTAAAGTAAAAAGGTTGAAATTAATCTTAGGAGATAATGTAATGTAATACTAAACCAAGCGGCAACGTCGCATTCGTGTAAAGTACTATGTTTTTCTTCAACAACTAAATGCTAAAAAATAGAAAAACACATTAATTTCACATGTAATATAAATGGCAACACCGCATATCAAAGTGGTTGCAACGTTGTACAAATCCATAAAAATATACGTTCAAGTTAAATCCTAACGTAAAAAACGGTCTGCTATTTTATAATATTCTCTAAAACTATCAAATAATATTAGCACCCACGTGCTTAGTAACAAGTAAAGATTCTGATTGGCCGATCGACGGTGGCCTGATGTAGAAGTTGCCATCTTGGTTTTGACGTGTTAAGATCTGATTGGTCAAGGTGTTTGGATAGGGTTATATTATATTCTATTGTTTGTAAACAAATCAGTGTCATTCGAGAATCTACAAAGATAAATCGTCGCTCCGTGGAGAGAAATGCCTTCACGTTAAAAAGGTGTTAAAAGTAGTTATTGTTAGTAGAGTGTCAGGTGGAATTCTACAGAGTTAAGTCTCCGCCGCTCCGTGTGTGGATAAAGCCATCACGTTAATAGTTGGTAAAAGTATTTGAAAGTGTTATGCGAAAATCTACAGAGTTAAGTCGCCGCTACGTGAGTGGATAAAGCCATAATGTTAAAAGTTGTTATCTATTGTAGTCCATGCTAGGGTGAAGAGAGGAGGAGTGTTATTAATCGTTTAATAAAGAAATAATGCAGTAAAATTCAAAAAGGATTTTATTTTCCAATTTTTTAACAAATTTGAACCAGTCGACTTGTGGAGATACAGGTTAAAGTTTTGTGTACCTCATTGTTACAAACGTGAGTTCGCACAAGGATCAATATCATATTTATTCATTAAATAAATATGGAGGATTATCTCACTGATAATAAATCTTTAAAACTCAAAAATAGAAGATAAAAAATATTATTAATCAAGGCTGTTTCCATTACCAGTAATTATAACTTTATATTTCTACAAGTCTTCCTCCATTTTCTATACATTTTACGGTTCTTTCGTTAAATTATTTTCCTACGTTCCCCAAAAAAGTAGGATTTATTCTAGCGATACACTGTCTAATAATATTCTCCAGCTAGCCCAAATTTTTGAAAGGCCGATATTTTTACAGTTGTTTTTTTACGTATCCCCAGAAAAACAAGTCTAGAGGAGTAATGTCCGGTGATCTTGTAGGCCAGGGATTTTCTGGAAACCGTCGGATCCATTTGTGGGGAATTGTTCATTTAGCCATTCCCTTACTATGAATTGTGATAATTGTCACCATGAATTAAAACTATTTCTATTTCTTCATGTAAAGACCACTTTCCAACTTCTGTTTTTACAACAGAACTAACTAAATATCACTAATTTAATTAAAATGCTTGACTTGACTACGTTGATCTTATTTTGTTTGATGAGAAAGAAAATTATTTGTATTATTATTATTATTTAGGCTTTAAATTCGGATATCAAGAAATATTCCTTTGTATTTTAAATAGAATATACGTGTTTGAAATGTTTTGAGTTAAAGTATACAGAAATATATTGATCCTTATTATAATATTATTAATTATCGTAGCAAATAAAATCCGTATCAAAGATATTTTTAATTTTTTTCTTATGACGATCACAATTATTATAATCTAAATAAAGGAAAAAGTTTGTGCTTTTATGTATAAATATAGAATTTGGGAGGTGCCTTAAATTAAAGTGTATAACAAAATATCAGTTAGATTAAATTGTTTGTTTCCTCAAAATATAAAATACGGTGTGCAACAAAAATATTTAATATTTTTATGTTTTTATTTTAAAAAGCCATACTATTATTAAAACTAACTAATCTGACATACTATTTACCGTTTTCTCTAACAAAGTGTACAGCAAATACAATTTGCGTACTGTATGGTTGCGATGTACTTTTTATACAGGGTAATTCAGAAAAAAACGATTAAATCATATTTTTTAAAATACGTGAAATTTGGTATTTGGTATCCTTAAAATTGAAACAATATTTCTTAATAAATTTTTTTTCTAAATTGTAATATGGAGGTTCTTTACTCTCAGCCGAAATTCCAATTGACTCTCCCTCGTATACCATAAGACTTTTACCGGATTTGATGGGTGTTATTTTGGCTCATGGATTTGCAGAACTTTTCTGAAATAAGATAAATTTACTTAATTCATAGATAAAAAATTTTCTCATATGCTGCGCACTTTCTGCCGGTCACTGTATAGTCTGTGTAAATTAATGCAATTTGAAATAAAGATTTTTTCTATTTGATTCTATAAGTCATCCAATTTAATATATTCTTTAGTTGCTAAGAATTTTTCTTGCACATTGGTTTTCCTTAATAAAATCCAAATCATCTAACTTCCAACAAAAAATAACGTGAAAATTTTTTAATGGTTTATCTCTGAGATGACTACAAAATAATGCGGGTTTTGCATCACTGTGTTACTTTTCTATAAAAAAAAAGGTGACGCAATTATATTTTTTCAATACCTGTAAGGTATTCAGATCCAGAGTGTTTTTGAAAATTTAACATTTTGGGAATCCTCTCATATTAAATTTCGATTATCCTGTAACTTATCAAAAAGCTTAAAAAAAATGGGCTTAACAGGTTTTTACGTTAGGATAGTCGAACAATTTAAATAACTTTTACACGATGTTTGCAAAAGTAAACTATCTCTACCGATTTCGATATTTAAAAAAATAATTTTTTGCTATATAATTTTTTATTTTTTACATTATATTCAGCCCTATGATCAAACACACAAGTTAACTTTTAACGTAAGTGTTTCCATGACAACAACCGAAAACAGCCTACTTGTGATTTTTCACTGTGGTTGAGAAACAGCTGACCCGTTAAGTTATCGGATGCGATTGTCAGAATGGAGTGTCAGAATTCTTAACTTAAGAATAGTAAGAATTTAGACTTTGGAGATCCGTATATTTTGACAGGTGGGCCCCGTGCTTTAACTACTTTTATAAGTTTTTAAAGTTCCCTGCTTTTTGATCTCCGATGGGTTGCAGTATAAGTTTTAGTGTGCGTTCGAATTACATTATTTTATCTACAAGCGTGATTTGAGTGCGGTAAGTATCACTTTACCGCACTAGTGCTGTAAGTAATTACAAACTATAAAAACAAGTTTTTATATTATTCAAGTGTATTTTTTTTTAAAAGAAACTCTATTAAATATAAATTTATCCACAAAATAGGCAAGCATCACATCTTCACTAATTGCTTTAACTTTCTTTGATGAACACCAGTCCATGAAGAGCCCATATTCGTTCTCATATCTATGCCGTGATTTATCCGGCAATAAACTAAGGGTAGCTGCTTTAGCAATGTCCAGAACTTCCTTCGGAATTTCATCATCACTGCTGCTACTGACTTCCATTTAAAGGACGTAAAACACACTTTCACAAGACTGTTACAAACATAATTATCGTTTATTCCGTTGTCAAGTTTTACATCTGTCATATAAAAGCCAACTATTAAATTTCTATAATTTATTTCCCTAGCAACCTGATGTTAATGCATTGTTGATAACGACTTACGAGGCACCTACGGGGCAAGTTAAAACAGTGCTCTTTTAGAGTTTTTAATATTGGTGCCCTAAAACATGTTTGTAGATAAAATATCGTATAATACACTTACAGTAGGTGTCTTTACCGCATTTGAGTGATTTACCATTATGTCGTAAGTACCTATTTCTATTTTTTAATTCTATTTTTTAATTGAATGGTGGCTAACTTTCATACATATTTACATTATTACAGTCATTTTTTTTTAGAAGATGGATTGAAATTAAAGTTTTAAACAGTAAAGAAAAAGATACGAAACAAAGGTTAGTTCAATTGGTAATAGTGACATATCATCAAAAAAATGGTAAAAAAATATTTGCTGAAGAGGTTAGTTATTAAATTATTATGTATTTACCTACATCCATAATACTTTTAATCACTTCCGGGGTCCTAGTGGGAATAAAGATTATTTGTATTTGTAGTCCTGCTATACTTATGTATTAACATCAGTAAAACGTGATTGTTGCATGAAAATTAAAGTATCCAATAATTTATCTGCTTTACAGAAATTGAGATAAACTTGTGTCAGAAAACTCACTTAGGGCCACTTGAACCAAAAAAACTTAAGATATTCTTAGTTAAGAATAGACAAACGTCACACCAATTATTTCGTTAAATAAAATGAAATAGAAACAATAATTGGTGTCTTTAGTTTTCACTGGCTACTTACTGTTTTTTATTATTAACTTCTAGGTTATGTAGTTATGTTTATTTTTGCGTTGTAGGTAAAGGTAACGTATTTATGTTGTATCTTTATTTTTGTCTATAGATCATTTTCAAACATAATAATATGGCCAAAGAGAACCACCAATTGGTGGTTTACTCTTTGATATGTAGGTCCAGGTCAGGTTTGTGATGGTTTATGCTATGTTAGTTTTAGAAATAGAAAATAGAAATGGAACGTGAGAAACAATATAGGGCACCAAATTACAGCCTTGTCGAGAAGGAAACACTTTTAAGACTCGGAAACACATTATTGAGAACAAAAAAACTGATAGTTCTTCATCAGAGGAAAAAAAAAATAGCTTGGGAAGAGGTAGCAAGGGATTTTAACTCCATGTTACCAGGTATGGCCCAAAGATCGGTAGAATCTTTAAAGAAATACTATAATAATCAAAAAGAACAGCTTCGTAAGAGGTTAGAAAATGAAAAAAAAAAAAAATTTTGCACTGGAGGAGGAGCACCACTCCCACCTCCTGAACGGGATGGCGCTGACACAATTTTAATTTCGATCCTAAGTGACAAAACATTATATGGAGTAAAAGACTCCATCGCTCCATATGATGATGACTTCATAGAAGAAAATGATAAAGAACCCAACAACAACGTCTACAGGTCCCTTGACAAAGTAAATAGTGGTACTAAGGTGAGAGTAGCAAATTTTCATTTTAGTTAAACTTCAACAGTTCAAGCATAAATTACTTAATTTTGATTTTCAGGAAGCAATTACTTCACATTATTGAGCAGGACTTTGTGGAGGACCTTCCATAAGTATGCTGAAGGCACCTCTCAATGAAACATTAAAGAAAAAATATTAATAAGGTAGGTTGCCAGTCATGTTATTATTATTATTATTAGATTAGGAAAATCATGTAATTTGGAATGGGGATTTCAGTCAACTTTTTTCTTAGTAATAGGTATCAATAGATAATTTATAAGTCACATTTGTAATATACACAGTGTTTTTGCTTCTTGCTCATGTAATTTAATCGGACTCGTTTATTTAAATACTTTTTAAGTAAAAACTAAAAACCAGTAGTTACGCTTTTACAGGAAAATTCATTTTTTTATAGGTTGAAGACACCCAGACACAAAATAACATTGAGATTTTAAGATTCAAGAAGTAGTCCATTTTCTGTGGCGAGATTATTAAAGAAAACAAGGTCTGTCTATACCACCAAACCACAGAATTATTCTTGTTATAGACAGACCTTGTTTTCTTTCATTGAGATTTTAGTTCAAGATGATACAGTAGATGTGGTAAGATAATGGGAATATTTGTTACTGCACTAGGTAGTGTCAATTTTTTAATAAATTATTTTATTTGTAGGAAGAACTACAGCCTCAAGAAAAGACCTCTTCAGATTCTGCAAAAAGGTCTCTGATTAGGTTTCTTTGCAGCTGAATAAAGTGTTTTTTGACTTGGTACATTTTTGAAAAAATAGTAAGTCATAAGACATTATTTTTAGGTTCTCAACGGAAGTAAGAGGAAAAAAATGGTACCAAATAAGTCAAGAAGAAGACCAACAATAGTGAAAACTCTTACCACTTCAAGGTTGGGGAGCAATATGAAACCTTAATTGGAAAAAAATTAGAGAAGAGGATGGTTTGAAGAAAGAACACGAGTTAAGATTACAGATATTGGAATTAGGAAAAAAAATTAAAGAAGAACAATTTAATGGTGCAAAATCCAAGAGCATAACTACTGTGCAAGGCTCTGATATTGATAATTTAATTGGCGAGTCAGTTGATTGGACAATATAACTTTTTTTTTCATGTAATAAGTAAAAACACAATGCAATTAAACTTGCTGTTTATTGAAAATAATTAATTATTGCGTTTTGATAGATTTGTCCTCCAACATCAATATTTCCCATGGCTGGCTGCTCAGGAATCATTCTCATTTCTATTAGGTAATTTAGCTGTTGAACATCTTGATTTTCATCCACTGGAGGTTCATTTTCTAGCATGTTGCGTGCTATGTTATGCAGCACAGCAGTGGCAACTATAATGGACAAGGAGGCTTCCAGTTTTAGCCATAACTGGAAACCTCCTTTTCCAAACGCCAAATAGTCGCTTCACACAGTTGCGCGTACGTAGCTGTGCCTCATTATATCGCCGTTGCCCCCTAGTTTTAACAATCATTAAAGGTGTTAACAAATAATTTCGCAACGGATATCCACTGTCTCCTAAAAAAATATATAGTTTTATGCACGGTTTTATGTAACAATAGCTAGTCTTAAAAATGTAAAACAAATAAAATATAAATATTTATACCTAAGAGCACACAATTGGGAAAATCATTAGTTTCAAGACGAGCTCGAAGACGAGAGTTGTTGAATATAGTCCTGTCATGAGCTGAGCCAGGCCATCGAGCAACAATGTTGCTAAACTTAAGATTGCTATCACATACTGCCTGCACATTCACGGAAAAATATCCTTTCCGGTTACGAAAGACCTCGGCATCATCACCCCCTGAAGCAAATATAAAAATCTTTGTGAAATATATTTTACACAAAACCATTAGGAAAAGTTCAGTTTAAAATGAGAATGCATTATACATGTATTTACCTGGAGAAATAATTCGTATGTGTGAACAATCCATGCATCCAATCACTCTTGGTTATGAAGCCACTTGAAAAAATTGATTCTGTGTTTGAAGAATGCGTTCTCCTTGCGGCATGCTAATATAATTTGGTCTTAGTCTTGACAAAACATACGAAACTTTCTGCACTATTCTGCTAGCTGTGCTTTCATGGATAACCATAAAATCAGAGATCAAAGACAAGGGTGCACTGGTGGCATAAAATCTCAGGGTAGTAAGTATTTGATTCAGAGGCGTAACACTTTCATTTCTAAAAGAAAAAAAAATGTGAAAATTCATAACTGCTGGTATATTTGGTACATAACTAAATTACAAAATATTCCTCTGCCCAACCTCTTTTAAATGTAAAAACACTAAGGTATGTTAACCAATAACAAAGCATTTTATCAAATGGTAATTTTATATAAAAGTACCTACATACCTATCATGATCAAACTCCAGCTGATCTTCGATTTCCTGAAGAACAGCGTGGACCGTTGGTTTCATCAGGCGAAATCGTTTAAAAAAAGTCATGTTGTCCATGTCTTCAAAGTAATTCATCCTAGAAGGAAAGTATTTATTTTCAATTACTATTACCTATGTTGTTTCATTAACACACTTTGCCTACCTATTATATAGCCTCCTAGGAAATCCGTTCTCGATTAGCTCTAGAAACTCCAAATCGTCATTAAACATCTCCATCACAGCACCAAATATTTGGAAGGATTTATTACAGTTTAATTTTAGATTAAGGTTAGCAATAAGTTAAGATCGCTTTAAGGACTCGAAAACAACAACTTAAATTTAAGAAAGCTTTAGCCATGTTAAGTATTTCTTAAATGCTAATAACTTTAGATATAGTTTACGGGTTATCGCCGATTTCTTTTTAACTATTTCTCCTTTTTATGGCCCCGTATTTGCGGGCACCAGTCAAGGTAAAAGATGACTGTCAAATAAAGTTGTCATTTTGAAATGTGTGCTTTATTGTTATAAAAACTCGTACATCGAAAATATTAAAGGTGTATTTATGAGTACAAATTAATCTGAATAAAACTAAAATAAAGTATCCAATTACAAGGTTAATTATGACATTTTACATGTTTCAATATTTTACTAATTAATAGGTAGGTACTATTAAATTGTTAGAACTTTAGGATTTAAGAAGATGTTCAAATATTCCTCCATTGACTGCTAGACAATAACCAAGGCGATCATAAAATTCTCTTCTTACATTCGCTAGTTGGTAAACTGAAATTCTATTGCATTCGGCAGAAATAGCATTTTTTAACTCGTCTAGATTTGAGTATTTTTTATCTTTGTATATCCTGTTTTTTAAATGGCCCCAGAGAAAGAAATCATTTGGCGATAAATCAGGAGACCTGGCTGGCCAATTTACTGTATGATTTAAGCCAATAACATTTCCATTAAAAGCACGGTTTAAATATTCCCGGACAGCCAGGGTACTATGTGCCATCCATTTGGTACCAAACTTCCTGATTTTCCCTGGCGGCATCATGTAAAGTAGGTAAAATATGATCTTCATAATAGTCCGATAATATTTTCTCCGAAAATCCCAGCCCATACATTAACTTTTTGTGGATATTGCGTCCTTGTTTCCACAAACCTGTGTTGGTTTTCTTTGCTCCAATATCGATAATTTTGAACATTGGGTTCATTGTTTAAGGTAAATGTGCATTCGTCAGTGAAACAAATGTTTTCTAAAAATTCCCTATCCATGTTTGCTCTTTCCATCATACCAAAACAAAACTCCTGTCGTCGTATTTCGTCCCTATCTCTTAGCTCTTGGTGCTTTTCATATTTGTATGAATAATATTTATGTCGTTTCAAAGCTCGTAACGCTGTGGTGTGATCTAATCCTATGTCATCCTCAAGTTTCCTTGTGCTGATCTTCCCATTATTTTCTTCCACGCACAATAAAACTTGCATGTCCCTATCATTTCTTGCATCTCTTCTTTGTTCCTGCCTTTCTTCACATCTGCAGTTATTTATTACAGTGCCTTTTGTCTCAAATTTCTTGATAGTCCTTTCGACTGTAGATTTTGCAGGTATCGGTCTATTCGGATACAGAGCAGCAAACATGTCTGACACATGTTGATAACTATTTCCTTGATAATACCATTTAATCATCAATATTTTTTCTTCAGAAATGTAATTCATGGCTAATATTTTCGATGTACGAGTTTTTATAACAATAAAGCACACATTTCAAAATTACAACTTTATTTGACAGTCATCTTTTACCTTGACTGGTGCCCGCAAATACGGGGCCATAAAAAGGAGAAATAGTTAAAAAGAAATCGGCGATAACCCGTAAACGGGCTCATCAAAAATATCTAAAGTTATTCTTTTGAATGTGGGTTTTAGTGCTCTTTAATAAACCTAAATAGAATTTTTCTCTAAAATAATTAGGGAAGCCAATAATTGACCCCATTTAAAATTACATGGGATTTCCTATGTCCCGCTCGACGATGCAACACCCGGTATAAGTACTATATAGCGCCTTGCCTATTTAACCAATGTAAACGTATTGAAGTCGAGGTTCCTTGTCTCGTCAGGGTAATTTCGCACAGGGCGCCTGCGCGTGAAAAAATAAAAAGACCGTTTGTCTTTACGGGAAAATAATGAGGTTATGCTACTTTTCAGTCACTTTTGACTTTGACAACTGGACAGGAATTTGTAAACAAATATTAAAGTTCTTGGCTTGTTTAAGATTTTTTATATTTCGGTTAATGAAACTTTTATTAGATATTTAACTGAAATACTGAAAATCTGTAAATGCTATCTTATTCAGCTTAAAACTAATTTGTAATATTCTCATCTAATAAGCAAATATAACCCAATAAAATTGAAAATTGAAAAAGTAGTCCATACTTGCAGTGGAGTTTACGTAATATAAATAAAACGACAATGTCTTCCTCCACAAATTTGTGGAGGAAGACATTGTCGTTTTATTTACATAACCCAATAACTATCTAAAAAAATAGTTTAATGAACCCAGTTGTGTTACATGTAACAAATTAAAAACTAAGATCGACTAACCGGACATTTCTCATAATCTCATAGCTATTGCTCGAATTGTTCTCCATTATGCCATGGATATATTTCACACATAGCTCTTATTCTCGTTAATGCATTTAAAATACGTGTTATACTGAATTATGTAAAAACAAACTGATTCCTGTGATTTACATCCACCAATAGAAATAGTTTTATTATTAAAACTACATTGTTCCACAAAATGCTGTATTTTACTAAATATTTTTCACCTTTTATTATGCTGATATTAAATAAATATATTATATTTTTGTAACTGTCACATAAAACTTTTTATATTATGAGTTTTATTTTCAAATTTAAAAAGTTTCCGGTAATATTTTACTTTAACTGAGTGATAAATAACTATTATTTTTATTTAACTTTTATGCGAGTTGCAAAGCAAAAACCTATAAATCATTTCAATTGTTTTATCGTCAATGTTGGTCATATTTCAAAAATTCAATCTTTTAACTCATCACTTTGCCGTTTTATTCCAAAAAATTTATGGAATCGTTTTGACAAATTTATCGAAAATGTTGCTGAACAAACACACACCGATTGTGCATGTGTACAGCGATTTCGTTGTTTTTTTTCAGCATGTGTAATATCGAACATTATTTAAAAAACATATCCAGACTTGATTATTAGTTTTCCAAATTGTTTGCTATTACAGCTTTCTACGCTTATATTCATTGTATTTGATTTGCTCTACATATAATTTAGTAAATGTGGTAAAATGCAATAAAAATAAAATAAAATCGAGAAACAAAATATTTTTATAAATGAAGAATTTTACTGTTGTTCTAAAGGGGCATAAATGATTCCTAATATTTTCAGTTTTTGACCTAAAAATAACCCATGTTAGGTTAACGTCTCAATCGTCAACCAAAAATGCAAAATTTGAAAAAAATTTTGGTATGGAATTGAATAATAAACAATATCGTTTAATTCTAAGAAATATTTAAAGATCAAAGAAAATAATTACTGCATTAAGAAATACTGCGATGGGTAAATAACCATTTAAGTTACAGTGAACGTGAATGTTGTGAAGTTGACGCCTAGGTTGAGTTTGAGGTTGAGGCACGTCAATTATCGGTACACGTGAGACAATAATCGGCTCCAGTAATCGATGTGTAGTGCAATGCTTTTCTGTAATTTAAAGTGAATCGATTTGGTAATCCATTTTTTTAAAGAGAAAGGAATGGTAACTATTAAAAACAAACAATAATATACACAAGATGTCAACACATTTAATACTACAGTAATGTATCCTGCAATCATTGGCGTAGCTAAGGGAAGGGTGGCGTTGCCCAACCTAGAACAATCGACAGTATTAAAGACATATGCTGTTTTCATTATTTTTATCTTGAGAAAACTTTAGCTACATCGTCAGCCTTCCAAGTTTACTGCAGAGTTGAGGAAGGAGCTACTTTATATGAGGAGAGTGAATGAACTCCATTATTACGGGGCATAACCGTGAGCGTCCCTATAATGCGAGTCGGCCATTACTGAGATAAGTGTATGTCGATCACTGAGACATACGGATTTAGGATTATATTAACAATATTCAACTAATGTTGTTTAGATATTTCATCAAAGTTCAAGTCGAAAACTGTTCTGTTGCTTCAATCGAATAATGAAAAACTCGAGTTGTACCTTAGCCTCATTGGCACATTTCCTCACTTAAAAGCTTCTGGTCCTGACGATATTACAGTCATCATAATTAAGACATGCGCTAACGAATTGATGCCGGTATTTTGTGGACATTTTAACCTATCCTACAAAGAGAACTGTGCGAGTCACCCCATACCAAAAAAAGGCAAGAAGACCTAGCTAAGCAACTTTCGTCCAGTCGCATTGATTTCGGTTACATCAAAAGTTATGGAGAAGGCTATCAACGAAAAATTATTAAAGTACCTGAAAGGCTTTAACATTATTAGTACGGATCATGTCAAGCTTTCTTAAAGATCGTTCTTTGCGAGTGGTGTTGGACGGATTTTTTTCAGACACAGTTAACATCAACGCCGGAGCCCTCAAGGTTCTATATTGTCGCCCACCCTCTTTTTACTATACAGGGTGTTTCTTAATGACATCCTAATATTTAAGGAGGTGATTCCTCGATACATTTTAAGAAAAAAACTTCATATGAACGTATGTCCTAAACGTCTTAACTTTTGAGATACAAGTTTTCAGAAAAAAAACAATTTTTTAATAATAACTGTGATACTATTTATAATATCTTTAAGAAATTAGGTACACATCTTCTATGCGTTAAGGAGCATTTTCTGATGTACAAACAATTTTATTATTTTTACCAGTGGCGTCTGTACGGGTCTTGAATTTAATATTTTTGGAGAAAAAAATGGTACGTCACTGCGTTCTTCCAAAATAAAAATTATTTTTAAAATCTTCAATCAATTACGAGCAAATTTGATCTATTGATACTCTTTCGTCCGACGTATGGTTTTCGCTTAAAAAAATTAAATCTATTTCTCTACATGGTCACAAGGATATCGTTAATATGGCAATAGCACAATGCCAAAATATGCAGGTAAGATTCCGCACGAACGTCACTGGTGGAAATAAAATAAAATGTTGTACATGAAAAAATGCCTCCTGATGCGTAATACCTGTATACGGAATATCATTAAAATATCCAGAGTGGTATTACAGATATTATTAGAAAATTATTTATTTTTAAAAACTTTACCACCCTGTATCTCAAAAGTTAAGACGTTTAGGACATACGTTCATATGAAGTTTTTTTCTTAAAATGTATCAAGGACTCACCTCCTTAAATATTAGCATGTCATTAAGGAACACCCTGTATATTAACGTTTTGTTCGGAAAAACACATATATAGCTTCGCTGATGATAGCACACTTGTTTCATCTTTTACTTTGGATGCTCGGACCTCGGCTGCCAATGCACATCTCTATAGGCAGCTAGAGGTGTCACATCTCAACAAAGTCCTGGAAGAAATTCTGTCTTAGGGCGACAGGAACCAAGTAGAATTTAACGCTAAAAAAGCCAGACGACAGTTTTTTCTGAAAAAGTTAATGTTGAAGAACCGGATATAGTCATGGCAAGACACTCGATTCCCTTGGATTCATCAATTAATTTATTGGACGTCAATTTGGTTAGTCATGTATCTTGGCATAGTCACGTTGCGGCCAACGCTAAGGCAGACTCGCAGACGCTTGGAATACTTATCCGAACTAAAAACCTCTATACACCCCAACAACGTTTGGTGTTCTATAACACCCAAATTCGATCATGGCTGGAGTACTGTTCGCATATGTGGGGCTCTAAACATACCCTGTAATTGTTAGATTCCATCAAAGAAGAGCCATTCGCTTGATCGGTGACCATGATCTGACAAACAACCTGGAAAGCCTTAAACATCGAAGGCAGTTTGGCGACTTGAGTCTATTTTATAAATATTTTCATGGCAAGTGCTCAACTGAGGTTGACCGCTTGATTCCACCAAGAGCGGTGCATGGTAGATATACACGACGAACCACTGCAGCTCACCCATACGTGGTTTAGATTAGTGTCCCACGAATGATACTGTTTCAAAATTCTTTCATCTCGAGAACGTCATCACTCTGGAACGTCCTCCCTGAGGCCGTGTTCCCCAACGAGTATAATCCCCAAAGATTCAAGACGTGAATCGTTTCCTGCGCACATGCACCATAAAGGATTAATCCTGCAGTGTTGTGTTTTAACCTAAAAAAATAATAATATACCGACCGGTGCAAATAGTTTTGTGAGAGCGCGAAGTATCATCGAATTTTCTACAGTGCATCCAGACCGATGCTCCGAACTGCGCTGAACGTTCGCGAACGTTGCAAAAACATCAAGGTACCATAAAATCCTTATTTTTAATTTAAGTAGGTAATATTGCGAATTATTTTGAAAATGGAGTGGAAAAACGAAACCATATTACAATTATTAACTTTATATGAGAACAAACTAAACTAACCAAAATTTTGGGATGCCGGCATCAATTGTTTTTCTTTTTTGACAATGCGTCATGCAAAATTATGAAAGCAGCACATGAGATTTTTACATTATCATCGTTCATGGTAACAACGGTGATTAACAATAATTTTATTTTGTCTATGCTTTATTTATTTTATTTCTATCCAACTTAACACATGCGATCACGAACTGCTCTTGATCGTTGCGACGGTCTACATGTAGATGATCACTAACGTTCCCCAACGTTCTTGAATATTCAGCGCAGTTCAGAGCACCGGTTTGAACGCACCTCTAGATTATGGCTACGAGATTACTAACATAGAAGAGGTGGCAACAGCGTCTTTACTTTTAAAGAGCCTATATAGGTAAGTGTAATTTTTTCCCAAAATGGATGGCTAAGGCTGAATGGCCGTGTCAGTGTCATAAAAATACTTTCAACTCATCTTGATAGATACTAGCTTTCACTTTAATTTCTTTACTTTGACTGTAATCAATTTAGACGTCTCAACATTACCAAACTTCTTAATACAAGTATCCATTTTGATTGGTTTTTGACATAGGGCGACACAACCTTTTTTGGTGAACTGTATGGAATCAGTCTCATATTTTAGAACCAGCTTTAAAAAAGGTTACAAAATGTTTTGAACTCAAACAACTTTTGACATTAATGTGCTGGCAGAATTGCCCCTCAGGGCAGAGCCAATAATAAAAAGAAAGAAAGAAAGAAAGAACTTTTGACATTTGAAATGTCTCGAAACTGACAGTACAAAGTTTTACTAAATACTACATTAAAATAGTTTAGTTGACTTTAAGAAACACCGAAGTTTTGTATTCAAGTTGTGATTTGGTTTGTATAGGTATATATTATATCATACCATTCGTGGCCAAATAAGCAATGCTCGAAACAAAAAAAAAAAATGTGAAAAGTTGCTTCAATTCAAAATGCAATGACTTTTAAGCTAGATTTATTGTTTGATGGTGCATGGCTGGTAGAGATAAACATATTGCTCTACCGTTTTTTGATTTATAAAATTCTGTTCCGGTGCTGTATAACGGTAGCTTGACGGTCGAGATGGTCATCTTTTAACTTTTTCTGTTCGCTGATGAGAATATAACCAATCATGTCGTAAAATGCCGTCACGTGACTCAACAGTTGGACGTATGTTACATTAGGAGACTTTTTTGGACTAGTATTTTGTGGTTTGAACCACTGAACTCTCACCAGTAGAGAAACAAAGCTAATTGCCGACCGATCAAAAAATGTCCCCGGCATGCGTGATTTTTCGGAACTGTGGCTCATGCGCAGTAGGTCGGATTTCTACGATTTTTTGATATTTAACGTTTATATTGTCCAGAGGTTGTCACTTAATTCTTTATTTACACAGTATTTGGCGTGTTTATTGTGAAATTTCTTAGCGTCATTTTGAGTGATTTTTAGTTATTTAATGTTTACTTTGTGAAACTTTCGTTAAAAACTTATTACTTGATTAGACTTTTATAAATAGTTTAGGTTAATTCAGATTATAGTGCAGTACAGGGTGGCCAACTAAGAATGCGAGGTACTGTATCTAGTAAACTATCCATCGTAGAGGCTTGCGGCAAAAAAAACTTATTACTAAAACGGCCAAGAGAAAAACCTGGAAAATATTTTCTGTAAATTCCGCTTTATTAACCTAATTAAAAAAATCCTGATCTTTAAAGTTGAGGATAATTTGAACCTTTTTTGCTTGACACTTTTTGCAGTACCTCTAAAAATAAAGTGGTGGGGGGTATTCAAATGTTTCCGTAAATAACATCCTGTATCTTCGAAACGGCTAAGCCGATTTGAATAAACTTAAGCTCGTTAAATGGAGCTATTCTTGGGCTACAAACAACATTATATTTAAAGTTTTGTAAGTTTTACATATCGCCGCTAGTGGGCTTTTCTCGACATTCTAACAGAAATTGTTAATTTTCTCAATAAAATAAAATGCATTGGTATGATTTTTTTTTTCGTGAAAATGTAGCTAAATGATGCCTAAACTAGCTTGCGAAAACCGCATCTCGATATCTTGTTCCTAACCCAAAATATTGGCAATAGAAAATGTTATACGAAAAGCCCTTAAATTCTCATTTTATTGTAACTATATTTTTCTGGAATTCTTTCTATTATGTAAGTTGTGGCCCTAAAAAGGACCGATTTATAAAAGGAAGATTTTTAATGCCCCCGCAAATGCTCGAAATGCTGACCATCACGTTCAATGCATTGCTGAAGCCTCTCATGGGTAGACAAAACTGCACTTTCAATTTCGGTTCTCGGTATGTTACGTATTGCATTACGAATCCGGTTTTTCAAATCTTATCTGGCCGTAGGTTGAGTCTGAAACACGATGTCCTTTAACCGCCCCCATAAATAAAAATCCAGGCAAGTTAGGTCTGGTGATCGCGCAGGCCATGGAAACAGACTTCCTCTTCCAATCCACCGCTGTTGAAATACTGCATTAATATGCTCTCGCACATTAACGGCAAAATGTGCTGGGCAACCATCCAACTGCAAAAACAAGTTTTGCCTTGTTTCCAAAGGCACAGTAATTAATTGGCCAAAAAGTCAAGAAAGACATTGCCATTTAGGGATAGCTCAAAAAAATATGGCCCAATAATTCTGCCTTCCAGTATGCCACACCACACATTTAAACTCCAACGTCCTTGGTGCTAAACTTCACGCAACCAATGCGGATTTTCTGCAGACCAATAGTGCATATTATGTAGATTGACTCTCCCGTCACTACTAAAGGTGGCGTCATCGGTCCAAAGAATTTGAAATAAAAATTCTCTATTTTGGCGTATCATACCTAACATCCAATGGCAATAGTCCAACCTTCGATTAAAATCTTCCCCTTTCAAGGCCTGATGCAAAACGACATGATAGGTATGGGTGCACTCTAAAAGTAATTAAAAAAAGTTTAAACGAATACCTAACTTTAATGGCCATTAGAACTTACCTATGATCCTTCAAAATATTTTGAACCGTTGTTCGTGATATGTCCAACTCAAGGGATAATGCTCTTGTGCCAACATGAGGATTTCCTTCAATATACCCCAGTACGTAGTTAATATATTCTTGTGTTCTTCCAATTCTTTGCCGTTGAATCTTAGGCCGAAAACAACCATTGGCTCGTAAACTCGCCGCTAATCGGGGAAAAACTCTCACATTGCAAGGACGCCGATTTGGATATCGAGCGGCGTAAACTCTTTTAGCTACTGCGGCATTCTGAAGACATTCAAAATAAACCGCAAGCATATTAACAGCTTTATCATTCGTAAAATGCATTTTGTAAACATAAAAATTACTCAAAGTAACGCAAAACTTTGACAACTATTGACAATTTGGATTATTTATGTTTTGATTAGATATTTGTTTTGTTTCCATGGCCTGCTTCTATTAATTGTCTTTTTTGTGCATAGAACGTGATGGTCAGCATTTCGAGCATTTGCGGGGTATTAAAAATCTTCCATTTATAAATCAGTCCTTTTTAGGGCTACAACTTACATAATAGATAGAATTCCAGAAAAATATAGTTACCATAAAATAAAAATTTAAGGGATTTTCGTATAAAGTTTTCTATTGCCGATATTATGGGTTAGGAACAAGATATCGAAATGCGGTTTTTGGCCCAATGCATTTTATTTTGTTGAGAATATTAACCATTTTTGTTGGAATGTCGAAAAAATCCCTCTAGCGGCGATATGTGAAACTTACAAAACTTCAAATATAATGATTTTTGTAGCCCAAGAATAGCTTCTTTTAACGAGCCTAAGTTTGTTTACATCGGCTTAGCCTAGCCGTTTCGAAGATACAAGATGTTATTTACAGAAACGTTTGAATACCCCCCACTATAATATTTTTAGAGATACTGCAAAAAGTGTCAAACAGAAAAGGTTCAGATTATCCTCGACTTTAAAGATCAGGATTTTTTTTATTAGGTTAATATAGCGGAATTTACAGAAACATCACTTTTTTAGATTCAAGATTGCAGTTACGCCCCCTAGCGGCAATTTCAGAAACTTGAAAATATTTTCCAGGTTTTTCTCTTGGCCGTTTTAGTAATAATTTGTTTGCTGCAAGCCTCTACGATGGATAGTTTCCCAGATACAGTACCTCGCATTCTGGCCACCCTGTACATTTTAGTGTAAGTTTGTGATAAGAAACAAGTGTATGGTGTTGCTTTGCAAGCCACCGTCCAGGTAAGTACCTGGGCTACTTAAAATAATTTTAAAATTGTATCCCCGCATAGCATTTACCTTGCTTTCAACACAATTATGTATTTATTTAAATAAGTGTTTTGTTTTTTTGGAATATTTAAGCTGTTTGTATGTATACCTACCACACCGTTCAAGTACTTTACAAAAATATATCCAATTTGAAACTGGACACAGTTTAAACTAGGGATACTAATATGTTATTTGTGTCCAACTTGTTTACTAATTTTTGGCATATTAAAAGAAGCAAATCTGTTGAATTGCTTTTAGTGGTAAACTAACCTGAAGTAACAATTCAGATTATGTTGTAAGAGATTTGATTTACTCAGAGGATCAAAGGATCTAAAGTCTTACGTGGGATATCCTTTTATAGTAAAAAATGCTTTCCTAAACATTGTTGCCTGTCAAAGCTAGATCACTTTAATTTTTCGCCTAAAATACAATCTAAAGACTTTAATAATATGTACCAATGTACCCATATAAAGACATGTTTGCAGATTGACCGCACCACGACATGGTAGTGCCATGTGACATTTCAAAGTGAGGTTGGTTGGAGGCGTCAATAGTAAAATTCTATCAAAATAAACGTGTAATTAAACTTCTTCCTTGATATTAAAATTGATATTTCGTGTCAAATGTTATTTCCCTCAAAATAAAGAGATATTTCGGTTGGTTCGTTTTGAAATGAAAACCCAGTTATAATACCAGTAATAATAAGTATATAGGTATATCTATTTTTTAATTGCTCAGAATTTTTTACTTACCTTTTGCAATATTTCCTAAATCCTTGCATATTTGTTGTTAATGTTAAATTTCGATCGATAACGATATCAATAATTTTATTATCAAATCTGTTGTGTCTTTTGGACAGACATCTGACCCTAATTTATTAAATTTCTATCAACATAACGTTAAACCAGGTATTCTTTATTAGCTGGAAATTCATCTGGTGACTAAAGATGATATACTAAAAATAATAATGAATTTAAAATCTAAAGCGTTTGGCAGTGACGCGTTGAGTATTACACTTATTCAATTATGTTGCCCCTATGTTCTTCCTTTTATAACTCATTGGATTAATAAATGCATAGAAACTTCTCACTATCCAGATTCTTGGAATAATGCCCATGTTTTGCCTCTGCCAAGGATCAGTCAACCCACAGAATTTTCACATTTAAGGTCAATAAGTATCCTCCCAACCTTTTCCAAAATATTAGAAAAAATTTTAGATGGTCAAATACGATCTTTTCTGGATAGCTTTAATATTTTACCCATTAAGCAGTCTGGTTTTGGCTGTGACACTGCTATGTCAGATATAGTCGATGATGTTCTTAAAGCTTGTCATGATGGAAAGATAAGTGCTCTTATTCTTTTGGACTTTACAAAGGCATTCGATATGCTCAACCACTCTATATTGCTTTCGATTCTACATTACACCGGATTTGGAGATGGGGCTATTAAACTAATTAAATCTTTTTTAACTCACAGGACTCAAAAGGTAGTAATCGCGGAATGCTTTTCGGATTACCTTAGTTTGACTACTGGAGTTCAGCAGGGTAGTATTTTAGGACCTCTATTGTATACAATTTATACGGGAAAATTTCACGAAACTTTAAATTATTGTAACTATCACGTATATGCTGATGATACTCAAATATATTGCTCATTTGATACTTCTGATTTGAGTTCTGTTAATACAAATATTAACTTAGATCTTAAGAATTTAAACGAAGCATCCAGGGACCATTAACTTAAAATTAACCCATCCAAATCACCCATCACCTTGTTTGGTAATGAAACATTAAGAAATACGGTACAGAATTCTTTGAACAGCACCATCGACAATGTAGGAATACCATATAAAAAAGCTTGGGTTTATTGGTTGATTCTAATCTTCGTTTCAGAGAACACATCAAAGTAAAAGTCAGAAAGGCATATTGTACCTTAAAACTTATTTACAATCACAGGCATTCTCTTACCTGTGAAATAAAAAAATTGTTATGTAATACTTTAGTACTATCCCATTTTAATCATTGTGATGTTGTGTATGGCCCCTGTATTGATAGTGCAGGCTCTCGCCGAATACAACGAATGCAAAACTCGTGTTTGCGGCTTATTTATGGCATCAGAAGAACGCATAGAATTTCTCAGTTTTTGTCAAATGCGGGATGGCTTAATATGCATAATCGACGAAAATTACATTTTGCTTCTTTTTGCCTCAAAATTTTAAAATCCAGAGCCCCTTCATACTTATTCACTAAAATTGTTTTTAGAAATGATATTCATAGTCTGAATCTTCGTAGAAATAACATTATTAATATCCCTAGACATCGAAAAGAAATTTTCAAAAGATCATTTTCATACAACTTTGCCTCTTGCGTCAATTCCTTGGATGCACGTGATGTTGAATGCTTGGCTATTATTGTCTTTAAAAGTAAATATAAAAACCTCTTGTTCTCGAGTCAGCAGAATTTTGCTTCCATTAATTATGCTTAGGTATACCCAATGTTTTTTGTACTGTAATATGCCCCTTCTTTCTCTTTTGTCCTTTTTTCATCTACCATTATATTATGCTGTTTGCCACTATGATTTAGGTTTTTCTTTATAGTTTAGAATGTTTTGAAATCTAATATATTATATAAGTTTTGGCCTTAACACTATCTGGTGTTGTTCGCGCAATACCAGTTGTCTGCGTAATAACAGGCCCTTATTAACTTATAAATGTAGTATAATTAATTTTAAATTTATTTTTTGTTATTAATACTTTGTACCTGGTATGCTTAAATTTATTTGGTTAATATAAATTGTTTATTATTATTATTATTATTATTATTATTATTATTATTATTATTATTATTATTATTAATATTATTATTATTATTTGTAATAGTAATTCCAAGCAGATATTATGACATAATCATTAGTTTCGAGTTGTAACGTTCTTATGTTTTTACACATAAATGTTATTAACAATTTCTTTTTCTTTCTGTAATTTTGGGCACGAAAAAAGCTCTAACATCAACTGTTGATAAAAAACACTCTACCAATACATGTTTAATATTTATGCTAACTTCTGTGTACTTTCAATTAAGTTTAGTTGGAACAACGTTTTTTTTTATTAATTTTCTCCATACTTATTAATATATTTGTACTTTGTAATACTACAGTCATGGTTGCCTATTTACTTTCCAGTGCGAATGTATGGGTACCATCCTTATTCATGGCGCACATTGGTTATTAAATGTCTAGTAGTGAAATATTTTTAAAATGCTTTTCTCTTCTTGCCGCCCTAACAAAATAATTCACAGTATATCTAATTATGCATTAATATTACGTGTTTCGTCAATAAGGCTGCTATTTTACTGTTGCCTGCATATTTCAACGTAAGAACCTTTATTTTTGTTTAGAGGTTACGTAAAACATAAAATACTGCTTTTATTACCCCCCTTTTGATTTTTTTTTAGTGTGCTGAACATTTACATTTTTTCTAATAAAACCTTAACTGTAGTTTTATAATATAAATAAATATATTAATAGCATAATTGTTAGTTTCACTCTTTTATAGTTTTTATAATGAGCTGCATTAAAGCTTTTCACAATTATATGATAACATATTTATTTTCTCTCCTACAAAGTGCCAAGGCAAGACAAAATTTTCTTGCAGCTTTCGTCGAATGTTGTATAGAAAATGATAGAAGGAGACCAGGTTACAAAGGGCACCTGTTATTATGGTGTTAAGAGCAACCAATATTACTTACGGAACTATGCCAGAAACTAAATTGTAATTCGAAATTTCAATTTCTGTATGTACTTCTCAAAATACGCAAGTCCTAAAATTTTAATAATTTCTTGCAGTGTATTGCTTCTTCGAGAAAATTGATGCCTTACGTCTTCTTATATTTCATATTATACCAAGATTTGCTATAGTTGCTTTTTTTTATAAATCATTACTTATTCCAATACATTTAGTTAAATAATTTTAAAGCCGGACCTGACGTATACGCGAACTGCGCAGGCCCAGCAGTTCCGTAAAATGCCGCATGCTGGGGACATTTCTGTAACACGGTATTAGCAATATATTGGTTATATATATGTGGGTTTGAACCAAAGACATTAGAACTATTAGACGAAACGATTCATTCATAATTCCCATAAAAGTATCGACTATTATTGTTTTAAAATATTGGCGAGTGCGAGAGAGAAAGGCAGATCTCCTTGGCCCGATCGGCAACATTGTAAACCGTCCCTTGGTTTTGATCGCCAGTGGTGTAGAGGTTAAAACCTAACAACAATGTATGAAAATAATACAATACATTTTTTTGTATCAGAATTTTTTTCTAAGAATGGAAATAATAGGTCACAAGAAATATACTACAATAAAAAAAAAATTAATCACATTGCTTGTTTGATTTAATTGTTTTTCGTCTGAAATCCTTTTAACATATTGGATTAATTCCGAATCTTGAATTTTAGAATCACAAATTTACCTTTAATACTTATAAGATTCCGAAATTTCTGAATCTCAGTATGAAAGAAAAAGGTTATTTCCTATTTTGAATTAGTTTCAGTTGGAAATTTATAACAAAATATGGGTAGGTACGTAAATGCAAAATAAAACACTGCTACTATTGCAAAAAAGTTGCTAAACTTTATTTCATTATTAGAATTGAAAACATTATAAAAACCTTTGTAAAAATTGTAATTACGAGGTAGACTACATTTATTCTTATTAAAATCTATACGACATTATACGAGTGTCCCAATTCTATTTGGACTTAGCTGCTGTATATAAAAAAAAAAAACAATGAATACAAACATTTCTTATTTCAAAAACTGCCTTCAACAAGCATATACTTAAATATACAGTTTGTCCTAAACTTTGTAATATGTAGTCATCGACTTAACACCATTGTATGTAGGTACTATATATGTCTAAACTGAATGGCTGTTGAGATATTGTTAATTGAAAAATTACAGTTCTTGAAGTCAACAAATATCAACCTCGGGTTTAACCAGATGTCATATTTTGTTACTTCCTGTTAAAAGCTGGAAGTTAAGATAGAAGATATTCTTAGATAAACAATGAAAAACTAAGGTGTATGTATAATATTAATAATAATCCTTATTTGCAATAATGTTTAAAAACAACAAAAGAAGATGTCTTCACAAACAGAATAATGTATTCCAAAAAAATAACTACTTAATCATACATCATAAATAAAACATACCCTAATACATAATTGTGCTGCTTTTGTTATAGAAAATTTATCCTTCAACACTTTTAATAGTCCTGTTAATGTCCTTACCCGATCTTTAAGGTGTCGGACTTGTTTTTTTAAATTATAAATTTGTTTTCTTTGTTCAGGAATTGTGTTTTTTATAATTGTAACGTTTTCCCTCCATTTCCCTGGGGTGGAAAAATCGCTACTGGCCATGTCTCCAATATAATGCCCTTTTCTAAAAAATGTAAAAAATACACTTTAAGTAGCTTTACTCCTTTATGCAATTAAAAAAATGTATATTATACAAGGTGGCGCACATACGAAACATGTACGGAAAACGTTAAAAAAATTTAAAATTATTTTTGTTCTAGTACCTAATATGTAGGTTTATATTGGGAGCACATTTCAAAATTATTTTGGAATATACTGGGTGGCTCAAAAAAAAGTTATACGTACACCAAAGTTGCAAATTTCTAAATGAAATATCCTGTATATTAGGTACCCTTATGGTGTATTTAAATGACCTGTGTGCTTCAAACAACTAAACTGAATATCTTAAATCATATTCAGTATTGAACACCTGCTGTATAAAAAAAAAATTTTAATGTGCCCCTTAATAACCCCACTTAACCTGAATGACTATACGTACTGAAACAAAAAGAAAAAAAAATTTTAACAGTGTGTTGTAAATGAACACCCTCCTGTATGAGTACTAATTTGATATACCTTTTCCCAGATGTAGCATTTTCTATAGCTGCATAATTTTTAATAGGTTGAAATTATCCTACTTATAAAAATTGTGTTAATTAAAATTGATAAAGATGTAAAGTTACCTAAAAAGAAAATATGCTTACCCAATTCCAGAAGGACCAGGAACTGACATTATATTTGGAACAATATTTGTAGGCCTAAAATAAAACGAAGAGATGGACATAGAACTTTTTTCTAAAATCAACAGAAAAATAAAAGAAAAAGCACAAATAGCATTTTTCTTCATGATTAACATTTTTTGAACAACTTTTGTTTGCATAGGTCCTACGTACCTTTGAATATTATGAGAATTATAAATAATCTTGTAAGGTTCATTAGCAACTCGATCAGCATCATCTGATTTAACCAATATATCATCAAAGCATAGCTTAGACATCCTGAAAATGAATAAAATGAACTTCTAATTAATATTAAAAGGGTTTCATAATGAATAATAGCTATACCTATTACACTTATTATAAACCAAAAGTTTTATTTGTCATAAAATATAACATTACTAATTTTATTATTAATAGATATTACTTACGCCAATGTTGTTTTTTGCGGCAGGTGGTGTTCCAATAACAGTTGACTCAGAACTAAAAAACAAACAAGGATCTTAAAATATTTTAAATAATTCTATTAGGCAAACCAAAACTTGACAGCTCCCAATCTTACCTGTTAGAGAGGTCGTCTAGAAATAACAAGCCTTCACAGTAACGAGGGTTTATTCCCTTTCTAACATATTTAGCACCATTCACCCTTACTAAAATATCTGCAGGAAAAAAGTGATCCGAGCACAACTCTGGATTGTTTCGTAAAGGTTGGTTATCCAGAATCCTACTAAAGAAAACCAAAGTTTTCTTTTTTCAGCATCTTGAGGAAACCTAAACAGAATGTTTCTATGTTATATATAAAACATCTCAATAAATAGGTACCTAATTAAATTTAGGAATAGGATTTCAATTTTACAGTATTTTACTAGTCGATATCTTTTTACTCGTTTACTATTAAGTAGCTACCATGAGTTATTTATCAATATCTACTCTTAATTGTTTCTAAGTATAACAAAACTTTTTCATTGTGCATAAAAGTTTTAACAACAATGGTGCTACCACAGCATTAGTAAACAAACCCATACGCTACACCAATGCTTTCTATAAAACAATAACCTAACCATACTTACCGATGAAATGATAAATTTGGATTAAAATGATCCACTTTTTACACACTACAGAGGCACGAACCATGATTGTTTATTACTACACTAATGTTTAGGCAAATACACAAGGAAATCAAAAATAAACTGCAATAAAGGCACAAAAACACAAGCTAGCTGCTGTGACTCACTGGCAACATCGCAATCGCTACAGTCATTCAAAGAATCTCTCCGGTTGTAAAATCGTAGTACAATGTTGCCGTAGTGCCTGATATATATAATAATAATTTCAATACTTTTAAGGTTTTTAACAGTTTTCGATAAAATATTCGCATAACATTGCAAGCATGAATGCATAATTTGATACGCACACCTTAACTTTTTTGTATGTTAGGTTCTGGGCGTTACTGCAATTACTAACTCAATCTTTTAAAAACAGTTTTTCCCTAATATTTCTAACAGACAGATAAAGCCGGCTAAGGTCAAATTTTGAGCGACAGAGATGAATAATAAAGAGGGAATGATGATTTGCCACATCAAAATGTAAACAATTTGGTCTAATAGTTCTAATGTCTTTGGTTTGAACAGTCAGCGACTTGTCATCCATAATCCATGTTAATTTAACTTGTAAAACCTTCAACATCGCTATAATAATAATAATAACTAACCTGAACTAATAAGAGAAGAGGCGAAAGCTTTGAAGGCTTCTTCGATGTTGATGTACCCAAATTCTGTGACCTTGATACCACATAGAATAAAATAAAATACATTTATAGGGTAAAGATTTATATCCGAATACGTTCTACACGGGAAAAAAAATCGGTCCTGTTACAGACAACAAGCCAGGCTTTACATCTAAAAATATGATTAAATTAATTGAATATTCAATATCTTTTAATGCAAGTAGTATTCAAACTTAGGCCTGTTTTATGTAACCTTATTTCATCTTATTCATATAGCTAAATGCCTAGTCCTTATGTACCTACGTAAAAAAGCATGCTGACTTCCAGTTAACTTTAAGATCATTAAAGAAAACAAACTACTACAAAGTTAAATACGATAAACAAATGTTGCATAAACCCAGCTTTGCTTTAACACAAAATTGTTGGTTTGGTTGGTAATCTTGTTTTTATTCATTGTCTATTTAAAAGGATCTGTATCCGTTGGAAATCTGAAGAATGAAATTCCTTTGCCGGTTCTGTTAGAACACCCACGGTAAACGCACGATGTACCACCTTTAAGCTTTATTTCCGACATTTAAACAAATACATTTTAACCACCGACCAGTCACAAGACAAGAATAAGTTTTGGAATTATTAAATAATACGTCCTAACACACTAAAAACACCGATGGAAAAAAATAAAACAAGGAAACTACCAAAATTATCACCTTGTTTACGTCAAAACACGATTGACAGTGATTGATAACAAAATATGACACATCAAATTTGACTGATATACTATTAACTTCGCGCATGCACATACGGACTAGCTTTCTTTCGCCTCTTATTGGTTATGTTACTCTTTGATTATAATTAAAATAAAGGGAGATTTCTAGTTAAAAAAATGAAATTGCTTACAGTATCATGTAGGTAAATGATAAACTTAGCAACGTAGTAAATATTACCATTAAATCGGGCATTATCAAACCCCCACCAGCTAGGCAATGTTGTATTTTTTTAAAGCCTGTTCTGATATATGAGACCGTTTTCATACATAACGATAACCCTCTATATTATAATTACCATAAATTGGACACTTGAAACTCAAGCGCACTCGATCGACAGTGATTCGCAAATTATCAGCACCTTGGTTATCAAGATTGGCGCTTTAGTTGGAGAATAACATTTTAACAATGTGTTTCGTTGTAAGAATATAAATTGTATTCATGCATTGGAGCCAATTAAAACTAAAAATAAACTATCATGTAACTTAAGCTTACGACTTACTTAATTGTATTTCAAGATATATTTCCAATTTAAAACCGCAAAGATAAGGAACATAAGTAATAAAATAAAAAAATATTAGAAAGGCCTAATGTTCCAAATTTATTAGCTGGATGTTTCTTCCAGATAAGTCTAATTCAATGATAGTATATTATGCAATATGTAATCTTTTAAAATGTTTGGGAACTTATACAAGCGGCTCCCAAACAATCTATTAATCTACAACATCCAAACAATTACATTGCCATTTTATACACAGTGTCTCATTACGGTGTGGGCAAAATATTCCTAGAATTCTAAATAAGCTACAGAAAAGGGATGTTTACAAAAGTTCTAAGGGATATTAAAATATAGGATCATTTTTGTTTTTTAAATTAGTCTTTGACCCTAGAAAACTATTGGTTTTCTGTACTTTGACTATAATTTAAATTTCAGATTCTTCTATTTCGTATTTTGATGGAGTAGTACCTCTCAAATAATTTGTCCGGTCATTATTGAATCTAATTTATGAATCAGGAGGGGGGCGGGGGGCAAGAGGAGTGAGCCAGTCTATCTGCGGTAGGCTATAGTTGATGCAAAACAAAAACCGATTCACGTCATACCGTTCGAGTGACGTCAGTTGTCGACAGTGCTGCCAGCTAGTAACCAAAATATCCAAGTGAGGGAATTACACAGTTTTTTTTTCATAGAAACAAGATAAATATACAAAAATTTCCCAAAGTTTATATATTTGTTTACTCATACTCATAATACCTTTTACCATCAACTTTAATAGATTTAACACTTCTTTTATTTTCATCTTGCCAAGATCGACCAATACCATTCTGAAAAATCCATGTTTCGTCATGTTTTCTTTAATATATTCTTTCAAAAATACCAGTCGTTTGAAAGCTGCATAGGAAAGTTCCATAAGCCTCGCATCAGTTCATCTTTTTACCATCCGAAGCCTACTTTCTCGAAGAGGCTTCTTAAAGAGTTAAGACAGATATCAAACAGTTCTCTGTCTTTAATAGCTAACTTAAAGTTGTCAAAGTTACATGATGTTCTAAAGAAAGTTACAGCTTACCGATGTAAAATATTATAACTTTTAAATAATACAACTTACTTTTTCCTTACATTCCATAAATAGAACTTATATCCAATCTTCACACATTTACAACTGTCTTTGAATTAGAACGTTTGTTTTAAGGTGATTAAAATAATTTGTTTTTCTTAACTGTTGTTGAAATTGCGCTTACAGTGGAGAGATCCAAATTTAGGGCAGCTGCTACACGCTAAAAGTTAGTAGAAATAATATATTTAGACCTTAACATACTCTTTAAATTTACTACAATAGGCCATTGTTAAGTTCTTCCTGAAAATAGCTCCTTAGAGAAGGTATTAGCTCTTTGCACCGACTACTTAAATGCTTCGGCATTTTTCACAAATAGTAAACAACGTAATCGACAGAGATATGCATGTGCACTTTTGTTTCTCTTAATAGAACAGTTTTTAATGCTATTTATAAAAAGATCTGAAGATTTTGTTAAAAAATAGACGTACAGCAACACGGAACCACAAACAATTAAGGTTAGTTTTGCTTAAAACGCGAATCCAAGCCAAAAAACGAGCTAGCGCCAGTTTACAGTTGTGTTGCCAACTATCGGCCAATAAAATTCGAATTATATTAATTTTTACAAACTTAAATAAACAAAATATTTGCTATAAGTGGGTTCGTATCAAAGAAGAATACTTTAAGTTTGTAGTAAATTCAATATCGCATAAAGTTTTAATCCTTTTTGCCGAAATGTAATTTCCTCGTGTTTTCTTACGAATTTACAATTAGCAGCTGATTGTTGACGTGCATCGGTTTTTGTTTTGCATCAACTATACATATATAGTTTTTGTGTGTTGGAGTGAATGTGTGATTATGTAATCAATGGATTCAGGGAAACGTTAGTCCGTTTGTAGTACTCGATGATGAGATTCTCTTCATGTTCTGTTGGAACGGAGCAAGGTCGCTGGCTTGCCGCCCATTGTTACTGTTCGTCACAGTTTAAGGCTGCTTCGTTTAATTTTTAGTAACATCTATTTATTGCACTCTAACAGAATACTTGTATTGAGTTTGTGTATTTCGTCCACTGTTGGTATCAGTTAAATGAGAGATTTTCAGCTTTTTTGGACAGTTTAATTAACTTTAAAATCAATACCCAGTAACCTCAATAACAGTGATGAGTGAGTGTACCTCTGTTTAGCTCTTAAAATTAAAAGTATTATGTGGCCCTGAAGATGACCCGGACTGTATTTTGAAACGTCTGTCATTGATTTTAAAGCTAATATCAACTGCCCTAAAATGCTAGAAATCCCTTTATTTAATAAAAACACTTGTAGACATTTTAAATACCTTAACGTGAACACATAGTGCACTTGAATAAAGATCTAATGGGATTTTTAAACGTATCGGCGAAGAAAAAAAATTTTATGTCGGAGAAGAAGTTGACGTTAATCGGCAGAAAATCGGAATGCCAATATCGTCCACTGTGCCTCCTTAACCCCAACGTTAACAGACCAGTGGGATTGACCAAGGGTATGACATACATCATCATAATGATACGTTGTCGTGAGAGTCTTGGCCATTATTTATACATTGCCAATTAGAAATTAGCACAAATAGTGTGTGTTTTAGAGTTTTAAAACCGCCATTCGGCGTAATTTACATACGTTTACTATGGGGACTTATTTTCGGGTTACCTTAAAGAGTGCTCTTCTATAAATAGACATGTTTGTGAATTTTTAAATAGTTTTTCCTGCATTTTATGAGATAAATAATTTTTAAAACAGAAATTATAATCGGTGATTTTCTTTGTTAGTTGTACCACTTTTAACTGCGTGCTAAAATTAGCTGAAGTTTATTTAAACTAGGATAATATTCCGTCGTACGAAAATAAAATTTTGTCTTTAAAATCTAAAAAATTTATCTTATTTTAAATCAAGTCGTTCTGTAAAGTATGGATCACCGTGAAACGAGACGCGTCTGTCATGGTTCTTAGAACTTCATTCTTCATAAGGTACATTTCCCTACATATTCTTGATCATCTCATATGGAGTGAATGATAAATGTACTTCAGGTTGGATTTGCAGAATAATACGATTGCTTTACTAACACTTTAACAACGTGTTGTTAAGACAAACGTTTTACATCGTCATGACGAAGCTTTACAAAACTAACTGAATTCCGTTAAGAAGACAAGACAGAACAAAAAATGGTTAGGAAACCAACTATGACGTTTCTTGACAAAAGCCGTTTATAAAATTTGAATATTGGTCCTGCTCAAACCAAGCATTGAAAAACAAACAAAAAATATATAAGTCTAATTTAGCAGAAACAATAATAACCAAGCATTAATCAGTTATTATTACATAACCCTGCTTTACAAGTTAAGAAAATAGTCACTGTTTGGCGACAGTGTTATTTACTCATTGTATTCGTAACAAAAATAATTTTTAAAAATAAATAAGTCTCATTAAATAATACTAGTTTTTTTTACGACTCAAATTGGCTCCCTGATGAACAAGTTGCATTTTGCTTCTAACATTATCATGTTACTATTCAGGATGTTTATGTACCAATTTGCTATTTTTTAACTTCTAGGTATAAGCGCCGAGTCAATACAAAATCTCTATGTGTTCGAGACTACCTAAACATACGATCTTTGACTCAAGATATTTTCCCTCGTATTTCCAACTACGAACAACCGCAAGGATTTCCCTAAGTGAAAATAATAAAAAGGAAATAAGTTTTCCACGGAAAACTTTTCTGCTCAAATTTTCGTCCTTCAAAGAAAAAATTAACAGTTTGACGATCACTGGTCTGACTGATACTTATCACTGAAAAACACTGCCGCGCTTCGACTGTGACAAATCAATTTGAAGATATACATATGTATGTAGCCCCTAATATATGCACCCTGATTTACTTGACAACATCCCTTAATATTAGAAGTGTGCCACCGCAAAACAGGAGGGGTGTTTTAAGCAATTCAGGCTCCTAATAATCCCCACTTATTTTTATATGTCCTTCTATTTATTCAAGTAAAAGGTGGAACTTTCATAATAAACACACTGCAAAATAATGTATTAAACGTTGCTTCAAAACAAATGTAAACAATAATTTAAAGAACTATGTGATAGTTTCATGTTTCAAAAATACGGCAATTACCTGACAATTTCTCAATATATTATACAGAGAATCAACAACTTCTTAGGCTGACCTAGCATGAACATCTCATTTAAACCATGTGGCAAACTTAAAATTGTATTTTTCGAATGACTGTTAAAATATCTATAAGTTTACTGGAGCCAAGCCAAAGAATACCATTTGTACCTATTGAATCTCGACTGCTGCATAATTATATAGTAACTCTATATCGATGTTGTAAATTATTTTCTTTACAGATGACGAAAAAGACCTGGGAATAATTAACGTAGTTGAGAATGTGCGAAGACCTAGTGTTTCTAGGCCTCGTTATGCGAACATGGACTATAAGATCGATCTAGAATTCATTGCACATGGATTTAACAAATGAAATGTGAAAACAGAAAGCAGTTTTCATATGCCCATCCTTTCGGAGTTACCAGTTTAGTGGATTAATCCCATTCTATAAAATTGCAACAAAAACCTGCCTTAAATTAAAAATCTTCACATTTACTGCGAAAAATTATAATTTTGTAATGCTTCTAAAGCGTGTAAAATAACTTCGGAACATCGACTCGCGGAAACCGCATATGCACAGAAAGACCGGTGCACAAGTTCAAAGCGAATGACCTGTGGGAGGTAATGACGTCACCATCTCGCGATCGTTTTGTGATCATTTCGAAAACTACTTATCGGATTGACTTCAAATTTTTGAGGGCTGGCCATACGGTATAAATGTTTCAAAAAATTAGGTAAAGTGTGCAATTTAAGGTTTGATCAAATGACCACATCCTATAGTTAAATATAACCTATACAATAGGGCCTTATTGACCGATATTATTACTCGAAATTTTTATTGAGCACCATATAATAATTAAATTATTTCTAGGAAAAAAATATGAAACAAACCAAAAAATTATTAGAAACAGAACATGACAGTTGACAAACGTCCTAAACTCAAATCGTATTAAATTCGATTTCATGCAATGGAAACGCATTTGGAGAATTCAAATCGATTGCAATTCTTATGAAAACACTATGTTTTGTTTAAGCGGCAGTAAGTTACCATACTCGCAGGTAGTTTAGTTTTCAGTAAAAAGCAAGAAGTTTATTATGGGCGGCTTACTTGCATTATAACGTGTTTATGGAAAACGACTAGTTCTGAATATACCACTTAAAAAAAACAAGCAATGAGAATTTAGTTGTTTAATCTAAAAAAAATATCAAAGAAGCAAACAAGGCATTTGTACAGCAAAAATTACAAATTCTTGGAACAGCTTTTCGGAAAGAGCTAAGTAGAGTAGAAGAGTCTAAAAGAAGCGTAGCTGGATCCGACGATAACTTATGGAACTATGAGTTACTTCTCTTCATTTGCGATGATATACCAGTAAAACATGCTGCGATGCATGTATCGACTACAGGAATCATGAAACTTGGTACAAGCATCGGTCTGTCTATCCAAACAGACGCATGTGACGCAACACGCATCGATTCTCAAGAATCATGAAACTCGAAATAATCGGTAGTCCGTGTAGATGTTTCTTTGTGACAAGGTTTTCTATTTTGAAAAAATGAAACGTGTGTTGTCTACTGTTGTAAATATATCATTGGTATTAGGTTTATTTATTCTGGAACTAATTAAAATGCTTTGAAGTTATTTTCATCCTATTTGTCCAATTAGATACAACAGGTTTGATTTTAGTAGGTGGTTGCTGCATACATTAGCACATAACAACAATTTTATACTAAACATTTTATTTACTGATGGGGCCTCTTTTTCGAAAAAAGCCATTATGAATTTTCATAAGGAATATTTGTGGGCGGCCGATAATCCTCATAAAATTGGAGGTGGTGGTTTCAGCAACAATTTTCGGTGAATGTATGGGCAGGGATCATTGATGACTATCTTATTGGACCATACATTTTACCACCTCGATTAAATGGAACTCCTGTACGCAGCTTCTATCTGAAGAACCTGACGTTTTGTTATAAGACGTACCTCTACAAATAAGAACTAATATGTGGTTCATGCACGACGGCGCCACAGATTATTTTAGCCTAGTAGCTCGTCAATGCCTTGACAACACTTTTCCTAATTGCTGAATTGGACGCGCTGGTAACCAAGGTTGGCCAGCTCGCAGTCCCGACTTTAATCCTCTGAACTATTATTTATGGGGTCACCCAAAGTGTCTTGTACGCAAGAGGTCTGTACTAGATGAAAACGACTTAAGAATTTGAATTATTGAAAGTTGCAATGCGATACGAAATAATGCATGAATCTTTTGACGTGTAAAAGAACCAATGGTGAGACGATAGCAATCGTGCGTTTTATCAGATGGTGGCCATTTTCAACATTTGCTTTGATTAACTGCTGCGTTTTTTTATTTAAAAAAATAACTTGGTTTTTGATCTACATGTATTAATTAACCTTGAAATACATACAGATATTTTCTTGTACATGCAATGGTGGTTATTATTTTTTCTTTCGAAAATGAAGAAAGATACGAAAACAATTCAAAGAACAAAAAAGTTATATTATAAGTTGGTAAATCCGAAAAAAAGTATCAAAATTAGAAAAGAGTCGGTGGCGTATATTTGATTGTCAATAATATTTCTGAATGATACCATAAGGATTCACCTCCTTAAGTCACGTACCGTACTTCTTAATGACCCTTAAGATCTGTGTATCATCTGCGTACATATGACAATGGCTTCAACATTTTGAAACTATTTGTATCTAGATTCAAGAAGTAGTCCATTTTCTGTGGCGAGATTATTAAAGAAAACAGGGTCTGTCTATACCACCAAACTAAAATTTATTTGTCCCTTTAAGGTGAAAAAAGGATTAAAGAGTGTACATAGTTTAATGTCATTTTAGGTTGTACTAGTTTCGACTTTAGTCAAAGTCATCCTCAGCAACCATACAATTAAGAATTATGTTTTTTAGGATGTACCTAAATAAACGAACTAAAACAAATTAAAAGGGGGAACGAAGTGGTTCAACAATACATGGTCATAACGTGCTCCTTATGCAGCCAATGGACTCGACAGAAGACAATCACCAACACGATGCTACTTTCAGCAATGGAGGAAATTAGATGCGAAAATTGTAATAGAGGACAAAATTCCAAATGGAATCATTTATAGTCATGATATGATGTATAGCTGTCTATAATGAAAATTCAATAATTCAATAAAATTCAATAAAATAAACGTTTCATGAGTCAACTCCAAGAGGGAACATGATTTATATTTGGTGGGTCAGAATTTTTAATAAGAATAGTAATAAAAGAAAAAGGGGGGGGGGGGAGGAGGGAAATTAAAATGTGTTAAAACAATTTACGTCATTGAGTAAGTTGGGGTCATCAACATATAGACAGCTTATACATCATATCATGACTATAAATGATTCCATTTGGAATTTTGTCCTCTATTACAATTTTCGCATCTAATTTCCCCCATTGCTGAAAGTAGCATCGTGTTGGTGATTGTCTTCTGTCGAGTCCATTGGCTGCATAAGGAGCACGTTATGACCATGTATTGTTGAACCACTTCGTTCCCCCTTTTAATTTGTTTTAGTTCGTTTATTTAGGTACATCCTAAAAAACATAATTCTTAATTGTATGGTTGCTGAGGATGACTTTGACTAAAGTCGAAACTAGTACAACCTAAAATGACATTAAACTATGTACACTCTTTAATCCTTTTTTCACCTTAAAGGGACAAATAAATTTTAATTTGGTGGTATAGACAGACCCTGTTTTCTTTAATAATCTCGCCACAGAAAATGGACTACTTCTTGAATCTAGATACAAATAGTTTCAAAATCTTGAAGCCATTGTCATATGTACGCAGATGATACACAGATCTTAAGGGTCATTAAGAAGTACGGTACGTGACTTAAGGAGGTGAATCCTTATGGTATCATTCAGAAATATTATTGACAATCAAATATACGCCACCGACTCTTTTCTAATTTTGATACTTTTTTTCGGATTTACCAACTTATAATATAACTTTTTTGTTCTTTGAATTGTTTTCGTATCTTTCTTCATTTTCGAAAGAAAAAATAATAACCACCATTGCATGTACAAGAAAATATCTGTATGTATTTCAAGGTTAATTAATACATGTAGATCAAAAACCAAGTTATTTTTTTAAATAAAAAAACGCAGCAGTTAATCAAAGCAAATGTTGAAAATGGCCACCATCTGATAAAACGCACGATTGCTATCGTCTCACCATTGGTTCTTTTACACGTCAAAAGATTCATGCATTATTTCGTATCGCATTGCAACTTTCAATAATTCAAATTCTTAAGTCGTTTTCATCTAGTACAGACCTCTTGCGTACAAGACACTTTGGGTGACCCCATATATAATAGTTCAGAGGATTAAAGTCGGGACTGCGAGCTGGCCAACCTTGGTTACCAGCGCGTCCAATTCAGCAATTAGGAAAAGTGTTGTCGAGGCATTGACGAGCAACTAGGCTAAAATAATCTGTGGCGCCGTCGTGCATGAACCACATATTAGTTCTTATTTGTAGAGGTACGTCTTCTAACAAAACGTCAGGTTCTTCAGATAGAAGCTGCGTACAGGAGTTTCCATTTAATCGAGGTGGTAAAATGTATGGTCCAATAAGATAGCCATCAATGATCCCTGCCCATACATTCACCGAAAATTGTTGCTGAAACCACCACCTCCAATTTTATGAGGATTATCGTCCGCCCACAAATATTCCTTATGAAAATTCATAATGGCTTTTTTCGAAAAAGAGGCCCCATCAGTAAATAAAATGTTTAGTATAAAATTGTTGTTATGTGCTAATGTATGCAGCAACCACCTACTAAAATCAAACCTTGGCTGAAAATCACTGGGAAGCAGAGCTTGCACACGTTGAATATTGTATGGGTATATCTGTTAAAGATTCAAAACCCTCCAAACAGTTGATGCACTTGTTTGAAGTTTTACTGATACCTTTCTGGCCTTAGTTAAAGGATCATCTTCTATCTCTCGAAGTATAGCCTCATCTAACTCAGGCCCGGTTACTGTTGCAGGTCTGCCAAGAAGTTCCGTACTAGGTTTAAGACCCCAAGTCTCACTCAATCTTGCATGAAGCCGTCTAAATGTTGTGGCACGTGACAGTACTCTGTTTGGATAATTTGGCCGAGCTTCTTCAGCATTTCCATTTGCTAGGCCATAATTGAATTGCATCGGGGCCATTTCAGCGTTAGTAGAATTATTCATTTTTGACTTGTTATTGACAAAACAAATTTTAATTAACTTTGAAATACATAGGTACTTTTTTGTAGATGCAATAAAGTGGTTTTCATTTTTTGTCTCAAAAACGAAGCAAGATACGAAAACAATACAAGTTGTATTATTAGTTGGTAAATCCGAAACGAATCAGTGGCGTAATTTTTTTCTCAATAATATTTTTTAAGGTGCTTCCCGGTACGTCACTGGACTCAATAAATTTAATGTAGTTAGGGCTAGTTAAGCCCCTTATCATTATTATTAGCGGTACCATATGAAAATAACCAAAAAATCGGGAAAAGGATATCCCTTAAGTTACGTACCGTACTTCTGAAACACCCTGTATTTTACCTTTTATCCTCCCCCCCCCCCCCCCAATTTGGCTAGTACGTATGTTATTGCAGACTTGGATAACTTATTGAAAAATAGTAAAAATCATCTTCTAAAAATTAATCCTGGTAAGTCACCCGCTATTTTGCTTTGTAAGAAGAACATAAGAAATCCTAAATAACATCAGTATCCAATTAGATCAAAATAATATAACCTTAAAAACTCAGCTAAAAATGTGCGACTTACAATTAATCACAAATTAAAATGTATAGATCATATAAACGCCAAATTGAGGATAGGATATTCAGCCTTAAAAATTACTTCCCCTCATAGATAATATCTAAACCAAGATACTAAACAAATGCTGTGTGAATCCCTCGTTTCATCTCCATTAAAATAATGCGATAACCTGTTATTTGGAAAATATTTTTTCCGAATACATAAAACAGTCTAATATATTTTATAGAAATGTATTCAAGAGATCATGGATCCAAAAAGAAATTTAACAAACCGTTTTTGAAAAGAAAATCCCAAATAAAAATCAATCAAATAAAATACTCCATAAAAACAAATGCGCAAAAAATATGCACATTTATCCTGTCTGGTAAGATTTATTGTTGTTAAGGGTCATTCTACTGTAATAATCAATCGAATTATAAAAACTACAAATGGTCATAAGTAACTTTTAAAAATGATTACCTCTCATAACCAGATTCCGTTTGGAAAGATGATTTAATAAATCTACTAAATGACGTTTTATGATAATATATGAACCGGCCATATTTGCCGATTTATCGTCGAGAAATATAGCCTTTAAACACGGATTCGATTGGGAAGACCATTATAGTTACGCAGAACCGAACTAGTTATACTTATAGTTTTTTTTAATACCCGACCATTTTTTGCTTATTTATAATTTATAAAATGTTTACATATCTATTACAGTCGCAGCTTTTAAATTTGTTGATTGATTGATAAAAAATTTATTATTTTGGGGTAGGTATATTGTTTTAATACAAACTTATACTAAAATTCATTTACAGATTCCAAAGATATAAACATCAGGTTTTTTCCAACATAACCAAAAACCTTACCTATCACCTTCCCAAAATTTAATTTCCAACCTGTCAATAAAATTTTTGAACTTGTCAATCGATTGCTGCACTGATAACTTTGTTGAACGACCGTTTGGGGACGGTCCTAGTTCATCGTGTTTACGCGCTCTTTGCATGCGTTTGTTTACATTGTTAGAATCTATAAATAAATTTTGCTGTAGGCATAAATTGGGACTATTAGTTTTCTTGGATGAAACAAGGATTTTTCAGAATGGTACCATTGGTCGATCTTGGCAAGATGCAAATAAAGGAAGTGTTAGATCTACTAAAATTGATGGTAAAAGGTATTATGCAGTAAACAAATATATGAACTGTAGGAAATTTACCTAGGTAAAACATAGTTTTCTAGATACATGGTAGTTCATGCTGGTAGTGAAGATGGGTTTGTTGAGGGCGCAGAGGCAATTCTTTCTTCTAAAACTAAGCTGAATGAATGAGTGAAATTTTTTACAATGGTTCGAAAACCAATTATTGAAAAATTTAACAAAGCCACCTGTGATTGTAATAGACAACGCCCCATACCATAGCATGTTGTTAACAAAAATACCTAACACATCATGGAATAAAGCTGCAATTCAAGAATGGTTAACTGCCAATAAAATCGAATTTGATTATATAGTGTTCAAAGTAGAACTTTTACAAATCGTTAATAGGTTGGTACAAGACATTTTGTATGCCCTTTTTTTAACATATTCTTTAATATTAAACTTAAATTCTTTTCCGACATAAGCCACCAAGAAATATTTAGTTGATGACCTGGCTGAGCAATATGGCATAAAGTTTTCTGGCTTCCTCTATACCACTGTATGTTCAATCCGATTGAAGATATTTGGGGGATTACCAAAAGCTATTATATCAGACAAATAGGTCAAGGTGGCAGCAAACTATATATAAAATTTTTAGTTTTTTCCAAAAGATCGTTAATATATAGTCAAAAGAGGGTGGGCGACAATATAGAACCATACTCCGGCGTTAATGTTAAATGTATCTGAAAGAAATCCGTCCATCGCCACTTGCAGAGAACGGTCTTTAAGAAAGCTCCACAGCTATGAGCAAAATTGAACCGGCATTCCTTATGCTCTCACTTTAGTTAGGAGCCCTTCATGCCATACTCGGTCAAAGGCCTTGGAAATGTCCAGTCCTACCGCCCGGGACTCCCCATGATGTTCTATTGCGATATTCCAAACGTGAGTAACATAAGCGAAAAGGCGAGCGAGAGGTCTCCTGTTGATCTAGACTTACGGAATCCATACTGGAAGTCACTGATTATGTTGAAGCCTTTAATAATTTTTCAAGCAATGAGACTGGACGGTAGTTGTTTGGCAAGGTCTTCTTGCCTTTTTTGGGTATGTGATAGACTCGCGCAGTTTTCCAGCAAGAAGAAAATATTCCTTTTTTGTAAGATACGTTAAAAAGCCTACAAAATACCGGTATCAATTCGTGAGCGAATGTCTTAATTACGATGACTGGAATATCGCCAGGATCAGAAGCTTTTTTAGTGTCAAGACTCCTTAAGATTCGTTTAACATGGCGGTGCCGGAGAACAATCTCGAGCATTCTCGATTCTACAGGGAGAATGTTCGGTAAAGTTCTTCCCTAAAAATGAACCATTGAATGTGAAGAGAATAATTCCGCCAGTAAGTTTGCTTTTTTCTGTACTTACGTCGCAATGGTGCCATCAGAACGTGTTAGAGGTGGAAAGTTAATTGGTAAAGTTATGACTGACGGCCTTAGCTACCGACCAAATTGATCTTGAGCCGTTGAGACATTCAAGAAGTTTGTATTTAATCCTCTGCTTGTGTGCTTCTTTGCTTTGGTTTATCGTTTGCTTGCATTGGTTTCGAGCGTTAACAAAGATGGTGCGATTTGCGGCGGTAGGATTTTTACGCCATTGTTGGTAAAGACAATTTTCTGATTGAAGAGCCCGGTCGCAATTTTTGGTGGGTGAACCAAGGCTTGCCGTTAGAAGGGCACTATTTTAAGAAAGAGATGAAGGCGACCATACCAGTAAGGATAACCTCCGATATCTCTGTCGCACAGATGGATGAATCATCAGAGGCAAAGCAAACGTTCCGCCAAGGAAAGGTTCGAAAATGATCCTTAAGGTCATATCCCCCTTAGCTGATGTATAATGCCAAATCTTGCGTGGTTTAGGAGGCTGTTCGGCACTAATCAGTAGTTTGTATTCGATTGCGTGATGAAGTGGCCAAATAATTAACACGTGAAGCTTGATTAATTATGTATTTATAATTTTAAGTAAACCCAATCCGTACATTACATTAAACTTTTAATTTAAAACCGGAACAACTAGACGCCATTTCTGATCGAGTCGAACTGCACTACAAGGTTGGTTACACCTAGTTATATTACGCTTTTCAACCAAAAGTGCTGCCAACATACTAATAAGAGTACGTTCCTAAATATACTCTATATAACACAGAAGTGTTCTCTAACATCCCCTTGCAATTCTGTGTTCACTCCAACAGAAAATAAAAAAAATAAAAAACATCTCAAAACATCCTACTCAAAAAAAACAAATAAACCTAAATCTGTTTTACATTCATCAGTTCTCTGAACAGTTTGAATTTTGTACTTGCTAAAGGTTTTGTTAACATATCTGCTTGTTGTAGATGTGTACTAACATATTTTAAAACAATTTTACCTTCTCTTACACAATCTCTTACAAAATAATGTTTAATATCTATATGTTTACTTCTTTTTGTCTCAAGTGTTGATGCCATCTTTATACAGGATTGATTATCCTCATATACTGTTATAGGGTACATATTTATTTTCAAAATCTCATTCAACATCTGAGCCAAAAATAGGTTTTCAGTTATGCAAGTGGACAGAGCTATATACTCGGCTTCTGCACTTGAGAGTGACACAACATTTTGTTTTCTAGTTTTCCACTGTACAATATTATCATTTACTTTAATTAAAAATCCTGTTACACTCTTTCTATCAGTGGGATCACTTGCAAAATCCGAATCAACATACGAAATCAACTTAATATCAGAATTATTACTTCTAACAAATTTAAGACCATAATCAGCTGTTAAGCTCAAATATCTTAAAACATTTTTAAGATATGTCCAATGTACATCTGTGTAATTATTTTGGTATTGACTGAAGTACGAAATACAAAAACTTAAATCCGGTCTGGATCCCAGCATGATATACATTAGACACCCGATCAGTTCTTTATAGGGTAACTTATCCTTTTTAGGTTCACTTGCAGTACCTAAAAGCGTCTGAACTTTAGGCTGCAATGGTATTTCTGAAGGTTTAGCATTATCCATATCAAATTTATTCAAAACTTTGTTAATTAAACTAACCTGACTTATAAAAAGCTCATTCTCTACTTTTTCAATTTCCAAACCCAAAAATGTTAACTTTTTATTTGTATATTCCTTAATTTTAAAGCGTTCAGAAATACTCATTTTTATACAGTCCAAAGTTTTAATGTTTTTCGAAAACAAAATCAAATCGTCAACATACATTAATAAATAGGTTGAATTTTCCTTAAAATATAAACAAGGATCTTTTATGGATCTATGGAACCCTAGAGAAATTAAAAAAACATGAAATAATGAGTTCCAACATTTAGGAGCTTGTTTTAATCCATATAAAGATTTTAAAACTTTACATACCATATTTGATTTGTTACTTTCAAGCCCTTCAGGCTGGTACATATAAATGGGTTGATCCAACGTTCCATACAAGAATGCTGACTTAATATCTAGTTGCTGCACATAAAGATTTTCTTCCAAATACAATGATAGTAATACCCTTATTGTAACCATATGAGCCATAGGTGCATAAACGTCTTCACTTAGCACGCACTGTCGAAACCCACGAGCCACTAACCGAGCCTTTTTCACAATGACACCATTAATTTCTTTTTCTTTAAACACCCACTTAGAGTCTATCACTTCCACATTTTCAGGAAGTTCCACTAAGTCCCATGTGTTGTTTTCTTTGAGAGAGTCTAACTCGTCCTGTATTGCCCTCTTCCATCCTTCATTTTTTATTGCTTCATCGTAATTTTGTGGTACTTCCATGGGTAAGTTTCCCGCTGAGAGTGCTGTTATTAGATTTACCTCATCATATTTATCGTCCAATTCATAATCTTGTAGATATTTAGGCACATTCTTTAATCTTTCACCTTTTCTCAAATTTATATTTTCTTTCCTACTTTCTTCACTTGATTCTTCCTCTTTCTTTGTGTCTATGTCACTTTGTGGTTCTTCCGTTTCAACAGTGACCATATCTTCTTTAGTTTTTGCTTCATTAAATATTACGTTTCTTCCATGAACTACCTTTTTGTCAACTGGATTCCATAGTCTATAACCGTTATCTGCATATCCAATCATTATCATTTTTTGGCTTCTACTATCCAATTTAGAGTTTCTATCTTCCTTAGGTATAAAATTGTATGCTACACAACCGAACAACTTTACTTTATCCAAATTTGGTTTATAACCATACCAGATTTCAGCAGGCAACTTCTTTTCAGGCAACGTCGAAGTTTCAGTTCTATTTATCAAGTAAATTGCTGTTCTGACAGCTTCGCCCCAAAATTCCCTATCAAGCTTTGAATCAAATATAAGGCATCTTGCCTTTTCCATAATTGTTCTATTGTGCCTTTCTGCTACTCCATTTTGTTCGGGGTTTCTTGGAACGGTATACTCCACTCTAATACCGTGCTTTCTGTAGAGTTCTTTTAGTTCTTGTGAACAGTACTCCCCTCCATTGTCACACCTTATTCTTGATATTTTTGAATTAAATTTTACTTCAACATACTTGATGTATTCCATAGATTTTTCATATACTTCGCTTTTATTAGCAAGTAAGTAGCATACAGTAAAATGTGAATAATGGTCTACAAACGTTAGAAAGTATTTTTTCCCATCATGTGTAGTAGGTTTTATTGGGCCACATACGTCGGTAGAGATAACCTCTAACACTCTTTTTGATTTTCTTTCTTCTTCCAACAATCTGAATGGTAATCTAGCTTGCTTACTTTTTAGACATACTTCACAAATTTCAGATATTGGGTATTTACTTGAATGTCCCATTTTTCTATGTAAAAGTATCTGGTTTTCTTGATCTGTTAAATTTATACTTTCTAAAGGTGCAATTTTAAAGTTTACAAATACAAATTTCCATATTTCCTTCCTTTCAAGATCACATTATTTTCTTTTAAAATTAGTACCTCTTTATTTTTAAATGTCACTTCAAACCCAGCTTCTTCTAACTTCCGAACTGACAGTAGGTTGTGTGATAGCTCTTTACATACCCATACATTTTTGACTGATATTTTCTTTCCCTCATCACTGATCACATTCAGATCACCTTCCTGTACTACAACCAAATTTTGACCTTTCTTGGCAACGTTAACTTGATGATTAACCAGTTTTTGGTTTGTGACTGCATCTTGATTGTCTATTTTCAGCAAATGATGAGTTGCACCGCTGTCTACAACAAACTTTATTTCGTTAAGAACACTCTTCGAGATAAGGGTGTCGAAGTTTCTCACAGCAAAATGTTCAGATTCTTCTGTCAAGAAGGATATTCCCTCGTCTTCTTTTAAGTCACTATTTTCTGTTACATTTGCTTGTCTTCCACTATTATCTGTTTGGTATTTATCTCGGTATTTATTCTTCGGACAATTTTTCCTCATGTGTCCTACTTCTTTACAAAAATGACATCTAAATGGAAAATTTCCTGAGTGAGTACTTCCTGTATTTCCTAAGTAATTGCTTCGTGTATTTCCTGAGTAATTACCTTGTGTATTTCCTGTTCTCTTAATCCATTTTTTATTTTTAAAACCTGCAAATGCCATATTTTTACTCTCTTCTTCATTTTTCTTGGACTTTCTTGACTCTTCCAGTAGCAGCTTATTTTTTACAAAATCTAGGCTTACTGCAGACTGATTTTGATCAAATAGAACATCTATAGCCGTGGTGACTGCTAAGTAAGTCTCTGGCATAGCACTTAACAGCTGACAGATTAGTTCATTATCTTTCACTTCCCCTCCCGCTGCTCTCAATGCACAAACAGCCTGATCAAATTCCAAAAAAAACGTGGTAAGCAAGGTTTGCTCGGTAAATCTCAATGAACGCAATTTTTGCTGCATTTGTACCTGTGTTGCAATACCCCTTTTTATAAAAATGCCTTGCAAACCTTCCATTATGCTTTTAGCTGTTTTCTTCGACTTAATAGTTTCTAACATGTTGTCCGCTAGGCACTGGACAATAATGTTTCTCGCTTTAACATCGTTTTTATTGAATGCGGCCAATTCCGTCTCATTAGTTGGTGGATCTTTGCTTAAGACATCTAACACGCCAGCTTGCTCTAACGCCAATTTAATTCTAAATTCCCAGTTTGAATAATTATTTCCATCAAACGGTTTCAAATTGTTCAACAAATTATTGGTAGCCATTTTCTTTTTCCACTACACAACAAGATCCAATTTTTCCAATTTACAAACTTCAAGCCACTTTATTCCAGGTTACTGGGCCTATAACCTATTCGATTGCGTGATGAAGTGGCCAAATAATTAACACGTGAAGCTTGATTAATTATGTATTTATTCTTTTAAGTAAACCCAATCCGTACATTACATTAAACTTTTAATTTAAAACCGGAACAACTAGACGCCATTTCTGATCGAGTCTAACTGCACTACAAGGTTAGTTACACCTAGTTATATTACGCTTTTCAACCAAAAGTGCTGCCAACATACTAATAAGAGTACGTTCCTAAATATACTCTATATAACACAGAAGTGTTCTCTAACTGTTTGTTCAGTGCCGAAATAAGGTTGTGGTCAGACGTTCCTAGCGGAGGCTTCACGGTGACAGTGTACAAGTCGGGGTTTGAAGTTACGAAAAGGTCGAACACAAACAAACTAATAAAATCACCATCTCGGTCTGGAATCCGAGTTAGTTCACCCACAAGTTGGGTGAAGCCAGAGCTGAGGCAGAGGATTCGGCTTTGCGACCTTGCTCGTCGGTTATATTTAAGTATTTAAGCCAGTTGACATTATGAACGTTAAAGTCGCTAAGAATGACAACTTCGGAATTGGGATGGTGGGTTTACAAGAAGTCAATAGTATAAGCAAGAGAGGAGAACAACTCTCTATAACGGGTATCGCTTGGCGGCCGGTAAAGGCAGCTGATGAATTTAGTAATTCTCTGCGTTGATATTTTAAACCACATTACATCAAAGTCGTTAGGCTCGAGTGTCTCCTCTCGTTGACAAGAAATATCACAGCGGACAAAGAAACAAAGGCCAAAATTGCGCCTAAATCGGTGATGGAAGTCGTACCCAGGATATAAATAGCTGACCGTACTAATCGATGAGTTGACCTTTGTTTCGGTTAGTGCGCGTACATGAGGTTTGGTAGATTGTAGACGTTGATGGACTGCATTGATGTTTGAGTTCAGTCCTCTTATTTTACAGAAGTGAATTTAGGAGCTGCTAATCTCGGATCTTTTAACAACTTCAGTTGTCACATCATTTCCATTTTGAATTTTGCTCGAAGGACCCGCTTGGCTACTGGATCGGGAGACGATTTTAATTGATCTTGGAAGCGGAGACATCGGCACAGCGACGAAACGTTAGCTCAAACAGCAACTTCGCGCCACCTAAGCCGATGCGATGGTATTTCACCGATGTCGGGTGAGCCAACATCTACCAACTCAAATTCATGGGCTATGGATAAATTGCGGTAGGCCTTAGACAAAGATTAATCTCTGCTGTAATTTATGTCATTTAGTTTCACCTAAGGTAAAGTAACAAATTACTTTATTTTTTGGAAAAATAAAATGATTTGAACTTAAATTTAAAAACAAGATAAGCTAGCATACACTTGTAAGCTGATTGCTCAAAACCAAAAAAGTCCGATACTGTGTTTAGAGACAAAAGTTGAATTATTGGTATCGTTCTGAATGGTTCTATTAGATTGATTAAACTCGCAAGTAGTGAAACGATCCGCCAAAGTTATGAAAGTGCGAAGAGGGTCTAGTGTGAACACCCCAAATCATTCAACGAGTGCATTATAAATGTATTAACTAATGGAATAAATTTTAGAGTTGCCGTCAGTGTGTGTTTTTATAATTTAACTTAAACAGAAAAAAGGAGAAATGTTAGGTAAGGGTATTTTCCTAAAAACTAAAATAAACAATAATTAAAACGAAAATGATTATTTAAGGTATTGTTTAAAGCATCATTAACCATTAATCGAATTTCAAGACCCATGACGCTGTTTCATTTCTTTAATAATTTTTTGTTTTATCAATGAAAATTATAGCTACGCAATAGAAGTCCGATGTAATATTAATACTTTCACTTCTCGATGGATCCCAGTTTTTAAGGTTTTAGGTTTTCTTCGTTAAGCGACAAAGCTTTGCCGAATGCACGTCCAGAGTTGTCGTCTTTCCGGGTGTGAAGCAACGGATACCATTATAATATGTAATATGGTCTTGGGGATTATTAATTGAATTTGTAGACTGGTTATTGAGATTACTAGACCCAATAAAACAATACGGCGCGGCCGGCATAGGTGAACCAATATTTTCATTTTCGAGTTTACCAAAGAGCTGAGTTGATATAAAAAAGTTTAAATCTAGCAGTTTATTGCAATCTTTAATTTTACTGCCCCAATCGATTTTTTTGTACAAAGTGTTTACAAAATATATTACTTTAAACTTGTGCGAAATCTTTTGGCATACTCTCTTGAGAAATTCTATCATTTTTGAAATACTACTAATACTTATAAAATTGACTATACTCCGGTACCAAAATAATTGGCAGTGACTCATTTTTATCGGGGTGTGCAAGACGTAAGGGGAACGCCAATTCCAAAGGCGTGTCATTTTAAACAATAATAATTCAAAAAATATACGATTTTTTTGTTTATTAATATAATATATTTACATTTACTATAATAAATATAATATTATAAATTAAACTGAAAAATAAATTAAGCTTTTACATTTGGTGATCTAATGAAGTAATTAGAGAAACTAAATTACGCAGGTATAAAATCCAAAAAGAATGATAAAGCAACGGTATATGTTATTTTTAAAATGTTTTTATTATACCACATAATAATAGAAACATATAATAGTGGATTAAGGGCAAAACCTAAACCTAAATTATAATTGTTTATAAATTTTCTAACTATTGTTACCTAATAAACACTAATTGATAATAATTTGACAAATTATATTCCACGCCGACATTAGAAAGTGTTATAATGACAATACGTTACAATTTTAAATTTATTATTACCATTATAGCGATTATTCACTATCTGACGATGAAAATATTTCATTACTGTCGCTACTGCTGTCAACTGCAGGATTTATAATAATAGGTTCTACCATGACTTCAACGCGTACATCTAAGTCCCACATTTTTTTTTCTACTCCCTCGACGTGTAATACGCACTTTTGCCAATCTGCTGCTTGTACATTCGCTATTGCCATTTTTAACAGTTCTTTAACATCTTTTAATATAAAAGTTTTATTTTTACGCGCCACTTCCCCTTTTATCTGTGCCCATATAAGCTTGATTGGATTTAGTTCATAATGGTAAGGCGGTAAACGTAATATCGTTCACGAGCCATTGCATCCACTGAATATTTCGTATATTTTTTTTTGTGAAGTATTGCAAGATCGAGCAACTGCACTTTTAGCATTTTTTCGCCAAATGCAAAATTTTTTTTTTCGAGCCAATCAACAATCTTTCCTTTTCGCCACGCAGAAGTTGGCAAAGCTTCCACCCGACGGCTGTAGTATGGTGTATTATCCATCTCTATTACCGACCCACGTTCAATACGCGGTAAGATGGTGGTTTATCTTTAAACACCGAGTTCATATCCTCAAGATAATCACCGGTTTTACGAGATTCAAACACGTTTAACCCACCATAAAGAAAACCAGAATCACTCTCGATGTGGGTTGTAATAATTAAACGACGAGCTTTTCCTGAAGGAGCTTTCAATCCAGTGGACAGTCCATTGATAAAGGGGCTACGTGCATCTCTAATGTTGAGATCTTGCCAAATGTAATTGACAGTATGTCCTTCATTTAACCATGTCTCGTCCGTAAAGTAAATTATTTTCCCTGCACAGCGATATTGTTGTATTTCTTCTAGATACTTTCTACGCCACAATACGATTTCTTCCTTACCCACCAAAAGACTTTTGCGATTTCGTTTTAAGAATTAAAAATTCAATTCGCGTAGTGTACGCATTAGAACTCTTCGTGAAATTTTTTGCATATTTTCATCCCGTTCAATTTCGGTTAATTTCGACAAAAAAATTGCATGCACTTTCCGACGAATGGCTAACTCTGTTTGCTGATCAATAAAAATCTTTTTCCGTCCCCTTAATTCCTTCTGATCGGACACTTTAGTATTCCTATTGTCCTTGATAGTTCTATAAACAGTACGGCAAGATATCTTAGTCAATGTGGCACAAAGTTCTGCTGCATCAGTGTACTTAGAATTCCCTCATATACATTTTTTACCATGGTACGCTCCCCAGGTTTTAAAAGACGTCGTTTTGTACCTTGTTGGTTACTACCACTTGAAGAACTCGCCTGCATTATAATATTTGCTGTTTTAAATAACCACCAAAATAACACCAAAATAATAAATCTGAATTGCTAATAACCTCTTGATTGAAACTTGCCTACGACACTTAACGTTGGTTAGAGGCGATAAGAAAGCGTGCGAGCGCCTTTATACATGGGTTTTTCCTACCTGCGTTACCAAATTAAGTAAAACAGGTACCGTAGGGTAAAAAGGCCCTTAATGGCATGCCGATTTTGGTACATTTTATGAGAATTTAAATGAAATATTTTAAAACCTGGCAACATGTAACGACTTATTAATGCACAATCTTCCCAAGCGGTTTCGAGTGCTTTTATTTCAGTTAAAAGTGTGCGAATCGATGGTAATTATTTTCTCCACACACCGTCAATGGTGATAAGAGCAGTTTTGCCAATTATTTTGGGATCGTAGTATAGTTATTAATTTAGTCCAATTACGGAAAAATAAAATAAAAAGTCTAGAAGAACTGTATTAACAACATAAAAGGCATATAAAATTTACGTTTATCTGCATATAAGGTGATTCAATAATATCCTATACCCCTAAGAAACTTTTTTTTATATCTGCCGAAATTATTTTATTTTACGGCACCTAGACGTGAGTAATAAACATTGGTCACAGGTCTAAAACGACCAGAACAAAAAAATTGAAATCTTACTTGTTGCCTAGATGACCTAACATTCAAAAAATTTGTTAAAAGTTTTAATTAGAGTCGTATTTAGTTTCGATAGGAAAGTACGAGTTACTAAACCTTTTTGGTCATAGGTCCTAAACAACAAGAGAAAGAAGTTAAAACATTGCGTCATTTTTATTTAACGTAATATTTATTATTGGTAGATAATTAAAAAAAAAAACTTTCTGATAAAAAATTGATATTACTGTTTTTCACAATTAGGTACAGGGTGATTCACCATAATGTCCACCCTCTTAACTTTTTTATTTTTCATGTTAGGTAAAAATAAAAATCTTTAGTATGTAGGGTATTTGATATACTTTTTGCAGTAGTGTTCACAAATTCCCTTAGTCTCTGTATACACAGGATATCGCATAAAGTTATATTTTTTTCAATATATTATCCAATTTTTGAATTCTACCTAAAGTTGTAATCGTATTTCATGTAACATGTGTTATACCTTCTTAACCGAACGATTTTCAAAATATTCACATTAAAATTGGGAAATAGTGCATTAAAATATTCACATTTACCTTAACCAACGGTTTTTCGTTTGGTTAGGGTATAACGTGTGTTACATGAAAGACGTTTAGAATTTCAAGTGGAATACAAAAATTGGATAATAAACGATAATAATATAACCCAATTAAAATGGGATACATCAAAAACTGTATATAAAAGTAGTTGGGTTTACCAAAAGGCATATAAAACGTAAAAATATTGTACCGCATACTGAGTGGCCCAAAAAAAATTATTATATGTGTTTTTTAATGAAACATCCTGTATATTTTTTACTTATTTGATTAGGTGAAGAAATGCCTTTATATCCGTCTTTTGCTGTTTAAATTTGCTTGCAACGTTGCCAAGTGTGTTTTTCTGATATTTAAGAAATTTTCAGCGACTAGTTCAAAAAATCAGTTTTTCGAGAATGTTATGGTTAGTGAACCTTATCACCAAACATAACATTTTAGAGAAATAGATTTGTTAACAAACATAACTTTGAATATTATGATACTAGTAACCCTTTTTCAAGGGAGAAGTTAACTATCAACGCGGGCCGCTTAATGTATGGGTCAGCATAATAGAAAATCATAGTACTGGGCCACATTTTTTAATAGAAATCCGACTGGTGAGGTTTATCTTTATTTCTTACAGCTCATTACAGTCTAGCAGTAAGACATCACCTATAGCAACGTTTCAACGTAGTTGAATGAAATATTACTTTAGTTTCAATTTTTCAATAAAGATACAAGATAAACTCCTTTAGTTAAAGAAATACAGGGTGTTCCATTTAAGAAAATCGAGATAACACATAAAATATTTCAATTACCGAATTTGTCAAGTCGCCCTTAACAGGGTGGCCCACTTAAGATGGGCCACTACCTTTTCTCGGAAACTGTAAGATGGTGTAGTAAATTAAAAAAAATTAAATGTGTAATTGATTGTACAGATATTTTTATTTTATTATATTTTTATGTGTACAGGGTAAGTCGTTTGGCTTGAGTTGATATCAACTTTCGTTTTTTAAATAGAATACCCTATATCTTACAATACTTTTGGATTCGGCATAGAATAACAATTAAGCCTAAACTTAATAGTTTCCGAGATGTCGCCTGACATTTTTGAACCTTGACAGCTTCTAGCTTTCTAACAGTACTTCTTAGGTCAAAATGGCTTCATATCCCTATCTTACTTTTTACTATCTTCCCAGAACTGTAAAATTCCGGTTAAACCGGATGTAACTGGAAAGCCCGGTTTAATTAAAATTTTCAGGAAGATAATAAAAAAGGAAGATAGGGACATGTAAGCCGTATTGCTCTAAGACGTACTGTTAGAGAGCTAGAAGCTGTCAAAGTTCAAAAATGTAATTTTTCAAAAGTCAATGTCTCGGAAACTATTAAGATATAGGGTTTAATGTTTAAAAAACCAAAGTCGGGTATCAACTCCAGTAAAATGACTTACCCTGTATACACAAAAATATAATAAAATACAAATCTCTTTACATTCAATTAAGTTTTTTATTGAATTTTCTTCCGAGGCAAGGTAGTGGATCATCTTACGTAGACCACCCTGTGCACCCTCAGAAACAGTAGTGTGGGTATGTACCGCGTATATCCAGGTACAAATGGTAAAAATTTTGTTTAACCAAGCTAAATACCCCATGCTATGATTTTTTTTATCGAGCCACTGAAAAATCCAAAAAAAAAATTACTTGGCAACGCCTCAAGAAAATTTACAAACGAAAAGACCGATATACTGGGTGGCCCACTCTCAACGCAGGATTTCATAGCATTTAAACTACTCAACTTTTTAATTAGGGAGACATTAGACCTACAGTTTAAAATTATTTAGAAATATATCGGATGTCACAAAAAAAAATCCATGGCAAAGTTATATTTTTTTAAATACTATATATAATACTATACTTACAATTTTTTTGGATTCTACATAAAATAACATTATTTTTTAGTAAGTGCCATTATATGTCTAAACTTAATAGTTTCTGAGATAACGAGTTTTGAAAAATGACATTTTTGAACTTTGACAGCTTCTAGCTTTCTAACGGTACGTCTTAGAACAAGACGGCTTGCATGTCCCTATCTTACTTTTCTACTACCTTTCTAAAAGGTTAAACTGGATGTAGCTCAAAAGCCGGAAATATAGTACTTCTGGTTTAACCGGAAGCTGGAATTTTTGGAAAGATAATAAAAAAGTAAGATAGGGACATGTAAGCCGTTTTGCTATATGGCATATCGTTAGAAAGCTAGATGCTGTCAAAGTTAAAAAATGTCATTTTTTAAAACTCGATACCTCAGAAACTATTAAGTCTAGACTTATAATGTACTTACTAAAAAATAATTGTAATTTTATGTAGAATTCAAGAGTAATGTAAGATATAGGGTGTTCCGTTTAAAAAAAAGTATGTTTTATATGCCCTGACTATTTGGGAGACCCTGCATAATTTAAAATAATTTTAAATTGTAGGCCTAATGCCGCCCTATGACTGTTATTAAAAAATTTTAAAAGTTGAGTAGTTTAGATGCTATGGAAGCCTGCGTTGAGAGTGGGCCACCCTGTATACACTTATGTACAAATTTCTTTTGATTTTGAGATAAGTACAGGATATATTCATGTATTTTTAAAAAAATATTAATTTTTTAATTTTTTTCCGACTAAGTAGAGGGAATTGAACCAAAATTGGTACATAATACCCTTTTTTCTAATTTTGTCTCGAAAAATAGATATTTCGAACGCTCTAGCGAGTTCGAAATATATCCATTTCGAACTCCGAATTTTATTTTTTAAAAGTTGGCATTGGTTATATTTAAATGTTTTATTCTGTTGACGTCTGACGTTTCCTGTTATTGTTATCCATGAGAAAAGAAAGTTTTCGGGATTTCTCTGGTAAAAGTTGATTTATCGTTTTATTAGCAATATCCCTTAACTCAGGGGGAGTTAAACTTAGATTATCATGCTCCATATTTTTTTAATTATAATTATGAACTACTCTATGAAATATTAAATCACAAATTTCGTGACAACGACACAAAGAAAATATTATTTATTGTCAAGGCTACTATGATAAAAAGAAATTTAGAGTATTACCAACATAGAATTTAGACACACAAATTCACAAAATTTGAAGGGTTGATTTTCTTTTTAAATATGTATTTTCTTATTGAAAAAAATACAAAATAGAAAAAATAGTATAAAGTACGTGTTTTATAAAGCAGTTAGAGCACTTGTCCCGCACATGGACGCGTGCTATAAGATGATGCTTTATAAAACATGTACTTTAATATACTATTACAGGCGGCTGCATTCTGTAAAAAAAAGAAAATTGGCACCGTATGCATCTGTTCAAATCTTAGATTAATTCCTAGAGTTGAGAAGTACTTTTCAAATACACCTTTCAACACGCGTGTGTTATAAGGCATTTTCTTGCCAAGTTCATGATCGTAGGAAAACTATAGTATTTTAAATAAATATTAAACTATTAATCTATAAACTTACCAATATTATGGTAGAAATAAATATACAAAAAATAATTTAAAAAAACCTACTTTATAGTAGAAACGATCTCGTGACTGGTAAAACAATATTTATATAAAAGCACATTTTAATAGCATGAAATAGATTAGTAATCCTTCTCGCCCATAGATCCGCTGAGAAAATTTAAACCTAGTTCCGTCTGGTTGTATAAGGTGTCTTGTCTCACTGACTGTAGCCAATTTTAGCTGTTATTATTAAGATTAAGCTAATAAAAGATGCAATAACTTTCACTTCTATATTTCAATTGCAACCTTTTAAGAAAGTATACAACTATTGGCAACGTAGCTCTCCATCAAGCTCAGCACGGGACGCGCGAATTTAAATTTGCTGCAAAATCGTCTGTTTATTAACCTGGTACAGCAGCGCCTCTCGCGGTTCTAAGCCACCCATAAGGATTACACTTCTATTGCGTAGCTACAATTTTCTTTGGTTTTATTCATTATTTTAAGTTTTTGTGGTACGTATTGAACCAAGATTTTTTTATGCGCAGATAATAAGCAGATCATAAATAGCCATTTGGTGTATTCAGATTTAATGTTTAAATAATCTAGCATACCTGTGTTGTCAAGAAATGTGAATTATATAAAATTTCCTGATATAATTTGTACCATCTAAAATATTGCTTTATTTCTTAGATACCTAAATATTCACTTGTTTTAGATTTTTGGCGATATTTTCACTGGTGTGAGACAAGAGAAAATAATTGAAATTGCAGTTTCAAACTCTTGTACATACATTCAGGACCTGAGTATTAAAAGGGCCAAATTCCATTTCTAGCCATCTGAAAACATTACCACCACTAACATAAGCAGATGAAAAACTACATATACAAAAAAGGCCAACTTGATTGTATAGTTGGTTGACAGTCTAGTTTTTTAATTTAGGCTTATACCTATTTAAATAAAATTATAATTAAAACGGTCAACGTGAACATGAGACTTCTTCTTCTTTATGTGCCATGTCCGGTCGCCCGAACGTTAGCGATTACTGCAGAGAGTGCGTCTCTATCTTCTGCAACCCTGAACAGGTCAACAGCGTTCCGGATGCCTGTCCATTCCCTGATGTTTCTCAGCCAAGAGATTTGCCTTCGTCCAACACCCCGCTTGCCTTCTATTTTTCCTTTCATGATCAACTGGAGAAGATGATACTTTTCTCCGCGTAAGATGTGGCCAAGGTAAGCAATTTTGCGACATTTTACTGTGACCATTATTTGTCTCTCCACCCTGGCTCGTCTCAATACTTCTTCGTTGGACAGCAGATCAGTCCACGGAACACGCAGCATTCTACAATCCACATTTCAAATGCTTCTAGCCGATTTATTGAGCTAACCTTTAAGGTCCAGCATTCCACCCCATACATAAGAACTGACCAAATAAAACACTTCACCATACGCTGGCGCAATTTAAGGTTCAGGTTATCGTCACAAAAAAGTGTTCTCATTCGTTGGAAAGTTGTTCTTGCCATTTCTATCCGACATCTTATCTCAACTTCGGGGTCCAAGGTGTCCGTCAATATACTTCCTAGATATTTAAACTGGCTGACACGTTCTATTATCTTCCCCTCAAGATTTAGCTGTTCGTTCTCGTAGCTATTTCGGCTAAATATCATAAACTTGGTTTTTTTAACATTTATGCTAAGTCCGAACTCTTGGCCAGCCACACTGATCTTGTTTAACAATTGCTGCAAGCCATCCATGGTATCGCTCAAGATAACAGTGTCATCTGCATATCTAATGGTATTTAGCAGAACGCCGTTTATTTTAATTCCGTACTCCGCCTCTTCCAAGGCTTCTTTAAAGATTTTATCGGAGTAAAAATTAAACAAGAGGGGTGAGAGAATACAGCCCTGTCGTACACCTCTTTGAATTTTCACACCAGATGTAGTCAGCATACCGTCTCGTGCTTCAGCTGTTTGTCCCCAATATAGATTTTCGATTATACGGATGTCCTTATCATCCAATTGGATTTCTCGCAACATACTTATCAATTTAGAATGGCGCACCCTGTCAAAGGCCTTTTCATAGTCTATAAAACAAGCAAATACATCCTTGCGCTGGTCACGGCACTTCTGGAGAAGGACATTTATTCCGAACAGGGCTTCGCGGGTTCCAAAGGCGTTCCTGAACCCCATTTGAGCATCATCAAGGTCGAATTCGCATTTTTTGCGGATTCTGGCATTAACGATTCGGAGGAAAGTTTTTAGCAGGTGGCTCATCAAGCTAATCACTCTGTAATCACTGCATTTTTTTGGGCGGGGTACTTTAGGAATTGTAATGAAGGTTGATTTGAGCCAGTCCTCTGGGATTATGCCGGTATTATATATCGCATTAAACAGGCTTGTGATTTTGCCTATACTCTTTTCCTCTATAAATTTCAATATTTCCATGGGTATTCCGTCCGGGCCTGGAGCTTTTTTATTTCTTGCTATGCAAACGGCGTGCAGTACCTCTTCGTCGAGTATATCCGGTCCCTCTATTGAGAACATGAGACCCTTAACTTAATTCTTGAAAGGGCAAATGTAGTCCAATTGCGGATATTGGCCCTTTTTCTTACTTTCTTGCATGGGATGTAATAGCGCCATCATAAATAAATGGGTTAATAATCCTACCCCTAAAAACATCTGCCCACACACTTAACCCAAATATTCCATGCATTCCCGCTCTACAATTATTGGATGAGGATTTTGTTGTGACGAAGTGTAACAGTTTAAGCGGTTGAAACTACCGGCACTGCTTACATAACCTTCATCTGTCTAGTCAATTCAATCGAAAATCACGGACTTGGTTGCAATTACATTCGGCATTCAAAATCCCCGGTTTGAACGTCTCTGGTACTTTATGGCTTTAATTTGTTAGTTCTTGCTAGTCCTGTTGATATTTTAACTTTCGCGTTGACGTTTTATTTTCAACTCCTCCTAAAACTATTATTTCTTCTAACTCCCTATCCCTATTTGATGCATACCTGTAGGCTGTGTTGCAATCTTGCGAAAATATATGTAAAAGGTCCCCTCTCTGGATACTGCTCGTGGTAAAAGCAGCCATAAACACACAATACAACCTTTAAGCAAAGAACCTTTGCCAATTGTACATCAAAGATTTTATACATTAGTGATCACAACAAACTTTATTTTGAAAATCTATACCGATCCCCAACATTAGATGGCAATGACTATCCTTCCTTAGAGGAGGGATATTAAAGAATTTCTATTTTTGTCCTTTGTATTTTTGGTATACTTTTCTGAATAAACTGTTCATACGGATTTATGCTTTTATTACTTAACAGCCAGTAATATTATAAAAGGTTACTGGGCCTTATCTCCACTAGTCTAAATTTTTAAAAGGCCAAACTCCTTGTACGTCAAAAAATATTAAAAACTGTAAAAATCCATTATATATCTTTCTAATACCTTTCTTACTTCTTTATATGATTTAATTTTTAGTTGACAATATTTTTTTTTATGATAAGGCACAGCACTGCAGCATTAATCCTTTATGGCGCTCTGCGAGCGGCACGTGTTCCCAGAAATCGATCCACGTTAGTCTTAAATCTTTGAAGATTATACTCGTTGGAGAACACGACCTCAGGGAGGTTGTTCCAGAGTGATGACGTTCTCCAGATGAAAGTATTTTTAAACAGTGTCGTTCGAGGGCCACTAAGCTGAACCACGTAAGGGTGGGTTGCAGTGGCTCGTCGTGTATTTCTACCATTCACCGCTCTAGGTGAAATCAAGCTGGCAACCTGAGTTAAGCACTTGCTATGAAAATATTTGTAAAATAGACTCAAGTCGCCATCCTTCCTTCAATGTTCAAGGCTTTCCGGTTTGTTTGTCAGATCATGGTCACCGATCAAGCAAATGGCTCTTCTTTTAATGGAATCCAGCAATCTTAGGGTATGTTTAGGAGCACAGCCCCAAATATGTGAACAGTACTCTAGCGATGGTCTAATTTGTGATTTATAGAGCAACAAAAGTTGCTGGAGTGTATGAAGGTTCTTAGTTCGGAAAAGTATTCCAAGCTTCTGCGAGGCCGTCTTAGCAATGGCGGCAACGTGACTATGGGAAGACATATAACTATCCAAATTGACGCCCAATAAATTAATTGATGAAGCTAAGGGAATCGAGTGTCCCGCCATGACTATATCCGGTTCTTCTCATTAACTTTATTGGAAAAAACTGCCGCCTGGATCCTTTTAGTGTTAAATTCTACCTGGCTACTGTCATTACTGTCACCCCAAGACAGAATCTCTTCCAGGTTTTTGTTGACATGTGAGACCTCTTGCTGCCTATAGAGATGTGCATTGGCTCTTGATGTTCGAGAATCCAAAGTAAAAGATGAAACAAGTGTTCTGTCATCGGCGAAGCTATAATATAGAACTTTCAGTTTTTTTTTTAAAGATCGTAAATGTATAGTAAATAGAGGGTGGGCCATAACTTAGAGCCTTGAGGGAATCCATCATTGATGTTCTATTGCGTTATTCCAAACGCGAGTAACATAAGCGAGAAGGTCTCCTGTTGATCTATACTTACGGAATCCATACTGGCGGTCACTAATAATGATGAAACCTTCTAGGTACTTTAAGAAATTTTAATTGATAACCTTTTCCATAACTTTTCATATAACCAAAAGCAAGGCGACTGGACGATAGTTGTTTGGCAAGTTCTTCCTGCCTTTCTTGAGTATGAACTGGACTCGCGCAGTATTCCAACAAAAAAAATATTCCTTTTCTGTAGGATAAGTTAAAAAGCCTACAAAATATCGGTGTCAATTTATTAGCGCATGTCTTCATTACGATGACTGGAATTTCGTCAGGGCCAAAATAATGCCATCAGAACGTGTTAGAGGTGGAATGGTAAAGTTCTGACTGATGGCCTTAGCTACCGACCAAGATGATCTTGATCCATTAGGACATTTAAGAAGTTTGTCTGTGATCCTCTAGTTGTGTGCTTCTTTACTTTGGTTTATCGTTTGCTTGCATTGATTTTGATCGTTAACAAAGATGGTACCATTTTCAGCGTAAGGTTTTTGACGTAATAATTTTTTGATTTAAAAACTCGTTCGCGATTTTTTGTAAATCAAGGTTTGCCGTTAGAAGGGCACTTTTTAGAGAATGGGATGAAAGCTTCCATGCCAGTGAGGATAACCTCCGATACTTCTCTAGCACAGATAGATGGATCGTCAGAGATGAAACAAACGCTCCTCAAAAGGAAAAGTTCAAAAATGGTCCTTTAAGTCATCGCACTCGGCTGGTGTATAATGCCGAATGAGTTGAGTAAGGCCAGAGCTGACGGCAAAGGATTCGGCTTCGCGACCTTGCTCGTCGGTTGCATTTGAGTATTCAAGCAAGTTGACATTATGAACGTTAAAGTCGCCAAGGATGACAACTTCGGAATTAGGATGGTGGGTTTTCAAAAAGTCGATAGTATTAGCAAGTGAGGAGAACAAGTCCCTATGATGGGTATCGCTTGGCGGCCGGTAAAGACAGCAGATAAATTTAGCAATTTTGTTCGTTGATGTTTTAAACCACATTACATCAAAATCATTAGCCAAAAGTCAGATAATTATATTCTATGAACGCTTTTCAGCAAATTTCATTAATTGTAAAATTTCAATGATTAACTACTCAAAAGACAAAATGGAATTTGGTCCTTCAAATACTCAGATCCAGGATTATCTTAAATCAATTTTCAAAACCAGTTTCCATGCCACAATACACGTTAAACACGACTTAAAATCCTCTTTGTGTTATTTCAATTTTTCCTTAGTTCATTTATAATTCACAAGATAAATCACAGGACCCATGCCCTGCAACCAAACAATTCCCTGAGCCATGCTAATAGGAAACTGCTTTGAATATTGCTTGCACGCTTGGAGTTATCTCATGTTTTGGATTTTTTCTTCCTTTCTAGGATTTTTGTTTACATATCTATTTATTAATACTTTTCCATTACCTAAAATGAAAATTTTAAAACAATGCGGTTGTAGGAACAACTAAAATTGCGGTTAAACTATCAATTTAGTATATGTATACTAATGAGATGAAGTTTTCGGACGCAATATTATCAACTAGCAATAAAATGCTTAGCTCTCATAGCAAATTTTTAATTACAAAGATAATAAAAATAGTGGTAGGAAAAGTATTCTACCTGCAACCTACCTAATATCGCTCTTACTCATTAATCTTCTTAAATCACTCCACTTGCCTTCGATACCAATCGCAAGCCCTATCCTTTTGGGGAACATTTCAATCTCATAAAATAATAAAATATTATTTAATAGTCATCTACATCATCTCCAAACGATGCTTCTTGCTAATTCAATTTTTCCAACATCAATCGAGTACAAAAATGTGTTTGCAAAACAAGAAAAAAATCCAGTAAAACTTTAAGCGTGACGTAGAAAAACAATCATGAGGAAAACACAATTGGCGAACTAGAGGTTTTATTATAATCTATCAAATAAAACAAAAGCTGGTTTTTACGAAGCAAGTAAGAATATTTATGAAGTGCTTCTCCTATTTTATACTAGTAGCGGTCAGGAGCCAATATGTGCTGGCCGAAAATAGCTTTCTGGAAAATATGGAGCTGTAAATATTGGGATGCGAGCCCTAGGATATCGGTCTATTGCATATTGATTGTAAGGAATATGAAAAAAATAAAAATATAATATTTTCCATATTTTCGACTCTGAAACTAAACAACGAAAACATATTTTATATTATACAATAATATGTTATTAAATTAAATAGCATTTATATAGTTTTATTTTTTATCTATCAATTATTTACTTATAATTCAAAGAAATAGTCCGCCATTCTCAAAGAGACCTGATTTAAATATAATAAATAAAGACACACTAAGTCTCGGTCTCAGTCACAATATAATTTAGTTAGGTGGTGGTGGTTACATGTTTCGCCCAAACAATGGGCATCATCAGACCTAAAACTATAATCGTACGAAAACATCCAATCTACACATATAAAGTTTAAAAGCCTAACCCACCTTAGGAATAATAACTTAAAAATCCATGGAAACACAATCACAAATGACACATAACAGATTAAAAATTTTTAAAAAACGTTACTGGACCATTACAAAATATGAAACGATACGAAAAAATAAATAAACAATCTAAAAAATTATTCGACAACTATGGCGGGTTCGGGAACAAACCAGACGCTTGCGGAATAATAATTTACCTCGCAGGCGCGGAACCCTAAAAATATAAGTGGCAGGTCGTAGTGCAACAGTACAACACGCCACTGTGTTCTATCACCTTAAACTGAAGTAAGAAGAAGACACTCACCTGAACGTTACTTTATGATCGATAATAATTAATAATGTCAATATCCACACCAAAATAGTAGGAAAACAGAAAAAGGTTATAGGGACCCAAGTTAATTATTCAAGTTATTAAATATAAAATATGGCTCAAAATTAAACACTTCGTTTACAAAGAGGAGTCCAATACTTAACTGCGTAAACGAAGTGTTTAATTTTGAGCCATATTTTATATTTAATAACTTGAATAATTAACTTGGGTCCCTATAACCTTTTTCTGTTTTCCTACTATTTTGGTGTTCATAAAGTAACGTTCAGGTGAGTGTCTTCTTCTTACTTCAGTTTAAGGTGATAGAACACAGTGGCGTGTTGTACTGTTGCACTACGACCTGCCACTTATATTTTTAGGGTTCCGCGCCTGCGAGGTAAATTATTATTCCGCAAGCGTCTGGTTTGTTCCCGAACCCGCCATAGTTGTCGAATAATTTTTTAGATTGTTTATTTATTTTTTCGTATCGTTTCATATTTTGTAATGGTCCAGTAACGTTTTTTAAAAATTTTTAATCTGTTATGTGTTTCCATGGATTTTTAAGTTATTATTCCTAAGGTGGGTTAGGCTTTTAAACTTTATATGTGTAGATTGGATGTTTTCGTACGATTATGGTTTTAGGTCTGATGATGCCCATTGTTTGGGCGAAACATGTAACCACCACTACCTAACTAAATTATATTGTTACTGAGACCGAGACTTAGTGTGTCTTTATTTATTATATTTACTTATAATATCATAGAAAATATTAGCGGGCGATAAAGGTCATAATGCCCGGTGATTTTCGTAATGCCCGGTAATTATTATTAAAAAGAATATTGAACAAATTTGTATTTATTTTTAACAATTTTTTTACATAATATGTTTTCCTATGTTAAATGTACAATTTTTGAATTTGCCTGAGAAAGAAGCTCGATCAACTATGAAATTTTGCGACTCGATTGCTGAGTGCTAGATGTGCATGCGGATTCCTGCTCCATTTCAACATTAATTAACATATTTTCTTTTTCAGTAACAGAGCCAGCTATCATTTTTGCTATTCGGTTTTTCGACGTGATGCTTCCCTCTATATAACCCTCCGCTACGCTATAGTACTCTGCCAGTTCCGTGTAGCTTAAGGGTGGCAAGGGAAGCACCACCCTCGATAAGAAGTGTGGACGAGGTCCGACGTAGGCAATGTCCTGTATATTTCTTGGAGTTTTCTAAATTAGGAAATTTTGCTATGATTGAAGCAACACGTCCTAGTGTATTTTTACCCACAGGGATAGCTATGCATTTACCATTTAGGTATGTAAGGAAAAGTCTGCGTTCCTTAATTCCTTTTGGCCTTAATACAAGGTACTGTCTAACCAATTTTAAGGCATCTGTTTGGTCTCCTTCGATTATAGTAAAACTTTTTGACGTAGCAGTTTTAGTTTCTGGTACCTTGACAAGCATAACAGGCCCCTTTCCTCAATTAGTAATTTTTAACATCTCATCCCGTCTTAGGCCGCCAAAAACTCCCATTACGAGTACCACTTTATTCAGCGGGAAGGTATCATCGCATTTTTAATCCCTTTGATTTAACTTTTAAAAATGCTATTAATTGACAATATCTTGAAATATTCATGTTTTCCTTTACTATAAGTTCAGACTTCACCTGGGAATATTTTGTCCAAAGGCTATTTGGGGTATATTTTTGCGACTAAAATAAAGTAAAAATAATTAAAAATTGTTATTACCAATGAGCAAAAGGGTTACATACCAATTCGTGAAAGAAAGCCATCATTACTGTTTCAATAATCACCGTAATTTGGTTTTTTACTTTCCATTGTAGAAACTTTTCATACTCCTTGTCGTACAGGACTTTAGACTTTGCCGGTGATAAGTTTTTCTTAGCTTTTTCAGCATTTTCTAAAATATTTTGTGGAATTTCCATATATTCGTTTATAAAACGTAAAAGACGCTTAAAATAAACAACCCTTAGCAACCGTCAAACTTATTCTATGACAACCGATCAAAGCTCACTAAATACTAAAAATTGGCGAAAATAGGTAAAAAACAATGCAGGAGTTTAACTATTTATATTATAAAATTAATGAAAAATAAAGTATTGTATACACCACAGGCGTTACTAGACTATAATTCCCATCAGGCGAAAACTATCCCTCGGGCCAGAGGCCCTCGGACTAGTTGCTTTCGCCGTTCGGGCATTATGGTCAACTTAACGCCCTTGGTTCATAAATAACTATTATTATCCGCTGTAGTAGATGTCAATCGAATAACATAATAATGTTTTTCCACTACTAACCTATAACGTCGCCATTATTGACTGATTATTAACGTTAGAAATCGTTTTTCTCTACCTTATAAGTTATTATTGACCATGGTCAATAATAAGGCATTGAAATCCATTATTATATTTGAACGCAGGTAACATGAATTCATTGTGGTTAGGCAACCAGACAATTGTCAATACATATTAGATTATTAGAGATTCTTGATATATCGATACAAACAACATTTTTTCTGCTACCATCCTTAATTCTGGAGGTGTCCACATAATAATATCACTAACTAATATTTATTCGCTCATTTAAAAAAAAAAAAACGGAAAACTTGTAAAATCTGATTACATAAATGAACAAAATATGACATTAACAAAGCCACCTGACAAAACAACAAAATATTTTGCCAATTCCAAAGCGCAGGTAACTTGATTAAAAAATATACTTATACCTACCTATAATTTTTTATAATTATTAATACTATAAAGATAAATGTCTTATAAAAGTTTGTAGTAGTGGAAAAAATATTATATTACCCACGGTTTAGACAGCTTATAGCCCTCGCGTCTTAAATCCCTCGTCGCTCCGCTCCTCGTGATTTAATCTTGCCGCTCATGGCTGTCTAAACCTTGGTTAATAATATACTATTTTCCACTACTAACCTATAACATCGCCATTATTGACCGATTATTAAGGTTAGAAATTGTTTTTCTCTACCTTATAAGTTATTATTGACCATGGTATTTATTTTTAACAATTTTTTTACATAATATGTTTTCCTATGTTAAATGTACAATTTTTGAATTTGCCTGAGAAAGAAGCTGGATCAACTATGAAATTTTGCGACTCGATTGCTGAGTTTCTCGATGTGCATGCGGATTCCTGCTCCATTTCAACATTAATTAACGCTCCGCTCCTCGTGATTTAAACTTGCCGCTCGGGCAATAATGATGGATGTCTAAACCTTGGTTAATAATATACTATTTTTCTATACATGATTCATTATTTTTGGATTTAAAAGTTTTCTGTGGCAGCTATACTGGGTTATTTACGTTATTCGACACGAAAGGTGGTAACTACTATACACTCTAAAAACTGTACTAGCATATCATACTAGAATCTTAGTTTCCAAGACTAGAAAAGTTTGTTAAAATAGCCTCAAGAAGAAATTTAGTAACGGATACTAAATTTTATTGCTAGGCGGATTCCGGCATTGATTACTAGTTCAATCCTAGTGGCCATTACTAATTTGGTTGGTTATTACAAGAATTATAGTAATGGTGTCCGACAATTCTGATAAGTACTAGTAAAATATTTTATTCTTAGAGGAACCAGATATACTTAGTTGCACTGAATATGCATATTGGTGCGGAGGACTAGTTTTACCATTGTAGTTAAAATAATTATTCTACCCGATACCAGTAAATTTACTATGGTAGCTGTCGTTACTAGCCATACGTACTAATTTTGATGTAAACTAAAACATAAATTAATTGTTATAGGTACCAATTTTTTATGGTAAGTCTTGTTATGGCAACATATCCTATTATAATTATTATATTTATTATTTTCATTACTGGTAACGTTTCGTTCCGAATATTTGGCCGTTATCATGAATTTTATCACTATATAAACTACCAAATCGTTGCCACTACTTACCAGAATAAAGACAATAGTAGTGTAATTAACCAATATATTCCTGTTTGTTTAGTTTGCCGCAATTTTTAGTATATAATAAGGTTCTTTCGATAATTAATTTCATTATTAATAATTCATATTCTTGCCCCGTTCGATGACTTTTTGAGACAATTTGGACCAGTTGGCATAAATATTCATATCATGTTCTGGATACATGCTATTAAAACCATTCTCTAACTGAAAAAAAAAATTGTTCTTTAATAAAAACGTAATTGCTGTGCACAGCTAATATTAAAATATTTGCTAATAATATCATGAACTTACCAAAGTAAAACCTCTATTTTCACGTAGGACCCTGTATGTGGCATAGTAAGTATAAATTGGTGTCTATTGCAACTCATTCTGTCGTGCAATAAATGTTTTCCTCCAATACATTTCCACCTGACCCCAAGGTTCTATATTATTTTTCAACCAGCACAGTAATTCTTCCGAGGCTCCCTCATCATCCTCACGAGGCACAATGTCTAAAAACAACCAAGTTTAAAATCCTAAACGAAAAACACTATATGAACCATATCTGGTCAACTCATATAAAAAACAAACCAGGTTTTCTTTGGGACTTACCGTCATCTCCCTGCTCACTGTTTAAAAGACCCACCCTCCTCAAACTCTTCCTTATATTGTAATATTTACAAAAAAGCTTTCCTTGGCAATCCTTTTTCAATTTTCCATTCGAGCATCATTTCAGAACCACTCGAAAATATATATCCTTAAAGTCACAAAAAAATTATATATAAGCTTGTCCCCGGATGGTGCATGATAAAAAATACTTTTTAGAAAAATTTTCTTTTTTGTTCAATTATTTTTTTTTTTTAAACACCTTTTAAATTAGATATAATTCTGCTGTAGTGTAAGTTGTTCTTAAGATATCTTAATTTCTTTTAATATATGTTTAGGGAAAATGCTCGAGAAAATGGTAACTTTTTGTTGTTTAAAAATCAATTTAAAAAAAAAACTACTTATCCGAAAAATTTAAAATTTTGGATTTTTCATATATCAGATGACCCAAATAAATATTAAAAAAAAAATAGAAAAGCTCTATACACATGTGGAAAGCTCTATGAATTTTTATCTTACGAGATAGTCCCCTACCACGAAGATTTCTGTTTCATGAAAAAATAATAATAAAATAAAATATTATACAAGGCCACCTAAAAAAATATTTTTATTTTCAGAAAATAATTTAGGTACCTTTGACTCGCTAGGAAATACAATGGGTATTTGTGCAGCAAGTTTTGAAAAATCCTCGCGATCCAGTCTTTTCTCAGTGTTTGGCCCTAGTTCATTTTCTATTATGATTTCTGATAGTTTATTCCTCGAGTCATCGACAAGTTTTCGCTTCATTTCAAAATACCCTAGTATATATTTTCCCTTAGGAGAGGATCACAATAATTTTTTTAAAGGTATTTCTTCAAGGATTTCTTCATTTGTGGGGTCTGATAAAGTAATAAAGTTAACGATATTATGTCGTATAGGTATCCTATGCTATTAAAAATAGAGACAAAGTCAAGAGTTACCAGTTTTTTTTCCAATTGCTTATTGCAATTTTATACCATGCACCCAATTTAAATTAACTACTAACTAACTATTAACTACTAACTAAAAAACCTAAATTAAATAATGCATTCAAGTATAAATAAATAATCCCACTTAATAAAGCAAGAATGCCAATATTTGACCTGTTTTAAAGTTTGGTTAGGTTAGGTTTAAAAGTAACATAAAAAGTATTTATTTTTGAAGCCCCTTTTACTTTTTTCTGGTTACAGCCAATTGTGTACTAAGTACCTATACATAATATAAATTTTTTGGATGATAGGAACAGATAACAAAGCAAAATCAAAGCTTTTTATGGCGACCCATGTTTCATAATTTTAGAGATAAAATTTAATATTATTATACGTACCCATAAAGCACTCGGTTAAACTATCTAACCCATATTTTGATAGTTTTTCGACGACAAATGGATCGCACACAGGCACTGACATTATTTCAAGACAAAAATCTCGGACACACCATAAATAATCGGCGTACCTAACGTGAACGTGTCTGAACCACCGAAATAAACGGAAAATTCTGGAAAATTTCTAACCAATCTAACCATACTTCTCTATAAATGGCGGGACTCCTGCCTGCCTGAAGAGATCAGTGTTACCGGGTTTCAACGGCGTATGCAATGTTGCCAAAATATGTTCTGCTGTAGGGTGTGTTTGATGGGTTATGATAAATAGTAAACTAGTTGCGTGAACTAAGTAAACTAATATTTGTTGATTGCAACATGCCGACTCGGTTACCAATACTAAAATACAGCTAAGAATAATATTTAGTTTCCAAAACTAAAATATTTTGTTTAAACCAACCAAGTCATAACTAAAATTGGTTTGGGAAACTAAAGATTATTGTTAGGTATGCTAAAGTCTATCTAGCAAGAAAATATTAGCTTGGGCGACCAACCATTTTTTAGAGTGTACTATTCTAAAAAAGGTTAATTTTTTAAATTGATAGGGTCCTACAGGAGGTACATTTTAAAATTATTAGTTTTTCCCAAAAACGTATCAAAGTTGTATTTTTTAAATAGAACGCCATGTATATTATTCCATTTTTAGATTCAATGATTAAAATAAATTCAAATGTCATTAAGGTTGACCTCAACTAAAACTTACGGTCAGTTATGTCAACGGCAGGTGTAACATTTAGTCGTCTATCGAGCAATATTATTCTTTCCTATAACAAATTGTTCACGTTTTTATCAATTTTTTTTGTTAAAATAGACTGATGACATTTTGGAAAATCCTGTTATTAGAAGACATTTCTTTAAACATTGAGAAACAGTGTGGCTTCAATGAGCCCTAAAACTGGGCCCCAACATCACCGGACTTGACTGCATCGGGTTTTTTTTTCATGGAGATACGTAGAATAAACTGTTTATAGCACACCATTACCACAAGATAATATGAATGAACGCATCAAAATATTGTCAACTTTTGCTGAAGCCGTTTTAAAAATACGTTTGTGTTTAGAGTCGGACGGTCGTCATTTTTAACTCTTTTTATAAGCAATTGTTGTTTGATGTATTTTGACAATTATTTTCTTTATTACTTAAGCTAGTATATCGATTACCAAAAGTATTTCATAAGTGCTGACGAATTAAATTACTAAAATGGGGCGCTGCACCGTCGTGCATATACCACATCGGATTTCTAATTTTAAGGGCACATTCTCAAATAAACCATGTAAGTTCTATTGCAACAATTGCAAATACACGGCACCATTCTGTCTAAAATAAAGAATTGTCGAATGAGATGAATCCTAATAATCTACGCCCACATGTTTACCATGAATCTTTGTTGGTGCTTCGTCTGTACTGTTGCATGGAGATTTTTTTCATGCTAGATATGCCAATTATGGCAGATTATTACTCCGTCTTTGTCCGTGAATAAAACAATACTAGTAAAATTATGACTTTACCTAAATTGTTGCAACAACCAACTTGTAGGATAATCAGCGGGAGACATGGCATGTACCTTTTGAACATGAGAAGTTGTTCTAGAAGGGTCTGAACTTTGGGCCGACAGTTTTCTTACACTACTAGAGGGATTTTCAGCACTCTCATCCAGAATTTCCTCTTCTGACTGAGGGTTTCTTGCTCTTCTTGGAGGCCCTTCTCCTCGCGATGCGACAATCTTAAGCTACGATCAACCCTTTCAAAAGTTCTTCGGTGCGGTAAACGTCGATTTGGAAATGTTTCAGAGTAAATTCTTTTCGCCTCCGCACAATTGCCTGGTGTTTTGTTGTAGTATTCTGATTTATTATTTGAATAACGTATTAAACAAAAAATGTATTTTCTGAGAAAATGGTTGATTTTATCGGAACAAATGCAGAGCACGTTTTTTATTCGACGCCTGTCAAAATTTTTGCCCAATGAGTGTGGTTGCACATCCGTTTCTGACTTCGTTGACGATGTAAAACATCTTCTGTATATAGTATGGCTTTATGAGTCTTTATGGCCTACATAGAATATCATAACTTCATCAAATTATGCATGTCGGTTCGGTTCCAAAGTTAGTCGCTGGGTACCCCTTGGATCTCTCTATCTCCGTTGAGGGGCGCTTTAAAAAATTTTCCTTTAGGACAAATTAGGATAATTTTGACCTCCTATATACTTCCCGGACACCCTGTAGTATTATAAAAATAATTTTAAGATATACCTACCCCCAATAGACCCTCTATTCTTCATTCAAATCTTTTTTTTAAATCTAATAGCATAACTAAATTTTCGTATCGAATAAACCTGTATATTTAATAATTAAGGTACGATAATATTGCGTCTAGAAATGATAAGTAAAACCTCTGTTTGCGACCGCCTCTGTAAAGTGACCACCTTAGTTAAACGACCGGTTATGAATTTCACATATTTAAAAATGGAAATCCCATTATTTTATACTCCTCTTTTCTTTACCGACCCATCTGTTAAACGACAGCGGGCACACATCATCGGAATTTTTAGTAAACATTAATGCAAAAAACACCCTCCATTATGGGCAGTAAAACCCAACCCGGCTTTTCTTAAAAAGTCCAGGTACACACAATATTTACTTTTTTGCAGACGGATCCATTCAATTTGTTTGAAAGGCTGATAAATCGGTTGGTAACATTAGTTTTATTTTGAACAGTTTTTCTGTATTTTTGAATTAACACGAATATTTGAAGACGGCGGGAAAGAGGAAATGCCTTTATGCAAGCGAAAACATTGAAAAAATCATGGAAAGTGAAAAAACTGGTTTAAGTGCCAGGAAATTGACTGAAATATTTTAAGTGGGTGAGACCCAAGTGATTATGTTGCTTCAGAATAAAACAGCAGTTAGAAATTTGCGAAACAAGCACTTACCAATATCCAGGCTCATAATTGAAGCAAAAGCCCTCGAATCTGCTCAATGTCTAGGACTAGATAACTGCAAGGCATCAAATGGATGGTAAGAAGAATTTCGCCGTCGGCACGATATTACCTTTAAGAAAATATGTGTCAAATCAGACGATATCAATAAGATGTAACTGCTTGGAAAGAAAGGCTCTTGATCATTTTAAAGAATTATGCCTTAAAGGACATTTTTAATGCAGATGAGACAGGTCTCTACTATCGTGCATTGCCAACAAAAACATATGCGTTGAAGGATAACAAGTGTACTGGAGAAGAAACAGCAAAGCAACGATTTACAATTCTGTTCTGTGCAAATATGGAAACTGAGAAGGAAGAACCACTTATAATAGGCAAAAGCAAAAATCCTCGCCGCACATAGCGATAAGTTACCTCTGCAATGGATCTCGAACAAAAAAGCGTGGATAACAGCAGACATCATGACAACATGGCTTCACAGATTTGATACCAAAATGAAGAAGCATAGTAGAAGATTGGTATTGTTTCTGGATAATGCAACGTCTCATCTTAAAATTACACTGGATAATGTCAAACTTATTTTTCGTCCACCTAATACTACCGTACATTGCCAACCTTTAAACCACGGCATAATTCAGAATTTTAAAATGCTCTACAGAAGCTGTCTAATTAAGAGGCTATTAGCATGAATAGATAGTGGTTGTCCTCTTTAAGAGATCAAAAATAATACTACCATCACCAACGCCTTGATATGGGTTTCGGTGGCCTGGCGCAATTGGTCTCCAGTGTCAATAAAGAAATGCTTTATGAAAGCCGAAGTTATGTGTAATACAGATATTATTGACGACTTCAAAGAAGAAGATAAGATTCCGCTTGCACAACTGTTTCCTAACATTAAGGACAAACTTGAGAACTTGAAACAACTTGCCTCTATTGATAAGGATTTGTCAACAGAAAGTGCAGAATTGACTATCATCGAGTATATTAAAGAGATCCAAGAGACGGAAACTACTCCGAACTCTCAGACAGAGGAAGGGGAACCTAAACTTGCTCCAGTGTCGAATATATCAAGCCTATCTGATCCCGTTGCAACTTCTTTAATAATGTTAATAATTTTTACAAGTCTACAAATATTTCTTAATTGCTATTAGAATGTGAATCTCAATTTTATAGAAACAAATAAAAATATATGAAGCAATCATTAATTTCTGATTATTTTAAAAAATAAGAATTTTAAAGCAAGCATACAGTACAATGTATAATATATATGTTAGTGTGCACGTGCAGGATCTACATATTGGTAAATTGCCTTGATCTCATTTAATTTTAGTTCTGATAAATTTAGACAAACATATTTCAAATTATTTACATACCTATATTTTATGTAGATACCTATTAATAAACAACCACTTAAAATGCAGTTCTTTTAATTTTTCTCTATTAACCTACCACCCCTGTTAACCGACCAACATTTGATTCCCCGAGGATGGTCGCTTATTTTCTAATTTCTGGTAAAGAATTACTTTTATAATATTTCTGCAAAATTCCATACATCATAATTCCGTATTGAACATGAGATTCAAAATATTTTCTGAAGTGACGTATCTACCTAATACTCGAAGAGTATAGCATAGCTTGTTTAATTAACTCATTAACAACATAATCGACATGATAATTCCATAAAGGTGTACTATCCAAAAATATACCTAACCACTCGGTGTTATTTTTTACATTTATATTTTCAAATCATTTACATTGTAAGATTCTGCCACAATCGCCACACATCAAAGATGCATCTATCCAACAGTGTTAACGATAGTATGAATATTGCGTAAGTTTCAATGCTTTCACCTTTTATCAACTGGCATTTGGCAGTTTTTGATGTCTTTATCCATTTTTCCTCATGATTTCATTTTCATGTAATAAATATTATTTAAAAAACACTTTAAAATAAATTAAAACAACACTTCTGTCTTCCTCCACAAATGATATATTTTTTAAACAATATATTTAGCGATTTGCCCTGCATGTTTCGACTACATATATAGTCATCCTCAGGAAAACTAAATCGAGTGTTGTTTAAGTTAAAGTAGTTGCCTGAAATTAATGAGTACAACTTTTAAGATAATAACAAGTGAAATTTTTTTTGTTGAAGACTAACTTGAGTTTACTCAACGTTGTGGATTTGTAGAAAAGCACATTTTTAAATTATTTTCATTTTTTTTATATTTATTAAAGCAGGACAATTTAGTTATAAGTGTTAAGAATGATGATACCCATATGAATAGTTTTTAAAAATATAGTATTGTTGATGTGTAGAAATCGAGAAAGAAAAAAAAAAGAAAAATTAGTTTTTTATGTTTTTTTTTAGAATTTTTTAAATTTAAATATTGGTTGAATCAACCAACATTGGTTGGATGGGGGATTTAAAAAAAATTAATAAAAAAAAAAAATAAAAATAACAAAAAAAATAATTTTTCTTTTTCAATTTCTCCATATCCATATTATGTTTTTGAAAACTATTCATGTGGTTGGTAACTAAATAAAATAATAAAAACAAAAAAATTTTCTTTTTTAATTTCTCCACATCAACAATACTATATTTTCAAAAACTATTCATATGGGTATCATTATTCAGAACTAAATTTTCCTGCTTTATTAAATATAAAAAAAATTACCATAATTTAAAAATCTGCCTTTCTACAAATCCACAACGTTTAGTAAACTCAAGTTAGTCTTCAACAAAAAAAAATGTCACTTGTTATTATCTTAAAAGTTGTACTCATTAATTTGACGCAACTACTTTAATTTAAACTACACTCGATTTAATTCCCATGAGGATGACTATATATGTAGTCGAAACATGTTGTGAAAATCGCTAAATATATTGTTTAGAAAATATATCATTTGTGGAGGAAGACAGAAGTGTTGTTTTAATTTACATTACCTACACTCCACTGCAAGTATGGACTACTTCTTCACACTTTAAAAATAAATATAGATCAAGAAATATATAAAAATATAATGTATATTCGATTTAGTGTTTATCTATGTTCAGTTTGGTTTCAGCCTTAACAGCAGTTAAGCATTTTACATTTTTCACATTGGCGAATTTTTAGGGACGGCAGGGTCATTAGTGCCGACGCAGTGTCGAACAGACAACAGAGAGTATATTATATTATTATTATTAATTCATTTTTTATATCGCCCTTTTAATCCAAGACCTCATAACTCCGCCTAGGTTTCATGCCAAAGGCTGCCAGCAATTTTACACCAAAAAAATTTCTAGTGGCTGTTATGGACTCTAGCTGGTCCCAAGCCCAGTAAAGGAGGAGGGGACCTAAGTCAAGGTGGAACAGCGTGGGCCGAAGACTGCATGGCTAAGAGGGAGCTTAGCTATTACCATGCGAACTCTGGGAACCTGGCGACACCCGGTTTTAACGTAGCCTTCCTGTGACAAGCGGGGCACTGTTACAGGCGACTATTTATTTCCTCCGCTTCTCGTGGGAACAAATATGAAGAAAAACAAAAAACCTAAGGATAGTGCCTCCTCAAAAGCACAAAAAACAGAGGACTCTCAGCAGCCCTCAACAAACAAGAAAACAGAGGACTCACCGCAGACCTCTACACCTCCATTAAGGGTCGGAAACGAACCTATGCTGGTAGACATCCCAGAGGAATCAGACTCCTCAACATCAACTCTTCGAGAAATTCAAAGTCCCGAAGACACGATAGAAGCCGAAGAGCAGCTTCTTAAAAGCAGCGATGAAGAGCTGAGGCAACCTCTTAAGGGACTGAATCTTACAGACCCAAAGAGGAAACCAAAACTCTCAGGAGCAGCTAGAAAGAGGTTTAAATACCTCTTAAAGAGCGGAATGGCTAGAGATGAAGCCATGAAAAAGGCTCTAAAACCAATGGAACAAAAGAGTTCCAAGTCCTCTGACAAAGGATCAAAAAGACCTCGGTCAGATGGAAGCACTCCAGATGGGAAACCTCCCTCAAAAAAGCCTAAAGGGCAAGTAAAGGCGGACACCACGCCTTCAAACCCCCCAAAGGCCAAAATGACGTTCAGCCAAGCAGCTGGGGGCATCAGAGTCGGAATAATCCACTTAAACCATCCAGAAGAGACTCTATCAGTGGACCACTTAGATGCCATACGAGAGTCTATGATGGATCAAATCGCGGGCATGGAACGAAGGGAAGAACTTCAGCCCAGGTTCCATAGCTCACACTACAGACCCGGATGGCTTGCACTAGTTTGTGCAGACAAAGCCACGGCTGAGTGGCTCGAAAACATAGCCACAACCATAACACCGGCAGAGGGGATAAACGTTAGGGTTGTAGAGGAAGCAGAAATGCCTCATGCAGAAATCCTGGTGACATACCTCCCCAACAGTCAGGATTATACTAACGAAAGAATCCTGGCTCTACTAAGAGTTCAAAATAATCTGAACCTCTCACGCTGGAGGGTGCTAAGGAGAAATCCCGCAGGCCCCACAGTAGAACTAACAATCTCGGTGGACCAAAAATCTGCCGAAGAGTTAAAAAAAAGAGGCCATAAACTCAGCTACAAGTTTGGGCAAATCCAACTTAGGCCGAGGCAAAAGACCTCAAAAGGAGCTGGTTGCTCAAAGGAGACCGACCCCACAAGATCAAAGGTATCCAACAAGGAACCAGAAAACCAAGGAACAGGTTCGAATGTGCCTAAGACAACGCCTTCCACGCAGAAGGACACGTCCAAAGGCACAGAAGGACCGGGTGCAACAAAGGCAAAATCTAAAGACGAAAACACGTCTAAGACAATGCCAAGAAGGGATCCAAAACAAAAAGATCCCACAAGCGACAGTGAATAAAGATGGCTTCGACGTCTAACTCACGACAACCAAACCGGCATCTTCAATGCCTCCAAGTAAATCGCCACCATTCAAAAGCAGCCTCGAGCATGCTTAACCGGAACTTTACAAAGAACAAAATGGACATAGGGCTTATTCAAGAGCCCTGGGTAAACCGAGGAATGATCAGAGGGCTTCCAACTCAATCATGTAAGTTAATTTACAATAAACTTGGTTCAGCCAGTAAACCTGCAAGGTGGCCGACATGTCATATGACCACAGTCATATTTCAGCTATTTAATTTTTAGTAAGAATAATATTGGCAGCAATTCAATGGCGAGCAGCTGTTTATGGTCAGAACCGGACTTAAAAATTGTAATAAAATATGTTAATTTCCATAATAATGAAAACAATTTTTTTAAATATAAAGGGTATTTTTTCGTATGCGTATTTTTTCTGTCATTAGGTGAAATAGCACTTTGAGTAAATGCATGAGACAATAACCTTGTTTAGGCAAAGAAGGTGCTTCAACACAATAATCATGGTCCATAACTTGTTCACTCATATTTTCATATAAATGCAATAACATGTTAAGAAGTGTTATTTATAAAAATAGAGGTTAGAATACTTAAAACGAATAAATAATTACTAATGTCTAAACTACTTACCGGCAACGCAATAGTACGATGGAACTAGCTCTGAAAGGAACTGTTTTTAGTATTAAATAAAGTTTCAAGGCACAAAAATGGATAAAAACGAATTAAAATGACAAATCAAAACAACAAAACAATGTCAACTAAAACCTGAAACAATAACACTTAAATATTACTTTATAATTGCATCTCTGTCTAGCACGTTTAATTCCATTCAAGACGTATTGCGACGCCGGAGCCGGTGCATCGCTTTACCTTGGCAATGTGGATTCAATTAATAGTACGGGAAAATAAAAAATCGAAAGTTCAAAAAAATATAAATATAGAAAAAGAGTTGTTTTGACTTGCATTATCTTAGCGAACAATCATAAACATGGAGGTCGGTATTAGCGTTTTTAAAAACGAAGTTTTTCGTAGTGGGTAAGCGTTTATCCTAAAAATTAATTAAAATTTTTAATTGATTTGCCCGTACTATTACAACTATAGCAGAGAAGAAGCAAAGCCTGACCTGGCCTGTGATCGAATAATGGTTCGTGTTAGTTAGCACCGGTGTGTGTGTCTCTCTCTTGCATGTATTTAACTCAACACGAGGAAACATGATAGATATACGATCTAGGTACCTAATAAAAGTTGCTTTTGTTTATGTTTGGAATTTAATTTTAGTAATTTCTGGTGTGAAATCCTAGTAACTTTTTATCTTCGTTCAAACGTGATTTGAGAGCACTGACATGATTTGCCCGCCGCCATCTTGCAGGTTTACTGGCTGAAAATACTATACCTCCAATGAAACGCCACGCGCAGCCTTACACGTGAGTAAAACCATTAATATTATTCCAATTGTAGAGTTCATAAATAGGGACTTAGTTGCAGCATTGGTGGAAATACCCACTGGAAGGGGAAAGAGGAACATTGTGGTAGCTTCAGCCTACTTTCCAGGGGACACTCAAAACCCACCACCAACCAGCGTGCAAAACCTCATACGCTGGTGCAACAGAAGGAATAAACAACTAATCCTAAGCTGCGACGCAAACGCACACCACACGGAATGGGGCAGCACAGACATCAATAATAGAGGTGATTATCTTTTAGAATACATATCCACTAACCACATAGAAATTATAAACAAAGGCAATACACCCACCTTTATGAATGCGATTAGGAAAGAGGTACTAGACTTAACCTTAGCCACTCCCTTCATAACAAACCAAATAAAAAACTGGCACGTATCAAATGAAATATCAATGTCGGATCACATGTATATCCGATTTAACATAGAGGCAGATATTAAACGCCTAGAAGAATTCAGAGTGCCTAAACTGACTAACTGGTGTCTTTTCAAAGAACACCTAAGGTCAGAATTAGAGGGGACACCCCCATCCACAGAGACAGTAGAGGAACTAGATACGGCCTCCAAACACCTGGAAGATACTATCATGACATGCTATGAAAGGAACTGTCCCACCCAACGAAGGGGAATCTCTAGGGACGTACCCTGGTGGAATAGGGAACTTAACCAACTAAAGGCTACATCTAGGAAAGCCTTCAATATTGCTAAAACTACGGGCAACTGGGACAATTACCATAGAGCCCTAACAAATTACAACAAAGAAATGAGGAAATCCAAAAGGAAAACCTGGAGCAGATTCTGCGAGGGGATAAATGAACTAGCCCCAGCAGTACGGCTCCAAAAGGTCCTCATGAGAGAACACTCAAACGATATCGGCCTAATGCAAAGACCATCAGATAACAGCTATGCCGAATCTCCAAAGGAAAGCCTAGGGATTCTACTTGAAACCCACTTTCCTGGATCCACAGTCCTTGAAGACGAGCAAATATAGGACGCTCCCACAGGTGGCGTTAATCGACCCAATAAGAGAGAAAAAAGCCTGTCAAGCAAAATCTTCACTGATAACAAAATCAAATGGGCTATTAACAGCTTCCAACCATTCAAATCACCAGGTGTGGACAAAATATTCCCAGCCCTACTACAAAAGGGTATAGATGAAATAGTACCACACCTAAAAATAATTTTTAAAAGTAGCTTCACTCTGGGCTACATACCCCAAAACTGGAGGAAAGTCAATGTAACATTTATACCAAAGGCTGGACGACGCCCGCCAGACGAGCCTAAGTCATATCGTCCCATTAGCCTAACCTCCTTCATCCTTAAAACCATGGAGAAAATAATTGATGAACACATAAGGAGCGAATTTCTCTCTAAAACTCCACTTCATCCAAAACAATTTGCTTACCAACCAGCAAAATCCACAATAAATACTCTACACACTCTCGTCAGAGAAATTGAAAAGACATTCTCAGCAAAAGAAATTGCTCTCTGTGCCTTCTTGGACATCGAAGGAGCATTTGACAATACCTCCTACGAATCCATACAAAGGGCAGCAGAATTAAGAGGCATCGAGCCTATAACGATTAAATGGATTAAATCCATGCTAAAAAGCCGCAAAATCAGTTTAACCATAGGAAGTGAGACCGCAATGGTCCAAGCAATAAAAGGGTGCTCACAAGGTGGAGTAATATCTCCCCTAATATGGTCCCTCGTTGTAGATGAACTCCTAGTAAAACTGACAAAACATGGTTTCGATGTTCAAGGTTACGCAGATGACCTAGTAATAAACATCAAGGGTAAGCATAACGGCATAATATCCGCCCAAATGCAGACTGCCCTAAACATCACAAAAAATTGGTGTGCACGGGAAGGACTAAATGTCAGCCCGAGTAAGACGATCGTGGTCCCTTTCACTAAAAGGCGGAAGGTTAACCTCTCAGCGCCTATACTAAACGGGACTAGGATCGAATTCTCAAAAGAAGTTAAGTACTTGGGAGTGATCCTTGACCAAAAACTTAACTGGAACCCACACTTAGAAAGGACTACCAAAAGAGCCACAGCGGCCCTACTAGCATGTAATAGGCTATTTGGTAAAACATGGGGACTAAGACCCCACATGACTCACTGGTCATACACTTCTGTCGTAAAACCTATAGTAACATATGCTTCACTGATATGGTGGACAAAAACAGAGGAAAAGACGACACAACGCAAACTGCAAAAAGTACAGAGACTTGCTTGTCTGGGAATCACAGGGGCAATGAGAACATGTCCCACGGCAGCTCTGGAAACAATGCTGAGCCTTCTTCCACTGCACCCGTGCGTACGGAAAGAAGCGCTATTAAGCGCACACAGAGTAACCCGGACACAAAATATGAAGTCAGGAAACCTGACTGGTCACCTCAAAATCCTGTTACAAATACAGATAGAGGCTATGACCAAACCAATGGACATTATGATAGTGGCACGAAACTTTCATCGCCCTTTTGAAGTGGTCATACAGGACCGCCAAAGCGTGAAAGAAAAATTGCTACAGCTCAAACAAGGCCCACTCGTCTGGTTCACAGACGGGTCAAAAATGGAAGAAGGGGTCGGCGCTGGGGTCTTTAGACCCAGATGTAGAATCTCCAGGCCCCTAGGTCAGACTCCAACCATTTTCCAAGCAGAAATATATGCAATAGACATATGTGCCACTGAATGTGCCAGGAAAGGCCTACGGGGTGCAACAATATACATAATGTCGGATAGCCAAGCAGCTCTAAAAGCTCTAGCGTCCTACAATATCAACTCAAAACTAGTCTGGGAATGCCTACAATCTCTCAACCAACTAGCGGCGGCCAACAAGGTCACCTTGATGTGGGTGCCCGGACATGAGGGAGTGGAAGGCAACGAAATAGCTGAATCGCTTGCTAAAGCGGGTGCACAGGCACCATTTTATGGACCTGAACCGTTCTGTGGCATAACCAGAGGACACCTCAAAGAGGAACTCAACATATGGGAAAAAAGGCAAAAAGAGGCCTCTTGGAGAAATACTCCAGGACAAAGACAGGCGAAGAAATTTATTTCGTGCACGCCTAAATTCACTAAAAAGCTCCTGGAGCTACAAAAACACGAACTGAAAATTGTCACCGACTCCCTTACGGGACACGGCCCTTGGAGATATCATCTCAAAAAAATGGGAAAGACCGAAGACAAAAAGTGCAGATTCTGCAATGATGCAAACGGAACTGCGGAACACATACTGTGTGAATGTAAAGCACTAACCCGCCAACGGCTAACTCATCTTGAGGGAGTACTCTTAACACCTGAAGATATAAGCAAATTAGCCCCCCGAAAAATTTACAACTACGCGAAAAGTTTGAATCTTACGGGGTAAAACTGATGCAGGGTGTCCACAAAAGATCTCTTTAGGTCGAAGTGGCGAAGGGCCAAAGGGCCGAACGACCCCATTACATACAATACAATACAATACAATCCAAGACCTCATACTCGCAAATTTCAGCCGCCATAAAATAAATTGTTTTACTTTTCAAGTAACCCAGGCATGCCTACCCTGCCATTAGAATATCAGTACTGGGCCGGGATTCTGTTATACGATACATAGGTAACGATCAAAATGACTAGCAATAAGATTACGAATACGAGTTTAATGGAGAAGGCGATTCTGTTTTACGATCGGATAGCATATTACAAAAGAAGGTAGTTTTGATACAAATTGACATTGAAATGTCCCAGAAGCTGAGGCCGCATAACAGAAAAGAAGATAAATTAATTTTTTTCCCGATTTTGGTTGTTTATGTTTTAAAAAGTGGTTGTTAAACTTACTTATATGCAAAGGCGGATTATATGGGGGGGGGGGGGGGGGTAAGTACCCCTTCCAGAATGTGATAACTTTAAAAATCTTAATACATAGTTTATGAAAATTTGCGCGTGGTCCAAAAAATTGTTTACCTGCGGCGCTTTTCGCCTGATGTCGTTATTAACTGATTTACCCCCCTAACAAACTTTTCTAAATATGTCCTTGCTTATATGTACCTCCTATTTATAGTATTTAAACGGAACAATTCCATAAACTATACTGTTCTGGCAAGAAAAAAGCATCGCTGCTATTTCTAAGCTCTTGTCGTCGGCGCCCCAAATTTAAATCTATATTTGCTACCAACAGACGGTTTCTAACTACAGGAAGTATACCCAATTATCACCATAAATTAAAAATAAATTTTAGACTCAAATCAACAGAGACGATAAACCGATATCATTTGTAGAGCAAAAGTCTTAGGTTAAGAAAAGGTAAATAATAACGAATACTAGAAATACGACAATTCGGAAGCTATCGAGTAACTCGAATCGTATTTATTCGATAAATCGTAATATAGAATCGCTTTTCTTAAATAACATCGCGTATACGATACGAATCGTATAACAGAATCCTGGCCCTGAAGACAAAGTATTTCAGACTTTAACATAGGCAACCGAACATACACCATGTATCGAAGTGAGGTTATGGTTGTTTTTAATAACCAGTGCATCGAAATTCGGGCCCATTGCCAATGTGAATGAATCTATCAAAAATGTTTTGCTCTGATTAAGTAATCAAAATAAAAAAATAAAAATTACTCAATCAGAATGGGGTGGACTGTATTTTAAAATAGGGGGCGCTGATTCAGGTTAATTTGACACGAAAAGGATTTCCCGGACATTCATTAATATACCTGTTTTCTTGCTTTTATGTAATATGTAGTAATATATAATATTATGAAAAATGTAATTGAAAAAGAGAAATAGAATCTCGACTTACCAAGGGGTAAATTGTGGGACTTCCAAATGGTGGAACCAGAGATTCATTCACATTGGCAATGGGCCCGAATTCCAATGCACTGGTTTGTCGCGAACGGTGCGTACCTATATCAGTACCTTAGTACGTATTCTCGAAAAATCCTCTAGTAGTATCGCATTGCCCTTTATTCGCACATAGCATTTGCGCCGTAGGTACTATCGTCGTTAGGATAGCGGGATAAAAAGGACAATGTAGGAAAAAATGGGATTTTAGTTTGTCGAGTATTGACTGATTTTATAATAAAATATGTATAATAAAATTATTTGAATTATATAAAAAAAATTGAAACGAGTTTTAAATGCAAATACTTAAACGAATGAACTTTAGTAAATTTTAGTAATAACGTAATAATAAATAAAAAAATAGAAAATGGAGGCGGGACGTAACACTAATACTCATTATCGACAGGACAGATTTTTTTATATATGTCTGTTTAAAGTTTTTGTGATTATTCTTGAAAGAGAAGAACTAATTTAGGGTAAAGTAAAGCAAAACTTTCGGTTTGGCAATCAGGTAAGTGTCTTAAAATTTAAATAAAATATCCTGTTTGGACATTTTGAAAACACACGCGACGACACGGAAATCCAAGTTGAAACTGAGGTAAAAAGTGATCTTATATCTTATTCAATATATTTTAAGTTTAAAATCTGAATTTTTGTGATTGGATGAACAAATTAAATTAAAAAACAATGGTCGGCTGACCCCCTAAAATGTTGAATTTAATTAAGACGGAAGAGAGCCAAGAGGAGTAATAAGTCATTTTTAGACAAATGGTATCATGTGATAAATTAAGCTCGGGCAGAGCCCAAATCAAAGAACCTTTTACTTTTGTGAATAAAATCAATCTATTTTCTAATTGCATAAATTTACATGTCCATATAATTATCTGCTGACAGTATAAATATTGTATGTTTATATGACATGGTTTAATAATCTAGCAAACTCTTAACCTACTTAAAACTAATTGTTTATCACTAATTATATTACTACACCTTCTCCGAACGAAAAAAAAACAATTAAAAAAAAATGATAAATCTACGTATCAAAATACAGTTTAGTTCTATTTTTATGTACTTCTAATAATCTATTGTCTAATTTTATTACCACATTCGGCGACTTATCTTCAACCACCAGATAAGGGCCGTTGTAAATAGCATCTCTTTTGCTACCGGAATCGTTTCTTAATAAAATTCTTTCACCAGCCTTGTAATTAACTAATTTTGTTCTTTTATCAAAGTGTTGTTTCCTTTTTTCTTTTGAATTTAACAAATTATCTCTTGCATCGAACCAAGCGCTTTGCAAGCGATATTTTAATTCACATGGGTAATCATCAAAATTGTATAGCGGATCGATGTTATTGAGAACGTTCGAGGGTAAACTACAAGTTTTCCCAAATACTAACTCATAAGGAGTATATCGTGTCTCCGTATGAACACTAGTGTTATACGAAAAACACCAAAAGGGTAACCAAGAACTCCAAGTTTCTTGATTTTTGGCTGTTTGTATACGTAAATACGCATTTAAATGCTTATGCGAATTTTCGAGAGCACCCAGTGTTTCGTGATGATATGCTGTTGAAGACATTTGTTTAATATTTAAAATTTTGCAAGTATCCTTTAATGTGGAACACAAAAATTCAGAACCTTTATCCGAAATTATACACTTTGGAATACCATATCTCAAAATAAAGTTATTTACAAAGCCTCTGGCTACTGTTGTTGATTCCTTATTTGGCAAAGGATAGCACTCTATAAACTTAGAAAGTTCACATTGTAACGTTAAAATATATTTATTATTTTCATTATCTACTTCTATAGGACCAACTAGATCTAAATATATATTTTGGAACGCTGAAGATGCAGTCGTTGTGATTGACATTGGCTGTAAATTAGGCCTAGAATGTTTATACCGTTGACAGTCATCACATCGCCTGACAAAATCTTCAACATCCCTATGTAGATTTGTCCAATAATAATATTTCCTAATGTTATTGTACATTCGGTTTACCCCGGCATGCCCACCTGTTGGTAAAATATGAAAGTCATTCAATACTACCCTTTGGCTTTCTAAATCGGTTATCTTGTTTACATCTTTAATAATAGTTACTTTAAAATGTTTATTTTTAAAATCTTGTACATTACTCATAATATATTTTATTAATCGCGCGTTTTCCTTATTTTTTAGAATTATTAGATCCGGAATATTATATTTCATACATATTGAATTCAGGTCTCTCAACGATGTACCTAGTACGAACGCCGATCGAGGATCCTGCTTCAGAAATATTGTATTTTTATTTTTAACATAAATTAATTCTCCTATGTGAAAATCATAATTTCGTTCGTTAATAATGTTTTCAAATTTTATCGGTAAAAGCGGACAAAGTTCGCAAGAGTTAATAGGACGTTTTAACAATTCAACAACTCCAGGGTGATCAAGCCTGTTATTCTGTAAATTATTAGAACTTGTACTATTCTCTACTTCTTCTTCCTTTTCCTTACTTTGTTGCCTAGTTATCGCGAATATTGTTTGCGAAACCGTATTAGACATATTTTTTAACTCGTCCGAGGAAACGGGTATTCGTGAGAGCGCATCCGCCGTCACGTTATCTTTACCCTTTATGTATCTTATGTCAAAGTCATATTCCTCTTTAAGTAATCTAAATTTTGTTAGTCTACTCGAGGGATTTGCCATACCAAACAAATAAATAAGAGGACGATGGTCAGTATAGATAATAAATTTTCTTCCGTGTAAATAACAAGAAAAGTGTTTTATGCCAAAAACTATAGCTAACAACTCTTTTTCAATAGTTGCGTACCGCTTTTCTGCCCCATTTAACGCTCTACTAGCGTAAGCGATAGGCCTGTCGTCGCTATTTAAAAGTACAGCACCCACACTATGCCCTGAAGCGTCTGTTTTTAAAATAAAAGTATTATCCAGAGAGAAATTAGGATACTGTAGGACAGGAGGGCTAACCAGTGCGGCTTTTAAGGTCTCAAAGGCTTGCTGACAATCTGATGTCCAACAAAATTTTATATTTTTTCTTGATAAATAATTTAAAGGTGCAGCAATTTCTGCAAAATTCTTTATATATTTTCTGTAATAATTGGCAAATGCCACAAACCTTTTTACCTCATCACCGTTTATAGGTACAGGATATTCTTGAACGGTTTTAATTTTTCCTGGATCAGGTAAAACACCCTCTGCGGAAACCACATGTCCCAAAAGTAAAAGGTTCTTTGATTTGGGCTCTGCCCGAGCTTAAGTTATCACAACGCGGAAACGGATTTTTTCGCAATAAAATAAGTCTTAAGATCAGCAATTAAAGTAGCATTATTCACATATGTTTGTTTAAGTCGAATTTTAGCATTTTCAGAAAGTCTAGTCCTTAAAACATAAGTGGTTAGTAGTTTCTTGCCATCATCGTTTAATAGAGAATCGTACCACTCGATAGCATGAATAATTTGTTTTGTAACCGCTTCCGAGCCGTCCATGATAGGTACCAAACCTGCTGCAGTTTTCAAGTCAAATTTTTCAGACATTTTGATTTCTATCTCAGAATCTGATGAATCGGAATCAAAATCTACATCAGGTTGTGCCAGCTCCTGTTGTGTTCCCGTTAATCTGTCGTTCAGAATCTTACTTATACTTCCAATATACTTATCTATCTCGATGACATATAATTTTACTTTCTCTATTAAACTTGAATCATGAAATCCACTATTAAATATTTCCTTAATACCATTAAAATTTTTCCTAAACTTATCTAATTTCCTTAACCTATTATTTAATATCTTACTATTATTTCTTCGTTCTTTATTATCTTTTCCCAAATTCCTATGAAACACTCTTAGTTCCTCCAATAGGTATCTAAAATTCTCTGTTTCTTTCGACATTCCATTCCATAACTTTCGTCATTATAATAACCATTTCCCATACCATTACCATTATATACTACTTTCCATTAATATACCATAATTTCAACATAATAATCCATATTTGCCTGTTAAACTTTTTCCGTACTTTTTGCTATTTCTCTTCTAATTTTCCTTTCCAAATTTTTTTTACAACGAATATATACAATCCATAGGACGACGACAATTCCCAATATAACCAATATAATACTTAAAATGTCTTGAATTGAACCAAATTTTGTTGAAGTCGTCTGGCCTCCACTATTTCCACCTTGTGCAATAATTATTTCTTCCTTGCTTTGGTTTTTGCCCATTTTATTTATTTTTTATTGTTCTTCATGCCAAGTTTTTCGGCAGGATCGCCATGTGATAACTTAAGCTCGGGCAGAGCCCAAATCAAAGAACCTTTTACTTTTGTGAATAAAATCAATCTATTTTCTAATTGCATAAATTTACATGTCCATATAATTATCTGCTGACAGTATAAATATTGTATGTTTATATGACATGGTTTAATAATCTAGCAAACTCTTAACCTACTTAAAACTAATTGTTTATCACTAATTATATTACTACAATCAAAATAATGCATGGCTTACGGGCAGTGAATATATTATTATGAAGTATGTAGCTATTAGATCTGTGGTGAAACCAAAATTAAACTGCTTTGTTGTCCAATAATTTTGTTATGAAAAAGAAAACTCAAAATCCGTAGTGCAAACTCTCTCGGGCTTTCCAAAACTATGATTTTTGCAAGGATCATACACCTCAGTCAGCTAGAACTTAATTTGTTTTATTTGGTAAACAAAGCATTTACCTATTCGACTTGATTTCCACCCACATATTTGTGTCGAATGACCGAGGATTTTCGTGTCTAAAGCGCGTTAAAATATATTGTCGTAATACAATTTGCCAGGAGCGCCTGTCAAGTTTGTCACAATAACTATTGGTAAGTAAGTACTTAAGAGAAAACAAGAGTCCAAAAAAATCTGTAATAATCATCTAAATTTTATATAATTACACCATTTTGTCGCCATTTTGCTACATCTACATTCGCTCACTAAAATTAATTTAACATGTTTGACGAACTCCGCATTTTTTTCATGGTATCTAGTTAATTTATAGTTAGCGAGTAGTTGAAAGTAAAAATATACTTAAAAAATACCACGAAATTTGTTTTTGGGCTTTCAAGCTAAAAAAATGATAAAACTATTTTTATTTTATTAGTAGTTAGTTGTGTTATCTAAAGAAATAGAAATAATATACCGAACCAGGCGCGGATACAGGGGGGGGGGGGTCATAACATGCGTTGCAATGCTACTCATCCCCAAATTTATTCCGTTACAATGCCACTTATCTCGTTGCAATTCATCTTGTTTCAATTTATCCAGTTGCAATTCATGCCATTGCGATTCCTCCCGTTACAACTCTGTTGCATTGCGTATTTAAACGGTCTCAATTTTCTATTTCGTTTTATTTTTTAAAAGTTAACCTTAGGTTAGTTGAAAGACCTCGCGGGCGTGCGCACAACGCTCCACCAAAATTTTATTGCAAACGAGAACTGAAGGTAACCCCTAATTTAAAAGAGAACTCAAATGCAATACCTATTGTAAAGGGCAGAATATATGCACTTAAATTCAGTCAACTTATCCCTTTTAAAATATGCAGTTATATGCATTTTTTTGACCAAATATGCATAATGGTATGAAATATTTCTTAATTTATTATAGTAAAATAGGGTACAGAAATACACTGGGTTCTAAAACAGATGTTTATTTAAAAAAAAATGCAAAAAAAAACAAAGAAAAATAAAAGTAAACAGTTATTTAACCGGAAATTGTATAAAAGGCATTTATTACTAAATATTTTTCAAAATTTTCTAAAAATGATTGTTTTCCATCATTAAAAATATGTTTATACAAAGAGAAGCTTATTTCAACATCTACTGATATAATCGGACAATACTGCAACTTAGGTAGTAAAGTAAAAGGCCAAGATACAAGTTCGTTAAATGGTTTACCTTCATAAATGCTTTTTACTGCAGTTAAGTATTTAAATCCTTCATTCTTTTTTGCAGCTTCATCCAATTTGTTTCTTACTTGTCCTCCTACTTTACCGGAAATATTGTTACGTTTAGCGGAAAAAGTTACAACAATACTAACTTAAACTTAAATTTCTACTCTCTAACGAGGATATTATGTCCAGTATAAAACTGAAATTAACCTTAATAGAACCAAGATCTTTAAGTACACTTGCACTTTTTAACAACTCTTTACTTTGCAGAACATACTGCGAATCGTCATCTAAGTCCGAAATTAGTTCTTTAGTGGCTTCAAAATGTTCTACGTAGAATAGTGCGGCCTTAATCCATGTTCCCACCGGATAATTACAGGCTATGGAGGTAAACTAACTCCTGATAATCTCTCCTTATACATGTGCACACTTAGAGGTGCTTTTAGAAACACTTTTGTTACATTTTAAATAAATTTATTTACTAAAAGATATTCAGTTCTGACGATTTCTGCGACTCGGTTTATTCCATGTAAGGGACAAGTCAGACAAAAACAGTAAAAACTTCTCATCTGGTACTGGATTTGATAAGAATTAGCTCGATAGGGACTGCTGAATAAATCGGGTTACGGTCACATTATTAGTTTTGTCTAGCTACTTAGAAGCGATTAAATGTGGGTTTGTTGCTTTATCTTCTTGAAATGCTTCAATCATAAGGTGTGCGATATATTTGCCACAAGTTGTGCTTTCATCAACAATAATGTAAAAATTTTGATCGTCCAGTGAAGCTCTTATTGTCACGCCCTACGGGTGCGACTGGGGACGTGACCTAAGATCGGAATAAAACACTAAATTTTATATAACAATAACAAATTAATTTATTTACTGTTAGTCTGTTTCAAATAAATCATTACAATTATTTTACACTTCAATTACGTTATGGTTAAATATTACCCTTGGTTACATTTCCTTATAGGTGAGATAAACTATAGTTTCATACTTACAGTAAAAGATTAACTTTGAAAATAACCATCGTGGGGCTGCTTTCGAGCGACGTCTCGCAAAGGGGAGAATCGGGGTAGAATCGATCAGTTACCTTGTCGGCCAACAACTGTCCCCTGCCATTGATCAAATTTGACTTTATACCTTCCAAACGGTTCGTCAAGTCAGCACTCTTTTTACTTTCTTTAGGTAGACGATGTACTACGGTCAATGCATAGGTCGAGCACCTCTGTTTCCTGCTGACTTGCTGAATCGGCTTGATTGGCGTGTTTATACATTTAGTAATAAATGATGGGAAGTTAATTTCTTTACTGAGTGTTTCTTTACTAAAGTGGATTTATGAAATATTGATTTAGGTTTTGAATTATTTTGAGAAAATATTATTTTTGAATATTCCCTTTGTGACTTCTAAAACCGTTTCGGTTACTAAAGGGACATTCTTCTTTCGAAGCGTGGATTGGTCAGGAATGGTTTGCTGACAATATTTTTTCGAAAATCCTCTAAATTGCGGATTTTGCAATTTTTTATTTTTTAAGGGTATGTTTGCTGCGACCAAAGCCGTGCATAAGTCTGCTTGAAAAATTTCCTTTTCAGATTTCGATTTTTCTCCAACATTTTAAAATGCGTTTTTTACACACAGCTAAACTGGCTCAGATTTCATTTTTTGTAACTTTGATTTATGCAGTGGCGTTTTCAAATGTTGATCGATTTGGAACTTCTTTTCACAAACAACAATTTTTGTACAAGCTTTACAGAATATTTTTTCCCCACTAAACTCTAACTCTAGAAAACTTTTAATCCACGAAGACGTTTTCGTCCCTTTATACATTTTGAACACAAATTTGAAATCACTTGTTTCACACTGAAAATACTGAAATCTTTTCACAAACTAAAACACGTATTACAACCCGATATAAATACAGTTTGTTAAGCAGGTAATAATAACGCATTATTATATGACAATAAATAACCACTAACAATATTCCTGCAATATTAATTATTATATAATTATCTTCAGATTGGAAAATCCCTGAAACAAGTGCCGGACTGGACATTAAACCTATGAGCCTACGAGTTCACATGACCGGGTGTTTTTAATTTTTTGATAACGCCGAAAACATGAAAATATGCTCATAAAATAATAATTTGGAAAAATATGCATTTTATTGTAAAAATGACAAAATATGCAAAAAATGTATTGTATATGCACTTTGAATATATTCCGCCCTTTAATTTATTAGTATTATTGTATGCTGGTAATTGAAACAAGCCCAAGTCCATAGTACGTGACGATTTAACGAGTGAAATTTGTTCACTTACTAAAACACAATTTAATATTTTTATTTCTTTTCGTAGTTTAGTGAGAGCTTATAACGCAATAACATAAAACCGTAAATCTTAAATCAAAAATATAATATTTGCTTCAAACCGTTTTTCTTGTTTCCTCTTGGTCACTTTTATTATGAAGCTGACCATATTATGAAACGAGCAAACTACCTAACTAAAACTTTTTTTTGTCCCTTATTTCTAATACCTAAGCCAAAAAAAAAAACTACCTCTAAATTACACTATTGTAGCCTTATTTTTTGCTTTCGTTTCAAAAAAACAATATTTCGTTAAATTCCGTTTAACGACAAAATATAAAACACCGAAAGTTAAGGACGAGCTCTCGAAAATATATTTTCCCATTATAAATCGTTTAGCGATTTGGGGTTACGAGACGGGCAGCAATACAGCGGAAGGCAGTCTCAGTACAGCTCGAGGCAAATAGATAATGAACCCAAATAACTAAGCTTTTCCCTTTTTGCTATAACGCCCTCCCTCTTGTTTTTCGTTCTGGATTGTACCAGGACTTGCTGATAAGTTGAATATATAAACGAAGAGTGTTAAGCGTTTCTGCGTAGTTCTTTGTTATTGGAATATGCTAAAACCACTAGAAGTTGCACAAAAATGAATTGGGACTTTCCATTTCAAATCATCCAAGCAAGAAATTATTGTTTTCGTTCAAATTCGCATGTTTTCACAAATTTTTAATTATAAATAAACGGACGCATTTTTTCTTTGGCCCAGAGGCTACAAAAATCTGCATTTGTAATAATTTGAGATCAACAATGGGACAAGAAAGGCTTTTATACTTATCTATTATTGACGTCGAAAAGGATATTTGGGAAGACATACACTGTGGCTCAAATTAAAGGAGTACACTTTTTAATTGTGAATATTTTTTTTTCCATTTTGCACCGATTTAATTTATTTTCGAAGTGATGATGAACTGAAGTCATCTCAGTAAAATGTGTAATTTGTATTAAAATATTTTGAACAGGGCCGGATTGACATGTTTTTTTCAACAAACGTTCGCTTATGTTCGTTGCAAACGGAAACTGATTTATTTAACTTTGAGATCATACGTGTTTTTGGTAGAATAACTACCGAAAATTCTCCAGTATAGGTCTCATTGTGAAAGATTTTAAAATTCAAGAAATACAGTTTATTTTGTTCAATCTTAATTAACAAATATAATAATATTCACAATTAATGATATCAAGACTAACTATCACTTAAAATCGAAAGTAGTCTAAATATTTACAGGATAACATTATGAATATGACCACCATGATTTTCTATCACCGATTGCAGTCGCCTTTGCCATAGGTCAATAGCTGCATTGATTATGCCCTGGTTAAAATTATTCCAACAGAACTGTAACCTTTCCTTTAGCTTTTCGATGGTATAAAACCTTTGACCATTGTGAACATTTGCCTCTAAAATTCCTAATATGGAATAGTCAACAAGGTTTAAGTCTAGACTATTGGGTGGCCACATCTCCGGCTCGATGTAATCGGGGCATTGCTCAAACAAAAACTTTATTGTACTCCGAGAGGTATGGGAAGGAGCACCGTCTTGTTGGAACACATAATCGTCGCAGATTGCTTCAATTTCAGGAAGCAAGTGATGCAAAATTTGTTGTTGATACGCGTCTGAGTTCAGTTTTACTCCGGCATCTACAACAATGAGGCTTGACTTCCCCAATTTGGAAACTGCCACAGATACCATTACACCAGGTGAGAAGTGACTTCTCTGGATTAAAAGATTTTCCCTCTTTACTCGCACATTTGCGTATACCCGATTATTTTGTGTATTCTTTGGTGGACTCAAGTAAAACATCTTCTCATCTGAACACTACATCCTTACGATATTTTCCAGAGAACGGAATCTTCGTACTAATAGATTACATCTTCCTAATCGTTTCTCCTTCACATTGGCATTAACTTTTTGACATTGTTGTTCTTTTCGCTATTTTTTTGGTACCTATATACAGATTCTTCAGGTCGTACATTTTCTATAATATTTCTTACTATGGTAATATTTCCTTAAGTTCTTGAAGTTTTCTTCCTTCCCCTTCCAACTTTTATTGTTATGGATCCATTATTTTTTCCAAGATGTCTTAAAAAATTTCCAACTGTTCCAACATACCAGTTTTTTTCAGGAAACTCCTTTACAATTTTTCTTGCACCGTAATTATGTTTTTGTCGAAAATATTTAATAGGAATTTGATCCTCTTCACTTAAGACTGCCATTGTGTACGGATTAGCTGTCACGAAGCGTACAAAACATCAAAAATAACAGTGTTTATTATTTTAGTAACAGTCATATTGATACTCGGATTTTTAATAACGGTCATGGATGCTGCGATCATGGTTCAAACGACTTCAAATTTCCAAAATGATAACCGCAATGTTTTAGTACGTCAATGAACAAAATAAATTGTATTTCTTGAATTTTAGAATTGTTCACAATGAAACCTATACTCGAGAATTTTCGATAGTTAAACTACCAGAAAAACGTATCATCGGAAATTTAAATAAATCAGCTTCCGTTTGCAACGAACATAAGCGAACGTTTGTTAAAAAAAAACTGTCAATCCGGCCCTGTTCAAAATATTTTGTTAAAAATTACACATTTTACTGAGACGATTTCAGTTCATCATCACTCCAAAAATCAATTAAATCAGCGCAAAAGGAAAAAAAATATTCACAATTAGGAGGTGTACTTTTTTAGTGTATATCAGATATTATAACAGAATTTGCATTAAAAAGGGCAAGAAAAGCAAAGATTATTTAAGCTCTTTGACTGACTTATTAAGTATATGTATTAATAGATATGTGTATGTATGTATTTAATATAATGTATTCATTTGGTTATTATATCAATAAATTAATAAATATTATGTTAGGTGCAAAATTAAAAAATTAACTGAATTTATTTTATTTTCTGTAATTTGTTGTTTCATTTAAGTTAAAGCTATTTCAAAGAAATTTTAATTAATCCATACGGTATGAGGGAGGGGGGGGGGGGGAATTATTCTCGCACACGGGCGGCAGCTACCCTAGGAGTGGCCCTGTAAATAGATATGTTTTGTAACAAGGATTAAAAATTTTCTTTAAATCTGTTTCTTTTTCAAGTGAATTGATAAAAGCTTGACGAAATAATAGATATTTAGATGAAGCAGCAAGTGTTTAAATTGAATTTATATTTTTATAACAGGTTGTGTACACTGTTATTTTCACAAACAAAAAAAAACGAAAATTTCTTAGCCTCTTCCAAGAATGCTTTAATTAAAAACGTTTTTCGACCAAGAAATCCAGTTTGGAAACTAATCATTTTCGGCAATTGTTGTTTTTCGTTTGTAGGCATAATATATAGAGACCCTTGTAAACCAAATTGGATTTAAGTAACGAATGATAGAACGAGGGATTCTAGAAAAGCTGGCAAACACTTGACAATCAATCCGTTCGACTACAGTTGAGGTACACTCTCAAAAACAAAGTATTGAGTTAAATCTTATTGTCATTAAATTCTTAAAGCTGATTAGTTAAGTATATAATGTACGATAGCTATAGGTAATGCCATGCTACTAATACTGATCAGTTAGCTGACATGATCATTATTAAGTTCATATTAAGACCTTCGTATAAATACATTCACGGAGTGATATTAAATTTTAAAGTGATCTAGGGCGTTTAAAATGATTTTAAATATACTAACCAAGCGGAATTATTGTTTTGATTTTTCTTAGTAATAATTTTATTGTTGTAATTGAATTTATTGTGTTTTGTTTATATTTTATAAAATTTGTTATTTTTTTTTTATTATAAGGCATAGCACTGCAGGATTAATCCTTTATGGTGCTCTTTGAGCGGTGCGTGTGCACAGGAAACGATTCACGTTGGTTTTGAATCTTTGAAGATTATACTTGTTGGGGAACACGGCCTCAGGGAGGTCGTTCCAGAGTGTTGACATTCTCAAGATGAAAGAATATTTAAACACTGTCGTTCGAGGGACACTAAGCTAAACCACGTAAGGGTGGGCTGCAGTGGCTCGTCGTATATTTCTACCATACACTGCTCTGGGTGAAATCAAGCGGGTAACCTCAGTTGAGCCCTTGCCATGAAAATATTTGTAACATAGACTCAAGTCGCCAGTCTGCCTTCGATGTTCCAGGCTTTTCAGATTGTTTGTCAGATCATGGTCACCGATTAAGCGAATGGCTCTTCTTTGAATGGAATCTAGCAATTTCAGGGTATGTTTAGGAACAGAGCCCCAAATATGCAAACATTTCAATTGTTCAATCGAATTTGGGCTTTATAGACTATCAAGAGTTATTGGGGTGTATAGAGGTTCTTAGTTCGGAAAAGTATTCCAAGCTTCTGCGAGGCTGCCCCAGCAATGGCCGCAACGTGACTATGCCAAGACATGTGACCATCCAAATTAACACCCAATAAATGAATTGATGAAGCTAAGGGAATCGACTGTACCGCCATGACTATATCCGGTTCTTCAACATTAACTATTTTAGAAAAAGCTGCCGCCTGGATTCTTTTAGCGTTAAATTCTGCTTGGTTACTGTCACCCCAAGACAGAATTTCTTCCAGGTCCTTGTAGTCCTTGTCAGACCTCTTGCTGCCTATTGAGATGTGCACTCGCAGCCGATGTCCGAGTCTCCAAAGTAAAAGATGAAACAAGTGTGCTGTCATCAGCGAGGCTACATATAGGGTTGTTAGTTTTTTTCAAAATATCGTTAATGTATAGTAAACAGAGGTTGGGCGACAATATAGAACCTTGAGGGACTTAAAATGTGTCTGAAAGAAATCCATCCATCGCCACTCGCAGAGAACGGTCTTTAAGAAAGCTTGACAGCCGTGAACAAAATTGAACCGGCATTCCGTATGCTCTCACTTTAGTTAGAAGCCCCTCATGTCATACTCGGTCAAAAACCTTGTAAATTTCCAGAGCTACCGCCCGGAACTCCCCATGATGCGTTGTTTGTTTCAAACGTGAGTTGCATAAGCGAGAAGGTCTCCTGTTGATCTAGACTTACGAAATCCATACTGGCGGTCACTAATAATGTTGAAGCCTTCCAGTTAAATTTTTTGTTGATAGCCTTCTCGATAACTTGTGATATAACCATAAGCAATGCGACTGGACGATAGTTGTTTGCTAAGGTCTTCTTGCCTTTTTTGGGTATGGGCTGGACTCGTGCAGTTTTCCAGCAAGAAGAATATATTCCTTTTTTTTTATAAGATAAGTTAAAAAGCCTACAAAATACCGGTGTTAATTCGTCAGCGCATGTCTTAATTACGATGAGTGGAATATCCTCAGGAACAGAATACACCGCGAACAAGTGTAAAAGAACGAAAGAATATAGTAGGTTTAAAAGAGGGCCTAACACGACAATCAAGTTTAAACTAAAAACTAACATATAATTTTATTTCCCATCAATGTGATACAAAAACATATTTTGTTAAAATTGGTCATTATTAAGCATGGCTTTCCATTATTGACTACTTAAAAGTTCTACTTACTTATATGAATTTTAATTAGCCAAACTACTCTAGTCGGTCACTGTATCCCCTGATGATGAACATTTATATGTTCGAAATATGTTGGGAACAATGAAGAGTTGATAACTTTTAAATATAAATTGTGGAGGTAGGCCGTCTCGTATTTTATTATTTGATTTTATTTGAAAACTAACAATTCGTGGGTTGAGTGTTATATTCTTCTATTAGTCCAAAATAAAATTGTTGGGAAATGGTGATTGAATATTCGAGGTTAATTTTTTTACCATGGAAATATTTTATTAATTTTAAGTACTGGTTATGGACTCATACACTTAAGAATGAAAAAATTGATGGTTCCTATTTGATCTTATTTGTTCCTATACGTTTTTAAGCAAATTAAACAATTTTTGATAGAACATTTTTTTTATATGACAGCAAAAATTTCACAAAATATCAGATTTTGTTCTAACAGCATACAAAATTCTGTAGAACACAAAGTTATTTATTTCAAAAAATTTCAGGGTAGATACAAGGAAAATAGTAACAAGAACACATATTATTATTGCAGTATAAGAAATAACATAGGTATTCCTAACATAGAACTATAGCTCTGCAAAATAATGGAGGTATTCTTAACTAAAAAAAAAATTAACACAAAATATTATCCGTTCGTATACCGAATTGGCTTTTAATGCTGCGCTCCTAGCGGCGACACCTGTGAGACTACCGGCTCGCCGGGTTTTTGCAGGAGTTTGCTTCTCCGTTTCTGACTGATTTTTGTTAGACGGGCCAGGTGATGCCTTTAATTGCCACTAGATGTCGCTTAAAGGCTACATCTGCCATTACTTATCCATCTTTTACGGTCAAGTAGACTCTTTATAGTTGCTTTCCTTCGTCGGACGGATGAATCCGGAGAAGGAAAACAACTAACCTTTAGAATACAAAATATTATGTTTACAAAATAATAAACTGACGGTAACTATTACTGTAAACACTATTTTTTTTGCCTTGGTACTTTTGTTACTGGATGATGCTTTATATTTATTTACTTTCCTATTAGTTTCTGATACATTGGAATTAGCTTTTGAATTTTGCGATGTTTCCTTTTAATTAGCAAATACGGTGGCTACGGTGGTGTTATTATGTTCTTTGAAAAAGTACGAATAAAGGTAATATTCACAGCAGGTATAAACTTAAAAAGCTTTGTAAGATCTGCAACTTTTGCGAATGGTAAAAGACATCTTTTAGGTTCTGGTGTATCAAGACACGTATCTCAATCAAAATTTCTCAAAATTGCAACACACAAATACGCCGTTATTACTACTACTGGCATACAAAACTGAAACAGCAATAATAATATTGTTCTTGCAGCCCAAAATTATCTCCTCTTATTGGTTGGCCTGTTAGAACATTATAATACTAAACGGTTTTTAAATATGAGTGATAGAACAATTTAATACTGGTTTTATTTAAGTCTGTGTATTAAATTATACAGTGAGCTCAAAAAGGTTGGAATAAATTCGTTTAATATTCAGGTGATTATTTTCTGGAAAAACGCTTGGGCATGTCTGTTATTATTTTTAATTGCAAATTTTTTGACACAAGAAATGTGTATACAGATTGTCTCGAGAAGAACATATACCGTCAACATTAATTTTTTTAAATAGATTATATTATTTTTAAATTCTACGATATATTCTAAACACTTTTTGTATAATATACCATATCTCCAAAATCAACGGTTTTCGATATATTGACATTTTTTCTGGTACGAAAAAACTACAATTAAAAATGAACTCTTTACATCTATTTAGTCTATAATATTTACATAGACTATATTAAATTTTATTTTAATAAATGTGGAAATTGACCGCCACCAACTTCCTAGCAATATGCAAGTCGATCTTTGAATTCTTCCGAAACGTTGTGTGTGTAATGGGCTGGTGCTCCATCTTGCTGGTACCATAAGTTATTGTTGGGAATGTCTGGCTCATCTGGATTTGGATAGAGTACAGCAAGTGCCGGTATTAACTCAAATTCTAAAAATTCTAGATACAGTTCGACATTTATCGTACCATCAAAAAAGAAGGGTCCTAAAATCCGGTTATCAACAATTCCAGCCCAAACATTCACTTTTTGCGGGTATTGTGTGTGGGACTCCATGATCCAGTGCGGATTTTCCTTAGCCCAATATCGACAGTTTTGGCGATTCACATGCCCATTTAGAGCAAACGTTGCTTCATCAGAGAACACAATTCTTTTTAAAATTTGAGGATCTTCAATGTATCTGTTCATCATTATTTCGCAAAATTCTGTTCTTCTATCCGGGTCATCTTCATTAAGTTCATGAACCAACTGTACCCTATAGGGATATGCCATTTATTTTTGTGTAAATAATTCAATACGGTTGCTTGACAAATATTATTTTCCGTGGCAATACCGCGAGTAACACTATGGTGGTTTTCTTGGACAGCTAAGAGGACATTAAACTGCACATCTTTTGAAATCCTAGGTCGACCTTGAATATAATTGTCTCTAACATGCCCCAAATCCCTATATTTTTTTACAATTTTACTAACAACAGATTGAGATATTGGTGCTCGGTTTGGGTACTTATTGTTAAATAACTCACACACTTCTGTTTGGGTTCGCATCCTATCTCCATAGCCAAGCATCATTAGTACCTCTATCCTATCCTTTTCATTTAACCGCGCCATTTTTACAGAATTACTTGAAGTTAGATAGATCTACACAATTTGAAGAATTTTTGACAAGAAGTAAATATCTGTGTCAAAATAAATTAATTCAGGTAACAGGTTACAATAATAATAAAGAAATGCGCAATTAAAACTAAAAATCCACGGATCTCAGCATTTTTTCAGAAAAATATTGTCACGCCCTGCGGGTGCGACTGGGGACGTTGACCTAAGATCGGAATAAAACACTAAATTTTTTATAACAATAACAAATTAATTTATTTACTGTTAGTCTGTTTCAAATAAATCATTACAATTATTTTACACTCAAATTACGTTATGGTTAAATATTACCCTTGGTTACATTTCCTTATAGGTGAGATAAACTATAGTTTCATACTTACAATAAAAGATTAACTTTGAAAATAACCATCGTGGGGCTGCTTTCGAACGGCGTCTCGCAAAGGGGAGAATGGGGGTAGAATCGATCAGTTACCTTGTCGGCCAACAACTGCCCCCTGCCATTGATCAAATTTGACTTTATACCTTCCAAACGGTTCGTCAAGTCAGCACTCTTTTTACTATCTTTTAATCTATTTTAGGTAGACGATGTACTACGGTCAATGCATAGGTCGAGCACCTCTGTTTCCTGCTGACTTGCTGAATCGGCTTGATTGGCGTGTTTATACATTTAGTAATAAATGATGGGAAGTTAATTTGTTTACTGAGTGTTTCTTTACTAAAGTGGATTTATGAAATATTGATTTAGGTTTTGAATTATTTTGAGAAAATATTCTTTTTGATTATTCCCTTTGTGATACATTGCCCGGTCCTACGAGAGCTGGCCCCCAGCTATAAACTCGAAAAGAGTAGAGTAAAGAGATTCTAAATCTCTCTTTGGTTCGCGATTGTTAAAATTTTAATATCGTATGTACCTATTAAAAAAAAATGGTTGAACGTCTCTACTTTAATCCTTTTATAAACTACGTACCTAGTTAAGATTTATTTTCATTTTATAAATAAGATTAATAACAATAAGACACAATGATTTTGCAATCAAAAATAAAAGATAGAAAAAAAAATGAAAGGTAAAAATAACAATGTTTATACACACACTACACTATGGAACACATTCGGTGTATGGGTACGGTCCTGTCGTCTTGGCTAAATAGTAGCGCGGATGCGCGGGCTGTCCATCGGCAATCGAAGTGCCATGCCGGTACGTTTGTGTCAAGGCCTCTTGTGTTCGCAACATATCCCTATGCTAATTGTGGTTGCTTAATAGCATTTCGTTTGTCGTAGGCGTAGAGCTTGGGAGTTTTCCAAAACTATTGGGGTGAGTTTTCCAAAACTATTGGAAGTGTGTCCTCCATTCTCCATATTGCTTTAGTTTTCCATTTTTTGGTTCCTTGGTTCCGTTTCTACTGCCCGGCGCCTCCACCAAGTTGTCACGCCCTGCGGGTGCGACTGGGGACGTTGACCTAAGATCGGAATAAAACACTAAATTTTATATAACAATAACAAATTAATTTATTTACTGTTAGTCTGTTTCAAATAAATCATTACAATTATTTTACACTCAAATTACGTTATGATTAAATATTACCCTTGGTTACATTTCCTTATAGGTGAGATAAACTATAGTTTCATACTTACAATAAAAGATTAACTTTGAAAATAACCATCGTGGGGCTGCTTTCGAACGGCGTCTCGCAAAGGGGAGAATCGGGGTAGAATCGATCAGTTACCTTGTCGGCCAACAACTGCCCCCTGCCATTGATCAAATTTGACTTTATACCTTCCAAACGGTTCGTCACGTCAGCACTCTTTTTACTATCTTTTAATCTATTTTAGGTAGACGATGTACTACGGTCAATGCATAGGTCGAGCACCTCTGTTTCCTGCTGACTTGCTGAATCGGCCTGATTGGCGTGTTTATACATTTAGTAATAAATGATGGGAAGTTAATTTCTTTACTGAGTGTTTCTTTACTAAAGTGGATTTATGAAATATTGATTTAGGTTTTGAATTATTTTGAGAAAATATTCTTTTTGATTATTCCCTTTGTGACAATATTAAAATGTCAATATATCGAAAACCGTTGATTTTGGAGACATGGTATGTTATACAAAAAGTGTTTAGATTGTATCGTAGAATTTAAAAATAATATAATATACAGGGTGTTCTATTTAAAAAAATTACTGCTGACGGTACATGTTCTTCTTGAGACAACCTGTATACACATTTCTTATGTCAAAAAATTCGCAATTAAAAATAATAATCGACGTGTTCAAGTGTTTTTCCAGAAAATAATCACCTGAATTTTAAACGAATTTATTCCAACCTTTTTGAGCTCACTGTCTAGGTTATTCTACACACATAGAACAGAAATTTTTGTACTATTTTTCTACCTTAAAAATCGATTTCGCACCAAAAGTGCTGTTAGAACAGTATACTACTGAACCGATGAATTATAAGAATAATAACTACATAATAATGACCCGTATTCCAATGAAGATAGTTAGTTGAACTTGGAGGTCACGATCAAATTCGTCTGGCAAAACAAATTAAATGGGTTATGTCGCAATCAGTGGTAGTACCAGCTGTGGTTTCCAAATATAACATCGGCCCATATAAGGATGCATTCAAAAACGATAGTATCGGGTTAGCCATAAGAAAATGGTATTAAAATATCTAATCTTTCAGAAGATCACAAACGGGAACTAAAAGAGAACAAGCTTGTTATTAACCTTAACATTTTTATGGCCGCTTTTCGTCGTTTGTTTATATAAGCTTCATTTTAGGCGTTAATAATGAGTAGAATGTAGCCTGCAGTCACGTGATACTGATGACACGATATTTTTTGGAAAGAAAATGTGCTTAGATCGCAGTTTTTTCGAGGACTTGGTGCTACTCGGTATGCTCTTACCAGCAAAATGGGTGATCTTGACAGGAAACAAGAACTTCTCTTTAGGCCAACGAGACAAGTTCCCTCTACATTGAAGGAATTAATTCTTCTGAAGAAAGAGAAACTTCTGGAAGAACGATTTCGCGGGTTCTCTAAAGGAGAAAACTCGATTCAACTGAAAAGTATACTTAACTGAGGATTCAAATAGAAGAATACTGAAGATTTCACTGAGAAAAAGAGAGACGGAAATTGGCCAGAAAAATCAAGCATATGTAATTTCAAAAATTTCGTGTATAAAATCGATGAAGTTTTGTTACTAAATAACTTTTTGTACAATAAGTTCTCATGTTTTTCTTATACAGGGCTGCCCAAAAATCCGCAATAAAATTAGTATAGCCTTAACCTGTAACTTTTGGGGAAAATGCTCGGACACGTCAATTTAGTTTTATGCATGCTCGCATATGACGTTATTCTTTTTTTTTATAGACATTTGTCAAAGATATGACAACATCGATCTTTTTTTCGAATGGAAACATATAGCTTGTGATACATCATTTGAAAGCTAACATCTCGTACAGTATGCTCATAAATTTTGGCGCGATTCTGTAACGCTATTTCAAAATGGCGACTGTTAAAAGGTTTAAAAAAATTCCTATTTAAATAAGCGGAAATGATAAATCATTGATGTTTTTTTTACCTTTCAAGCTAAGATATCTTCATAGTTTCACGTTCTGACATTTTGTGATATTGTGAACTTGTAATAGTTATTTATTATGTATTAAGGGCATTATGAAGATGTTTATGCCTCCGAGGGCATCAATCCTACAAAGCCGAGGGCCCGATGGTATAGACATCGAGTAATGTCCGTGGTACATACAATATTTTATGTCCTACTTCAGATAATTCCAAGTTAAATTAATTATAGTTGCTAAATAAGCAAAGGTAATAAGTATTCATTGTTGTGCTGTGTCAAAGTCAAAACTGAAATTTATATAAAATAATGGAATTTCCGTTGATTCCGGATAGAATTGCTGTGAATGAAGCCAAAGCTTTGGATAATCTTGTCCCAAAGAAGTCTACAGACGCCTATGATAAGAAATATCAAAGGTTTGGGAATTGGATGAAAAATAATGATGTAAAAATTATCAACGAGAGACTCGGATATTCTTTTCTATTTATTTCTCTTAATGCCCGAGGGCATTAGAAACTTCCTTAATGCCCTAGGGTATTATATACCATTTAAAGTGTCTGGTAACTATGGTATTATGAAACAATAATATTCGACTAGGACAAAAAATTAATTTAGGTATATCATTTTATAATTTTCTAAACAAAAATGGTTTGGTCGGAAAGGCAGAGTATCGAAGTCTTGATATTGTTAGGATGTGGAGATAAAATAAGAAGTCAAAGTGAAGTGTGCGCTTTATTGAATGCTAAATATCCGGAAAATCAAATTTCACAGAGCACTGTTAGTAAAATATTTCACAAATTTGATGAACATGGCACAGTAAAGGACTTGCCGAGGAATGGACGGCCACGTGTTTTAGGCGACGATAAAAAATTGGATATTGCATTATCTCTGCAGGATAATCCGCATGTTTCAACACTTTCATTGGCTCAAAATCATGATACATCTAGAGGTACTATTGGAAGATTTTTGAAAACAGAAAAATACCATTCTTATAAAGTATGTGTCTTGTCCAAGAGCTTTTAGAAGATGACTATGATAGGCGTTTGCAATTTTGCGAAGAAATGATGAGGCGGTGTGACGAGAATAATAGGTTTCCACAGAACATATTATTTTCGGATGAAGCTACTTTCTATTTAAACAGGGTGGCTAACAGATATAATTATCGTTTCTGAAGTTAAGAAAATCCACGATAGATATTTGAAGCTCATACTCAGCGGCCCCAGAAAATAAATGTATGGGCAGGTATCATTAATAACCGAATTTTGGGGCCATTCTTTTTGGAAGAAAACCTCACAGCTGAACGATACCTGGATTTCTTAACCCTCTTCAACCTAAGTTGAGGCCTGTTCTAGCTGTAATTTTTCCCAACAAAGTAGATCCATGAAATGAAACAATTTGGTTTCAGCAAGATGGTGCCCCCCCCCCCAGCATTTTGGTGTCAATGTGAGAAGATATTTAGATCAGATATTTCCAGATCGCTGGATTGGACGACGTGGTACAATTGAATGGCCACCGAGGTCCCCAGACTTAACGCCTTTAGACTATTTTTTTTGGGGATATTAAAAGAAAAAGTTTACTAAAATAGGCCAAATAATGTTGAAGATTTGAAAAACAAAATTAGATTGGAGACACATAACATACCGGCTGAAGCCATTCGAAATTCCGTCGACGGATTTTACCATCGTCTGGGAGCATGTCAAGTAGAGGGTGGTGGATATTTTCAGCATTTGCCACGTTAAACCACCTATTTGTTGTGTTCTGTTTTGCTTCGTTACATTTTTATTTTTTTTTACAAAATAAATAACAAATAAACCATAACTATTGTTAAGTCACAATGTCACAAAATGTCAGAACGTAAAACAATATGTATGTTTCCATTTAAAAAAAAATCGATGTCGTCATACCTTTTACAAATGTCTATAAAAAAAAAACAAATATTGCGCCACACTGCACAGCTAAGGTAGAGCCGCCACACTGTTAAGGACGATTTTAATTAGAGTTATTGAAATCATCAGTGTCATCAAAATCAATGAATAAAAAAAACTCTCGAGACCGTTATGAATACGCGGTGTTTCTTAGCAAATCTTTATTGTTAAGGGGGGCCGTAATCCTAGCCATTTATCACTTTAATAACTTTATTGGCTTGCTTACTACGGACTATACATCCAAATTGTTCTTACCTTTCCATATACAGGATTGGCTGCAGCTAACACTGAACATCTAGCATTTAGACTAGCGTGAATGCCAGCTTTAGCTATGGTAACTCTGCCTTGTTCCATCACTTCGTGAATGGCAGTTCTGTCGATGTCACTCATTTTATCGAACTCGTCTATGCAGACAACTCCCCTATATTATTAAAAAATACACTTAGGCCGACTTTTTCAATGTTATAAATTATTTTGTGATTTAAACCAGAAGATAATGTTTTAAATATCCATTTTACAATGTATTTGCCATTTGTCATTGTCATTATCACAGATTCCTAATCTGTGGACTTGCTTGTTTTGTTGAAGAAGTCTTCCTCCTCCTCACTAATTATTTCCTCAAAGATATCGCGACTGTCGTTCAAAAAACTCTTTTCCACCCAAGAATTCGGCAATATTGTCATAATTTCAGTTTAAAACATACAGTATATCCGCGGATGCGGTTAACAAGAGGGCAAATGGACCAAAAATTGAAAGATACGAAAAAAAGTCATTCTTGATGAAAAAATTTGCTTGTCGAAAAAATAGGAATTACGATCAGAAAATTGTTTCTTATTATACAGGGAGTCAAAATGTGAGCATATATAAAACTAAATTGACGTGTCCGAGCATTTTCCCCAAAAGTTGCAGGTTAAGGCTATATTAATTTTATTCCAGATTTCTGGGCAACCCTGTATATATACAACATTCCATAACTGAAAATTTGTTCACTATATCAAAAAATAATTGTGTTCCACATTTACAGGTAGAAATGTAATTGTTTGTCTTACTGGTTTGTTCATTAAATTTTTTTGTTCGTCAAAACAAGAACTGCTAACAATTTGACTCCGTATTTTAGTAAACTTCTCAGAAATCATTTCATACTCCACATTTTGTGAACTGAAAGTGAGTTTTTGTGCAAATTATTTATTTGATAATTTAATTGTTTATAATGAAAATTTTTGTCAATCACACGTTACGTAAAGACTGACTGTTTGCAGTATTGTTCGGTAAGGATAATATGTTTACTATGAATTGATTGATAGAGAACTTATTGTTAATAAATTTGTTTATAAAAATGATAAAATGGATGCACATAATAAGTTGAATGGATATATCAACACAACAATTTTACCTAAGGAAATAAAAATATACTTATTACGTTGAATATAAAAACCTTTAGCGATTTCCAAATCGTGCGCAGAGCGAGTGCAGGATCATTGGAGTCTGTTGAACATTTGGCACGGTGTACAACAAAAATAATTGGTTTAACAAAAAAAATGTTCGGACATAAAATGTAGAGAGCTCGCTGCTCTACAATACTTGTCCAGGAAATTTTCTAATCAGGGTAACAGGAAATTAGAAATAGCGAAGAAACCGATCTAATTATGCTTATCTTGTATAAATAATGGAATTTTCAGTATGAACAAATGAGCTAATGAATTCTTCAGAGGCACAGTTTTGTAGGTATTGTTTTCCCCTACAAAATGTTTTTTTTAATTTTTTTTCTAGTACAAAAATAATAGAAGTTACAAGCGAAAAACCGATTTAACCCTTTGATTCAAGATGGCGCCGAAGGTAAGATTATAAGAACGGTGCAAAGTCACAGTTAAGCTCACCTAGTGGTACCCTACACCCATGCAAAATTGCAGCTTGCTCGCTTTTAGTTCCCAGAAGAATTACAATTTGCCTGGACCAATAAGAATAACTTTTAATGTGCCACGTGAAATCATAATACATAGTAACCATGTTGACACAAACTTATTAAATGCGAATTGAACTGTTTTTATTTGATAAAATACGATTCTAATGGAATTTGTACGGTTTTGAAAATTTGTTAACTATGTATGCGCTGCGCTGTTGGTTAAGCTTAAATTTGAACGCTTTTTCTTGTCACGTGCCATCAGATCTCAACAAAGAAAATTGTCTAATTTTCGTTCTTAAACAGAATTAACTTCTAAACCAGTTCAAGCAGGGCTTGTGGTGCATACCACTAAAGCAACAACTGTAATATGTATCTATTTTACTGTAAAAGTCCGAAAACAGACAAAACTTAAAATTACTTCATTAACCCTTCGCTAGAAAAAAATTATAAAACCGCTAATACTGAAATATCCATTTCGTTTGAAATTAGCAAAATAAATATTGAATTATGCTAGAAATATCAAAAACTATGGTCTAATGCACAGAAGTTATGCTACTATTCATTTATTAACTTTTGTGGCATTAAGAATTGCAGCACGTCAGGTTAGTCTGGTGCTTTCTTAAGTTAAATACAGGGTGATTCAGAAGAAGATGTTAATATTTTAGGTATGTATTCGGGGACCCAAAATAAACATAAAAGATCCTATAAACCGGCCGTTACCGAAATACAGGGGTAAACAATATTCAAATTAAAAATTTTTATTTAATTATTTATAACAAACCTAGGTTTTATAGTTTTTAAAAATACCACCGTTTACTTCCAAACACAACTCAGCTCTCTAAGGGTCGTTATATGAATGGATACGGGTATGTTTCTTATAGTTGTTGCTGCATTTATTATTCGATCGAGTAATGCATCTGTAGTATTTACTTTACTTAAATATGCCAATGATTTAAACTACCCCAAAAGGCAATAATCCAGAGGATTAAGATCTGGCGATCTAGCTGGCGAATTATGCAGACCACCTCGACCAATCCACCGGTTTGGAAAGTTATTATTTAAAAAATTTCGTACTTGTAAACTGTAGCATGCAGGGGCTTCATCATGTTGTAAATACATGTTCCGTCGTACATTAAGTGAAACATCTTCTAATAGGTTTTGCAATTGATTCTGTAGAAAATTTAAGTATACTTGTCCTGTAAGATTATTGTCGATTATGAATGGACCGATTAATTGAGTATTTAAGGGCTACGACTCTAGGTAGGTTTGCTTGGACGGTCGCGGCGAGGACCGAAACTACTCGTCGGGATGTAGGCGGTGACATAGCCTTCCAGGGCCGATGTTCCCGCGTGCCTATTTTACTAGCTTAAACTTATGCGTTTCGATTCGCCTTTAGTTAATCATTTATTTGTTGCGGGCGGGGATGCATCCATAAGAAATAGAAATAGTTAGCGCTTACGATTTTCAATATGGAAAATTATAAATATGTAAGAAAACGGAATATACGTTTGCCCTTTAACGGGAAAACAGGTTTTGGTAAGAGAAAAAAAAATATAAAATTCAATTACTATATCTACGAAGATACTAAATAATAATCTTATGAGTGAGAATTATATTCTTATAGCACAAATAAGGAGAAACCTGTGGTTATAGTAACACACAGATGCTATTTAGCCACAAAAAAAAACAATAAATTAGATTAGTTTTAAAAATATAACCCGAAAATAACATTCAAATTTCCGAGTGAGAATAAGAATCCATCATTTTTTGCAAGATTTTTTTTTAATCATTTTCTCAATTTCTTTAGAAAGTTTATAATAAAAACAAAAATAATTTAATTGAAACAAATGATTTATTAGAGCTTTTTTCCCATGTTAACCATTTTTACTATTAAAAAAACCTCGGAGATTCAAAGTCTATTAATTTTCTAAATAGGCAAAGGTTGCTGTTTTGTTTTTGTCTAGTAGTGTGTAGTAGGTAGGTACCTGGTACATGTTTTAAGCCTCAATGGATGCCGCATAGAGCCGGCATTTTTTGCTGGAGTTTTTATACAGGAGAAAGAAATGTGAACAATATTGTTATATTTGTGGCGCTTACTTTACCTAATACTGCGAATTTCCCTGTTACTTGTTTTTACTGGAACATATTATATAGACATAATATTATAGTAATAATAATTTAATTATATAGAGTTATAAATGTATGACTAAAAAAATCATTGCCAGTTGTGATACTAGTCTAACAAAATACTATGAACGTACCTAAACATTATTGTTGTGGTGTATTCTGTAATATATAATTGCACAGACAGCATATCACTTTATTTATTAGGTAGGTATGTAAATTTTAAAAAATTAGAACCATAGTTTTGAACGATTATCCTTCCTTAACGGACGGTTTGTGAATATTGAGACTCAAAGGTCTCAGACTGATACAATATTAGTAGTCTTTGTACAATAATACCTGCTAAACTTTTGACATATTTTGGGCATATTGAATTTAAAATATTAAATTTGCTTGTATAATAACAAAAAAGTATATTATATGGGGACGAAAGGAAAATCTGGTGGAGAAAGAGTTTTTGCTTTCGTCTCCATACTTTGAACTCCAATTTGAGCATGGGATATTTCTTCAAAATAAAAGTATATACATATATATTGTTAATTTATTATTATTCATTATGTTTTTATTTATAGAATACAAAAGCAATATAAAATATACTGTTGTTTTTTAAATTTATTTTTGGTGTATTGTAACTAGACCTACTTTAGTAAATATACCAAAGCAGAAAATAAATTTTATTCAATAATATAATATAATTACAATAAAATATCTAACAAACACTTAAATGTCCCATGTTTAAGGCGGGATTCGAACCCGGGACGTCTCGATTGCCGGGCGAAATCTCTACCACCTGGCCATGGAGGTCGACTAGAACTGCCTTCAGACTTGATACCTACTACACCGTTCGGAAGTTGAGATTTTATTTCGATTTATCGATGTTTAAAATAAACATCGATTTTATCAAAAAAAAGATCGAAACTAAAACATCGATAAGTATGTTAATATTTCTTTAAAGTAAAACATTATAAGAGATACATGCATATAAAGATTAATAACATTTTAAACAGAACCCCCTTCACCCCTACCCGCAGGGGTTGCAACTGTTGCCAAACCACTGAGACAACACCCCATACACCCTTCCAAACTTTCATCAGCTGAAACATCCGCGGGTCTGTCGCCAATTAATTGCTCGAAAACACCCCTAAAAAGGGTGTTTTTGGCTTTTTAGGGGTGACTTCCCACTCAGATCGAACTGGAACTCTACCAATCGTGTTCTGCGTGAAAAATTACCCTTACCTTAATCAAGTTTGGACACCAACCTGCATAATTTAAGTGAAATATAATATCACCTTATTATGGTAAATATATACATTATGATATTCATTTATACATAAAATATAGATTTAGAAACTAACCATGGGTTTTTATTGACCGTACCAAAATATCCGCCCTAACTAACCTACCTACTAAAATCAATTCCTGTCTATTTATATTACAGACTAGAAAATAACATCCAAGCTGAGAATCGAAATTGTGTGACAATCGTAAAATATTAAGCAGTAGCTTTGAGTACAAAATGGCTATTATAAGTGACAATGGCGCGAGATGTAAACATACTTTTATTGTTTTTACTGAACTTCAGCTCTTTTATAAAATTTGTATTTATTCTCACAGAAAATGAAACCAAAGACTGCAACATGTAGGCATTGACAAACCCTATGATACTGCTAATTTTGGAAACATCATTAAACACTTATTCTTAAACACATTTTTAATCTGCAGACACGGCTAACCACCGAAAATTACATTAAGGTTTCAGCATAAAATAATTAATAAACGCTCCAAAATCCCCGGGTCCGTCCGCACATAGTTGGCTCCGCCTTCCAGCGTGAAACGTGCGATTGCGGTTAGTTTCGCTTTGAAATCCGCAAGAGGTTGGTAGCCGACGGCCGTATTTTGAAAGCGGAGGGAAAATGATTTAGACAAACTTAATTGTTTTTTTTTTTAATTCGTTTAGTTTGGTTGTAAAGAAAATGGTAATAGCCATGCCGATGGGGAACGTTTTAAATTTTTTTAATAGTTTATGAAAAAAAAACTTCGAGTACGTCGGCCCTAGGTCGTCTAAAAAAAAGTGACAACGCTTCGGCGTATATTAGTATTTACCTATATACCAAACCAAATTTGAAATCCATTGGACTATAAATAAACTCACAATTCATTTTCTGCTATGTACCATCCACAACCGTAGCCCTTAAATACCAGAACACATATTAACGCTGAATTTATGTTAAAAATTATGTTCTACAGTAGCGTGAGGATTTTCATAGGACCATCGGTGTTCATTGTAAAGATTATTAATACCATCGCGAGTGAACAGTGCTTCATCAGTGAACAGAACATACTTATACCGTCTTCCTTAACACAAAATCACCATCTTGCAAGTGTTGAACTCGTTGTAGGTGATATTGGTATAAACAATTAATGTGACGATCCCTCCAAGCAGACGATTGTGCAATTTGATAAGTATCGGCAATTCGCCTTGTACTTAAGCTTGGATCATTTTTGACGGCGTCAAAGATAGCCTCTCTAGTTCAACATCAAGTATTGATTTCCGTTCAGATACAATTATCGTACTTAAAAACATACCAAATTCCCTAGCAGTAATCAAAACTTGTTTAAAAACCGTTCTATCTGGTACTCTCCGATTCAGAAATCGCGCTGATACTCGGCGACTGCAAGATTTGAGCTCTTGTTGCAGAAGCCATAAACGAATATCAAGCATATTCAGGATGAGAGAATGTCGCAAGCATAATGAAATGAATCTAGTGTTTAAATTGTCAGAAAATATAAATGCTGAACGGGATTTGACAGTGACAAATCTTATTCTTATTAATACCTAATGGGGTTACTATTGCTAAGCAACAGTGCAAAGGCAACAGTACATAATTTTCGAAATAAGACAAATATAAAACCTAGCCTACTAACAGCCGGGAATTGAACCCATGTTTATAGGAACTGTTATATTAATTTTGGGTCACCGAATACGTACCTAACGTAATGACATTTCCTCCTAAATCACCCTGTATTTCATAGGTTTATCAACCCAGAATGACAACTCTTACAATTTATCGTTTAGTTCTGGTAAAAGCACGACATTGGAATAAACAATAACTTTTCGGACTTTTACCAATCATTTTTAGTTTACGCCAGGTTTTTCGAATCGATCCCAGAATTTGCCATTTTTGATGCTTTTACAGCAATATTACCGTATAACAATAGTTACATCTTGATTGTTGAATAAAATCTTACTTCTTTTTATTCACTTCAAGTAAATATTCACGATAAAAATAATACAATGATAAAGTGGATTCATTTCGCTAAGTTACCCCTTCCATTTTAATTATCCGACAATCCTTGGGATTATAAGACAATGTGCGGCTTTCCACTTCCTGAAATTAAATTAGCAGAGTTTGGAACAATGTTGTTAAGCAAGTTAGATTATAGCAACAGTATTTAAATTGTTCATTAAAAGTCAGCGAATATACTAACAAAGGCGTTTTCGAAATCGCACGACATAGATGGCAGTGCTATGCTATTATATTATTCAAGAAAGAATTTTTCAATTTTTGCGCCATCATCAGTACTACTTTGTCATAAAAATATAACCAACCTAAGGGAACTAACCCTGTCCTTCTAGTAAAATGGACGCTTTTAATATATTTTAATATCATCATGTAATTTACATCGCCTTTGAGCCCCAAATTTTAATGTTTTAATTGTTATACATATACCTGTATGTTGTGTTTTGTGGTTGGTTATATTTTTATGACAAAGTAGTACTGATGATGGCGTAGCTGCCGAAAGCGCTCTACGGATATTATGTTTATTTAATAAACTTGCACTAAGTACAAAAATTGAAAAATTCTTTCTTGATCTTTGATGGTGCACTCAGCCATTTCCTAATTTGTATTATATTATTCGTATAAACAATAATTTAAAATAGGTAATATGTTAGCTTCATATTACAATTGAAGACACTAAAGTTGGCAGACAATTTTCAGTCATGTACTGAAGTGGTTACAAAATTGAGCATTCCAAATTTCAGGAATACAACGATCTCGAATATTTGACAAGGCAATTCTATAAAGAATATACAAAGTGGGGCTTAGAACTAAGTTTAAAAAAATTACAGGTTGCATAACGTCATACTGTGAATATAAATATCTGGGAATAAAAATAACCCAAGATGGACCAGTCGATAAGGCAGTTAGCGACTAGAACAACTGCAAAGCAGGATCTCTACTGAAGAGGGTATCGCATATCGCTATGACATACCATTCAAGACCGCAATCGACGGCCGGGATGCGTGGAACCATAAAACACCAGAAACTCCTGGGGCAATAATCTGGTACACAGACGACTTAAAAACCAAAGAAGGTACCGGAGCAGTGATACACGGAGTAAGACCGAAGAGAGATGCTTATTTCTCCCTAGGTAAGTCTCTCACGCTGTTCTAAGCGAAAATCTACGCCATCCTATAGTGTGCGTATGAAAACAATAGGAGGACTTATCTTAATAAGTGGATCTACATATATTCCGACAGCCAAGCAGCCCTTAGAGCGCTAATATTCAATAAGGTGACATCAAGACTGGTATGGGAATGCCAAGAGGAACTAGTGGCCCTGGCAAGAGCCAACAAAGTAATAATACAATGGGTACCAGGACATGATGGTGTTATAGGAAACGAAAAGGTCGACGAACTTGCAAGAAAGTAAAGAACTTACGAGTTTGACCTAAAATAAAGCAAAATGAGACAATTTGCTTTAAACCCTTCAATGCAGAAGCTTGGCACTTCTAACAGGGTATTTTTAAAATAAACCAATATAAACAACTTTTTTACTCTTTTTCTTAATAACATCCTCCGTAATCTGTCTAGACAACCTCTTACTAGTTTCAGCAGACATAGGTGCTTGTCTTACCCTACCCTCACCTTCGAGGGACGTTGTTTCGTCTTTCCGTCCGAGATCATCAGAGCGCTTGCCTTCTTCATCTTTGACATTTATTCGTACAAAGCTTTGTAATAGCTCTGCCTCGCGAGTAGTGCTGAGGCGTTTTTCTGCCTTAAATTTTGAATTATCTGTCATAATGCGGCTAAAACAGATGAGATAAAGGTTTTAAAATTTTATAAACCTAGTTAAGAACATGGAGATTATGATTGGTTGATATAAGCAAGGTCAGTCCAAGAATAAATTAAGTTTTTTTTATTTATTTATTTATTTATTTATTCTACACAATACTCTACAGAGAAATATGTCTCCAAATGGTATAAAATTTTGTAAATTAGCGATTTCGTATTAAAAACAAAAAACACAAAATAGACAAGGCAAAAAAAACAACAACAACAGATTAAAATTTTAAAATGTTCTTCCTAAAAGTTTCGAATGACTGGTGAAATAGGTCGTAGTCCAGGAAATTGCAGTTATAATTCTTTACTAATCTATCCACACAGCTGTGAAATCCATAATTAGTCCGATAAGGCGGTTCCTGAAAGAGCTGCCTACCACGAGTATATCTCTGTGGGACGTAAAAATCAACATCGCAAAGTAATTCGGCGCAGTCTATTTTACCATTAACAATTTTATGCAAGAAGAGCACCATGGCATTCTTTCGTCGATTTTCGAGACTGTCCAATCCAACTAGCTGTATTCTAGTACTATACGGTAAATTTTTGTATGGGAATCTGTATTTGTATAGAAGAAATTTAGCAAATTTGTTCTGGACTGCTTCTTGACGATTTGCATGGCATTGGTAAGATGGTGACCAAACTATACTACCATATTTCATGATACTGCGAACAAGGGAGCTGTAAAGACAGTTTATAGCGAAAATATCATAGATATGGTTACAGTTTCTACGCAAAAAAACCCAGAATTTTATAACTCTTAAGGGCAACATTAGAAATGTGCTCGTTGAAGGTTACCTCTCAATCGAAGGTAACTCCCAAATCGTCCATTTTGGTAACATTTTGAAGATTTCCCCATCAAGGAAATATTGAAAAAATATTAGTTCCTTACGACGATTAAAACTCATAATTTTACATTTTCCGACGTCAAGGTTAAGGTAGTTCTTACGACGTAATAGAACTTGAGATCATCCGCGTACAAAAGACATTTGCATTTTTGAAAGTTGATAGTAACATCGTTGACAAAGAGCAGGAATAGTATAGGTCCCAAATGTGATCCCTGGGGTACTCCGGATTTAACCACGATCTCTTTTGATGTTATATCATTAATCCCGACATATTGTTTTCGTTCAGTCAGGTAGGACTTGATGAAATCCAGGTAACAGCCTTCCATTCCGTATGTTTTCAGCTTTTCCAACAACAGAGCATGACAAACACTGTCAAAAGCTTTAGAAATGTCGGTGTAAATGACGTCAATTTGGGATCCCTTTTCTATATTTTGAATAAGGTAATCCTGAAAGAGAGTCAAGTTGGTGGCAGTTGACCGCCCCTTAAAAAATCCATGTTGTTCTGGAACCAGAAGTCGCTTAAAGGATTCAAATTTTTCGTCTGTTAATATGGCCTCAAATATTTTGGGTATTACAGATAACAAGGAAATCCCTCTATAATTCCCAACATCGGTCTTCAAATCAGACTTGAAAATGGGGAACAGGATAGATTTTTTCCACTGTGTGGGTTGATAGATACTATAATAATATTTCTGTGAGAGTGCTCTAGCACTGACTCCAAAAAGTATAGGTACATACTCGTCGACGAATATAGGGTGTATGTAGAGAATGTTATTAATTTGTAACAAATTGGTATTTATTTCGCTTCGTATAGCAGTTTAAAGGTAAGAATAAGACGTTTCATCCATTAAAACTTATTCATTGATCCATAACCGGCACTCGGAGTCCCGAGGTGCACAGTACGAGATGTCATAAAACGATGAACAAGGAATCAACACAAAATCTACTGTAACAACAGACAGGGGTTAAACCATAGCAAATCTTTTATTGGGGACCCAGACCCGAACCTAACAAAACAGCTACTTCTGATGAGCAGAAATCAGTTAAGAATTAGCACAGGAATTCTGACAGGACACATGGCCGTCAAGAAGCACCTGCACCGTATGCAACTGTACAACGAAGACCTAAGCTGCAGGTTATGCGGGCATGAAAGTGAAACGGTACAGCACATTATTTGCCACTGCGAGTCATTGGATCGGAAAAGGCAACAAATACTCGGCCAACCAAGACTAGAACCAGAGAAAATTCCGACACTCTCCCCAGTTGACCTACACAAACTAGTGCAAGGAATCAATGAGTGGGTATAAGAACAAACTAGGGTGAGCACAATAAGCCAAACCTGGCCGAAGTGCATCCGGCACTTGGACGGACCCTCGGAAAAAAAACCCAAGATGAGACAGTCGATAAAGCAGTTAGCGACTAGAACAACCACAAAGTAGGACCTCTACTGAAGAGGGTACTATGAAACCAAAAAATATGTAAAAAGGTGCCATACAAATGCAATATAATAGTTGTAGTAAGGCTGGTATCATATGGTTCAGAAGGTTAGCATCTAAAAGAGCATGCAGAGAAAATGATGAATGCCACAGATATGGATTTTTGGAGGCGAGCTACACGTAAATTGAAAATGAAAACAGTCACCGACGAGAGAATTATTTGTGATAACTAACCTGCCAAGGCACCTCAACGAGAACATGCCGTTGTTCATTTGATAGAATTTGTTTTAAAAAGAACACTTTTAGTCACCAAAACCAGTAAATTGCTGTAGGACTTATGTCTCTGTCAATGTATTCTTCAAATACTATATTTATTTCGAAAGTTGGCAGTCTCAGATGTTTTAGCTGCTTGTTTTTCCTGCAATATTTCCCTTTAACGTATAGTTAAAATCTTTCTCTGCTCATGATGTGTCCCAGGTACTCAAAATTTTCCTCTCCTTGTTTTCTGTTCATGCGTATTAAGACTATGATATTTGTAATCTTGTCTATATCCATTCGACGGTACACCCATAACGCAATTTGCTCAAACCTCTTCCGATCTATTTCCTCCATTACCCATGTGCCCATACTGCTTTAAAATTAATTATCAAGTTTCAAATCAAGACTCCGATTCCGTAACGTTTTCTTTATTTTCATGTCTATACGCCTTGCCTTTTCTATCAACATTAATATTTTAACATTCTACTCATTTATACATATTGATTCCAAGATAATTGGATCAATTCCTTTTTTCAACCAATTTAATTTGTAAGTGTTGGAGACTGTCTGCGAAAATAATTGTGTCGTCTGCTTATATAAAGCTGTTTATTGGTGTGCCATTTATTTTTATCCCGATATTTTGATCTTTCAAATTCTTGCAATACTCTGAGACGCATCCCGTCTTAAACCTCTTTCTACTTCGATTTCGCTGCATCTGCTTTGATCTATTCGTGCGTATATACACTCAGTTCCAAAAAAAGTGACGCACCTAATTTTTGTTGCAAATTTGAAGCTTTGTCCTGAACGAATGGACCGATTTTTATTATCTTTTCATTTGTTGGTAGGTAATTCCGTTACCTTTAAGAAAAAAATAAACTGATAGACATTTTTTTAAAGCCCCCTGGATGATAGTGGAAAAACTCAAGCCATGTTATTTTCTTAATTTTTGACTCACCCTGTGCGTCATTCAAGTAAATGTATAGAAAGCGCTTACACTCTATATTAAAGTCGCTTCTTTTACGAGCATTTTGATTTTTTGTTCATTAATTTATCTCTAAAATTGTCCGAATTACAGCTTTTTTGCTGAAACCTTACGTTTATCCCACAAATGTAATTTATTGTAGGGTCACATTGCCTTTAAAAAAACAATTGCCCTTGCCATGGCAATTACTCCATATTTGACCCTTTGTCGTTGTGTCATTAAAAAAGTCAATGTCATTATAAAAGTTTTAGTGGCTAAAATTACATAAAAGGCCTCAAATAAGTTCAGAACAAGTAGCAGCATTAGTTACTTTAGTTAACGATGGGCGTAGTAAACGTTACGCGGCTCGTGCAGTGAGTGTCCATGAAGCGACTGCTCGTAGAGCAATCCACAAGTACAAACGAACAGGAAGCACTGCTCGAAGGGTTGGCTCTAGTCGCCCTCGAAAAATTTCTCCAAAAGATGATCGCTTCTTGAGATTGAGGATATTACATGATCGATCAAATACTGCGGTAAATGTTCAGCAAGATCTTCGCCAAATTCGGTGTGTTACGATAAGTAAGCAAACGGTATGTCAATGTCCACCGAAAACTTAACACATTGAAAACCCTTTTCAATGTGTTAAGTTTTCGGTTACTAAACCGACAAAACGCATAGCGCTGCCTAGCGAGGACTCCTGCAATTGTGACGTTCTGTCTTTGCAGGTTTTCCTCTGATATTTGTGGCTTGATAAGTCCATATCAGAGGGCGCAGGTATGCTTAGAAATTGGTGTTGGAATTGGTGTTATTTACTAGCACCACGAGATAGAGTCATCTGGCTTCATTCTCTGTATCATACCGATTTTTCTGTTTTAAAACAGACACCGATGCTTTTTCCTTTTGTCAGAACCCATAGCCTCACTGATGAGCTGTTATACAGCGAAACGCGTCTGAGGATGGTTCTGGCAGAAGAAAAAAGCAAACCCTTTTCAGTGGTATAATCTGTTATGTATGATTTTCAAAAAGGCTTGTAACTCATCAAACTTATTGAAAGATATTCAGCGCAGTTCTTAGCATTCCGTCCGAACCAAAATTTGCAACTTATAGTGTTGAAAAAAAAGACACTAACCAAATAAAGACAAGCCTTTTTAGTCGCTATTAATTGTACATCTAACTGGGCCAATTTCCTTCCTACATCGTCCGCCTATGTTTTCCTGCACATTCCTAATAGGGTTAGGCGCGTGTCGCTTTTCGTCGAGACAGGAGCGCCAACTGCCGCCTGGGGACACTTTAAATGGCTTCCATTTCAGCCCAATAAACATGTAAAATACCTTATTATTACCGACCCGGCCTCATGTAAACACCGGATTTGCTAATGTAATACACCGCATCAATTTTTTTTTGGCAGTATTGGTTTTACACTTTGCTTAGAGCGTTGTTGGTGATTTAAAAAGATTAAATATTTAATAGAGTTATACAGGGTGATGTTTAAGTTTATACTTTTTTAACTGTATAATAGGACGGATTTTTCAAATCACCTTTGTTTAATAAATCGAAAATAAGGGAGATGTAGGGTGATTCACGATGGATTGAGCATTAAACGTTTATGACTAACCAGGTAACGAGACGCTTAAAAAAATTGACTTCTTGCAAGAACAGACACTTAAAATATTTTGGGCAATGTTGTGTTGCCACTTTTCCCTGATAACTTACCCTATATAAAATTATGTTATCTCTATTCGACTTCGACTTCACTTCAAAAGACTATATAGTTATAGTGGCTGGTATAAACGATATTAAAAAAAAAAGTATCCTTCGTTAAAAATATACTAAGCATGATTAAGTCTTCTTCAAAGACTAATTTTGTTTTTATATCTACACCCATAAAAAATTAATTTTCTTATCGCATACTAAAGTTTAACCATAAGCTAGGAGAATTTGTTAACAGATTGAATGGATGTGTTGAACAGAATTTGTTTTTTATTAAGGCAAATGACATGTATAATTTTCGACGACTTGGTAACAAAATAATTTTCTTTGAAGTAGTTTCTAAAATTAAGTGACCCTTTAATGTGTCAAAAAATGTACTGTTTATAAAGGCGATACACACTGACACCGCGGCAGATAACACAAGTGACTATAGGAATGCAGATATCTTTGTCCTCAATAATAGAGGCCAGGATCGACAGGAATCTCCTGAACAAACCAAGAGGGGCACTGGTGGTTGTGTCAACCCCTCCTTGGACAGGAAAAAAAGCATTTATATGAAATTAATTTTGTAACTGATGTAAATAGTCTGGATGTTGGTGTGGTTGATGAGTGTGGGGGTGACGGTAGTGGTAAGAGGCTGTTTCGTGGCAGAACGAAATGAACATTTTAACAATACGCTTAGAATATTACTGTTGAATGTGCAAAAACAGCAGAACTTGAACTTTTTCTCAATGTACTGAAAATGCCATCAATTATACTTCTAATCGAGCACTGGCTTAAGTTTAATGAACCATATTTTATAAATAACTACACAATCATCTCCAAGCTCTGTAGATCTAATTTTAACCACGGTGGCATGTTGATACTGATTAACAGGGATTTTAATTTGTGTGATTTTGTTAGTGTTGATGAGTTAGTGGATCATTGCTGTGAAAAAGACTTTGAATTTTCCCTTGTATTTTCTAATATTTTGAATCTATATATTGTTTGCATATACCGCTCGCCAAACACCAACTGTGATATTTTCCTTACTAAGCTTGAAGCATTTGTGACTGAGCTACCTCCTCGTGCATCCTTGATTCTTGCTGGCGACTTTAAGATAAATTATGATAATAAGAACCTTCAGGTCGTTCAGAGAGTTGATATCTTATTGAGATCATTTGGTTTAACTATGCATGTTGACACCTATACACGTATAACTAAACATTCTATTTTTATACTCGATTACGTATGCTCCAATAGGACCTGGGGATCTGTTGAGTGTTCTGTATTGAATGCGGGTTTATCTGATCATGAGGCCGTTTATTGTGAATTTTTGTTTTACGATCGAGGGACTAAAGCTGTTAGGAGGAAGGGTCGTGTATTTTCTGGGCGGAACTTCTTAAAACTCTCTTATGCTTGTTCTAGTCTTCCATGGCATACGACTCTGCGTGAGTCTGACGCATTGAACGCGATTCACTGCAAAGTTATTGATGTTTTTAATAGTGTGTTTCCTGTTGTAAATATGAAGATAGAAACGAAAAACCCTGGATTACAAAGGGTCTTAAGGATGCCTCTAGAAATATGAGATGTTTATACTCAATAAGAAAGTTTGCATTTAATAATGATTTCTTTTTAAACTACTTTAATAGCTATCGCAGCATATACCGTAAAACAATAGGACAGGGTAAAAATGCTTAATATAAGAAAATACTAGAATCTGCCAGTAATAGACAAAGGGAGGTTTGGAACATTGTGAATAATCTGCGTGGCAAGGGAGAAGAGACTGTCAGTGACTCCACTTTTAAAGCCGAATCAATAAACTCATACTATTGTACTATTGCTCAAAATATTGCTAAAGACATTAGCCATCAACGCCATGACCCTTTATCTTACCTTGGCAATTCTTCAGCTCGCGAATCTTTTTATTTTGCTCCTGTGGCTTAATGCTGGAGAAGGGGCCGCGGTGGTTTTTTGCGACTTGGCTAAAGCTTTTGACTGCGTCTGTCACGAAACTCTACTACTATAACTCGAATTCTATATTTTCAGAGGACCATTACTGGATTGGTTCAGGTCATACCTCTCGGAACTAGGCCAGAGTGTTTATTTCCAAGGTAGAGCCTCAGGTTAGTTGAAAGTTTCTGCGGGGGTACCTCAGGGATCTGTCTTGGAACCTCTGTTATTCTTGTTATATGTTAATGATCTCCCTCGCATTGTTAGGAACGATCATTGTGCCTCTTTTGCTGCTGATACAACCATCCTTTGGCATCACAGAGACTCCAGGATACTGGACGCCTGTGTGAGTGAAGACTTGCGTTAGATTAAGAAATGGGGTGAATCTAATCTTTTGTCATCCAATATATCGAAGACCGCTATTTTAAACTTTGGATGACGGTTGTGTGATGTTTTGTTAAATGGTGAGATTGTCGTTAACTTATCGGAAAATAGATTTCTTGGTTTGTTTATTAATAACAAGCTCAAATTTGATGTACACATTGTTTTGCCTTGAGAGTCATCAAAAATGAGTTGAATGAATCCGTAACTAGAAGATAATATTTTTCTCTAATAGATTCACATTTGCGCTACGGTATCTGCTTTTGGGGTAGCTGTTCGAAAGCCCTATTTAACACTGTGTTTGTGCTGCAGAAGCGTGCTATTAGATTTATGTGTAGTGTCGGGCCACGGCATTCTTGCAAAACTTTGTTTGTTAGAAAATAAATTTTTAACCTTGACAAGTATTTTTATATTGGAGACGGTGAGTCTCATGCACAAGAAATACTCCTCTCATATTCATTCGCCAGCTACTGTCTCCACCAAAAGTTCGCTTGTCATAAGACTACCAATCCCTACTTATACACTGACTAAAAATTTCATTTTTTATAATAGTAAAAACTTTTTAATAATTTACCTATTGCTATTAGGCAAGTTGCAGAATATAGATGATTTAAGCGGAGGGCAAAGAAACTTCTGATGTCAAAAGCTTATTACACTTTAGAGGAGTATTTTTTGGACAATATGGTGTAACATAAATGACTATTTTAATGTTTAATAACATACTTTAATCTTACTCCATCTTGTTTGTGTTCTTTTTATGATCGACTTTTGCTTAGATTTGATTTTGTACATACCCTAACATATTCTTGATTGTATCTGCTGTTTAACCTTAAAATTCCACCATTTTGTTTTTTAGAACAGTAAAGAAACATTTTATATTTAAGGCCCTTTGTGAGTGAGTATTTGCTTTTTGCTTTGTTTCTGTCAGAAATCGTGTATCATTGTTTTGTTTTTCGTTCTTATAACATAGACATTTTATTATAGGGTTGTTAATTATTTTAGATTAGAATCTTATATGTGTACTCTAAGTTCTTTGTCAACAATATTTTGTATCTTTAGACAATAAAGCTTTCTTTGACTTTGACTTTTGACTTCTCCACTCTAAAATATCTTGTGCTCCATGCTGCCTTTCTTTTCCTTGATGTCTTCGATCTATCTTCTTTGGGATCGTCCGATTCTTTTGGATAGTCTGAGTCTCCATTGCAGTATTTGTTTTGTCCACCTTGTACTACCTTGTCTAGCGATGTGGCCCACCTAGATCTATTTTAAAGTGGCGATACGTTTTATCACCTCTTTTACCTTTGTAAGACGTCGTATTTCTTTGTTCTGTTAGGTTGTCTTGAAGTGATACTACTAACATATTTTGTTCTATTGCTTTTTGAGCGCTTGCAAGTTTGTTAGCAGCTTTTGTGGTTGGTGTACTTGCCTCCATTGCGTATGCCATAACAGGAAGGATATACAGATATAGAACACTTTAGCTTTCAGATTTATAGGTGTGTCAGGGCTTTTAAGAAGTCGGCCAAATACCATCCATGTAACTGATCGTTTTGCTGACTTTTGCTTTTTGGTTTTCCTTACCGAGTTTTGTTTGAGGCCGAGGTATACGTATTCCTCAACTCTATCGATTAGACTACCATCAACGTATGTTTGTGTTTTTCTAGGGGAAAATATTTTAGTTTTGCTTAGGTTTATGCTAAATCCGACTCTTTCCGAGGTTTCTCTCAAGTTTGATAGCATGTCTTGTAGTTCTACTAGGTTGGTGCTGATTAGGACTGCGTCGTCGGCAAAGCATAGTTGGCTAAGATATCTACCATCTATACTTACTACTTTTTTATTCCAATTTAGTTGTTTGAAGACATCTTTTAGAGCCAATGTAAAAAGTTTTAAAGATATTTCGTCTCCTTTTTTTACTGCACGATAAATGGATATCTTTTGTGTTTCCAGATCTCCTCCAATTTTACCTTGTAGTGTGTGTCTTTTTGATATCCTAACGACAACATAAAATACGGGGGCACTCAAATTTGATTACAAATTACGCAATGCTTCAAAGGCTTTTTACGCTATGGGCAAGTCTTAGTTGCAATATACAGGGTGCTCTGAAAATACACTGATTTTTTTTTATTCAAAATATGCCCAAAAGCAGATTTCTTTCGAAAGAAACACCCTGTATAGAATTACTAACTTAAAAAGTTGTTAAAATTTGTTCCTACTTTATTATCCCATACCTATACCTATAACTAGTCAAGTTTCTGATATTTATTTGAAAAAGTTCCTACAAAAAGAAATATCCAGCATGAACCATAACTTTAACCCACGCCGCATTTCATTGCGATCTGTTCAACTTAGAAACGCCAAAAAAGAATTATAATTAAATCTGCTAAAACAGTTAAACATAATATTAAAGTGGCTCAAAACACTGACCATTTACGTCCAATCACTAGGGGTGGGCAAAATAATCGATTAATCGATTAAACGATTGTGAAAATTTTAAATATCGATTAATCGATTACTTTTCGATTATTTGATCATTTTTCGATTAATCATTGGTTTTCGATTAATCGATTATGAATTTTCATAATCCTAGTGAGCAGCCTGCTATGCGAATTCCCCTGGAATAAGCTATCTAATATACCTACATATAAACATAATATAATATTATGCTTTTGTTTCTTGAAGAAAAAACAGTAATATAACGTTAAAATAAAATTTGTGTCCCGTATTATGTTTACTGTTTGCTGGAATTTTTGAAAGAAAACAAAGTAATAAAACAACCAGGCTTACCAAGTGAGGCAAATATAAAAAATTTAACAAAAAATTAAATCATAATGGTATAGAGTGTGCAAGTAAAAAAAAATGGATAATTTTTTTTAACAATTCCTTCATTCATATTTTGATTAACATCAAAATTTGCAGAAAAGAAACTTCCTTTTTAGCAATTTTGGACAGATTATATTATAAATAAATTACAAAATTCAAGAAGATATATTGTTCTCCCAAAAGTTAGAAATACTGCATACTTATAATTATTATGTTTGAAGGTTAGGGACTGTTTTGGACTTCCATTGCCTTTATTTATTTGGATCACAACGTTTTAACTGGTATTCAGGTGAATATAGTTCTGAAGACGACTAGAGAATTACCAGTTTAAACGTTGTGATAAACTTAAATAAACAAAATGAAAGTTCAAAACACGTTTATCACTCAGGAATCAGGACTACACAATTTTTACTTTGATTGTTTGCTGTAAAGTAATTAAGGTTGCCACGTGGCCACCTCGGACCTAGATCTTGCCCGAAGATTTTTAGTTGTTGGGCGGGGGAAGCTAAGCAAGATCAATTCACCAATTAATTGATTATTAATAGATTAATCGATTGTTTCTTATAAAATCATTTGTTTTTTAATTAATCGATTGTTTTTCGATTAATCGAATGTTTTTTGATTAATCGATTGTTTCGATTAATCGATTATTTTTCGATTAATCAATTGTTCTTTGATTAATCGATTGTTTTTCGATTAATCGATTTAATCGAAATAATCAAATATTTTTAACAATCGATAATCGATTGTGAAAATTTAGAATCGCCCAGCAATCACTACGTCAAAATCCGCTTAATATTAACCTGAACTTACCACATTGTCAACAATATTTTAGCATTAGAACATGTTTATGCGAAAAATCAAATCATTGAAGCGTCCGGTTGACTCTTTAGCCATAAACGTCTAATACATAATCCATCGTGAAGCACCTTCTATCTCCCTTATTTTGGATTTATTAAACAATAGTGATTTGAAAAAACCGTTCTATTCCACAGTTAAGAAAGTATAAACTTAAACATCACCCTGTAGAGAGCCAAAACGGATTGGTGTATATTTTTTTTTAAATTAGACTGCAGTAATCGTTTTTCTCCAATACGATTCAAAAAATGTCCCCCTCCCCTGGATGGCAACCGGAACTTCGCTGAGTTTATTTATGTCGTTCATCTTTTATTTAATGAATTACCCACTAAAGCGGTCAGTTAGTTCTGTTAACTATTATAAACGTTAAAATTCTTTGTGTTTATGGAAATAATGAACTCAAATCATGCCTATTTAAGGGAAGTTTCTACAATGTGTGATCGATACGACATATCAATACATTTTTCTTACAGACTGCTTTAAATTAAACAGAAACATATTGCAAGCTTGTAATAATAACAGAAAAGTGAATTCCTTATTTTCAATATTTATCCTTTTAAATAAGTAAGGCACTTGCATCAGAAATAAAAAATATTTTTTTAGTTAACTACAAACGCAACCCCATAAAGTAGCAAACAAAATTTGTATACCGGGTGACAAGGAAGTCGTTTGACAGAACCTCACTTAATTATCGTTCAATATAGGAATTTGAAACTTTAGTAGTAAATATGGTTAAGGGAGATGCAAATTTTCCATCAAGAATATTTTGAGTATCACTTCCAGTTGGACCGGAAGTGAGGTTAGGTCGCTTATTTTAAATGACACCCTGTATATTTTTTTAGATTTTCAAATAGAGCTCTAAATTCCCTTTTCAATGACATATCACAAGTTGTCATTTGTTTTTAAAATGGCGGCGCAGGATACGATTCCCTCAGATTCAAAATGGCGGAGTATTAGCCGCGTGACATAAGTTTTTATCCTATGACGTTTTAAAATGGTAACATTAGGTTATTTTCTTTCGACTTCTAATAAAGTTGAGGTGAAATGTGTATTTAGAATCTCATAGGATAGTTTTAATTTTTATTTAACATTAGCAATAGTCGGGCTCATTTTTCTCCATGATTTTTAATGGAAAGTACCAAATGTCAAAATACCTTGAAATGCTACCGCGAGTTAGTTATTTACAAATGTATAATGCTTTATCAAATTGTAAAAAATTTTAAGAAAACATTTTATAAGAATAAAAACAGACATAAAACTGGGACGCCTATCCAGACGGAGCCAGACATTGACACAGCTGTAATCAGCATCGCTGAACCTAGCAATATGGCCATGGCAAGTGCGTCTACTACAGAAGTGACCGGGTTTTCGAAGTACGGAGCTCTTAGTAACGTACTTAAAAAAAAATATTAGAATATCGAATATTCTAAATAGGGTGTGACCCTAGCATAAAAGTAGAAACGAACAGGGCAACGCTAGTTCGCAGACACTTACAGGAACAAGAGTCCTCTCTCTGGGAAAACAATCAGAAATATCAATTCTGATGATAACAGCATCTATACGATGATGCGGGCTCTGACGCGGAATAGCACGGAACCTATGTCCTTAGTCAGGGTTGTGAATAAAAACAATTTAATTTTAGATCCTAAGGATAAAGTTGAACTGTTCACGGACAACCTTCATTATCAATTTAGCGCGAACCCAACGACGGATCTGCAGAGCGATGCGCGGGTAATCAGAACGGAATAGATTTACAAAACAATTCAAAATTCGATCCAAAATTTGCGAAATGTCGACATTGACGAAGTTAAAAATAATAATATTTACTAAAGCAAAAACGGCGCTTGACTTCGACGGCAAAGCAAAAATTAAAGCACTAAAGAACTTGCCAGACAATATTACTACGGACGTAGTAAACATAGCCCAGGCTATAATTGAAGAGGGTCGCTTCCCAAAAGTGTGCAAAAACGCCAAGGTTATTTTAATATCTAAACCAGGACATGACTTAACACTGGTTGTCAGTTACAGACCAACCAGTCTGCTGCCGTATGTCTTGACAAGGTTATTGATTTCTTATACTAAATTTACCACCAGAGTAGTTTGGGTTTCGATATGCTCATTGCACAGTATGCACAGTGCGCCAAACGACTAGACTGGCGTCCAATATCCTGAAGGGATTCAATGGCCGCTTTAGCACAGGAGCGGTGCTTGTCGACATGCGCAACGTCTGGCACGACGGACTTATTTTAAAGCTGATAAGGTTGGGTATACCAAATTACCTAATAAAGGTTATTCACTCTTTTTTGAAGGACAGGATCTTCGCGATTTCTTCAGAAAATGCGATATTGACAGTGAGACGCGCCAGAGTACCGCAAGGCTGCATCCTGGTGTCGGCCCTGTACATTGTACAAGATCTATACCTGCTATATTAAAAAATTTGGTCAAATATAGTTATACCTGTTTACTAACGATACCGTGGAAAAGTGAAAAATTCGCTTAAACGACGCGAAAATCCAAGTCATCTACTTTCAAAGTCCAGAGTTAAATTTCCTGAAACCCGTTTGTTGATCAAGAACTCTTGGATAAATTGGAGTGATGGCCGCAACCGAGTTGTCTCCCAGTGGTCACTTTTAAATTACGGTTCGGAAAAGGTCGTAGGTAAATTCTCTCCCAAATTTCAGGTAAGCGCAAATAAAATTTTAATATTATTCAATTAATTATAGACTTTATTGGTTAAACAGGCGCTAACACGGCAACACGGCATCTAATCCACCTTTTTGGTTCCAATTCCAGATAATGTTTTCTGAAAGGAAAACTTATGACCGTTTATCACCATAAGCACTTTTCCTTTTTCGCTTGTAACCACTTGCAAACTCATTTTAACTTGTCACGCATAAGAACAAAATTGTACTGATGATATTATCAATTCTTAAACAATTTTAATATTTAATATTATAAATTCTATTGAATGTAAATTAGATCTTTTGTGTACTAATGAGGGTTATGGCTCGGTTTATGGCCTAACAGGGTGACCCGAACCTCGGAGACAACTTACCTACCCTTGGGAGTGAATTTACCTATGGTTATTTTGACCTTTTCGTAATCGGGAGACAACTCGGTTCCTTCCGGAGTGATAACATTAAATACCTGGGTCTCTACTTTGGCAACTCGGTGTCATCTTCTGACTTCTCAACAAATGAAGCAGAGTCGACTTACGTATAAAAACTAACTTATATAAGACTATCATTCGACTAGTAATGACCTACGGAATCCCTACCTTGTGGACTCTTAAGCCCAATTGTATAGGTTGGGATTAACTCAAAAGTGGAGGTTAATCCAGGAGTTAGTAGTAAAATACATTGTTTAACCAGAGGTTACCTCCGACCCTAGGATTAACTCTCAACTCGTGGATTGGGTATAGCTAACTCGCAATCTTGGGATAAGATGAATAAAAATGGCGTACTTTTAACATATGTTTGTTCTTGAACCAATTTAACCTCGGGTTTTTAGGCCTCGTATTGAGAATGTGGACTATTGGATAGATCTAGAATTCGTTGCAACGTTTAGAATATCAAAACCTTCTATAGGAATGCTAATTCAAGTGATTGGCCAAGGCCTACAAAGAGAAAGGTGGTACCAAATTACCAAAGATATTAATGTCTTTGCAACTTACAAATCAAAAAATGCAAAATTAGGTTACTTTTAAATAACATAAACATGATAATTGACAAACGAAATGTGAAAACAGAAAGCAATTTTGATATTCCCATCCCTCTGAAGTTAGCAGTTTTATAGATTAACCCCAGCCTATACAATTGCAACAAAAACCTAACTTAGATTAGCTTTAGGTTTAATTTGAGGGTAAATCCTCGTATTAATTCTATAATTAATTCCAACCTATACAATTGGGCCTTAACAAGACACACTTCAAGAAACTACAGACATTTCAAAGCAAAGTACTTAAAATTATCGCAGACGACCTACAAATGCCCATTTTGACAGAACATTTTGTCAAATTGATTACAAACTACTACAGACGGACTAATTACAATATCATATATATATACACGTGCAATTCCGAACAAACCATATAAGCTTCTTTGGGACTGGCTATTACCTCGACCCTTATGATTAGATATAATTAATAATCAATAGACCGACAACGCAGACCAACGCTTGAAAAAAGCAAAAGGTCAACTCAGCGCCATCTACTCTCTCATCAACAGTAGAAGTAGACTATACTTACGGACATAGACATAACTTTACAAGACTATTATTCGGTCAGTTCTGATTTATGGTGTCGCCCATAGACATCGTAACTAGTAGAGCGAACAATAACAAATAAACGTGTTGTCATCAATGTATTCCAGTGTAAAGTAAATCAACATTCAAGCTGCTCCCCTCCACTTGGTTTGCCAGACTTACGCCACAGAAAACGTAGTTTTCTGGGCTTACTCTGTTAAAAGTATTAACTTCTATGATTAACTAGATGTGGGAAATATATAACATTGCCTAAAACCTTGTAAAAAATCTGTAGTATGGCAACGCAGCAATAACGGATCCGCCCAGATTTCATCATTTTCGTGGCCATCCGCATCGACTCGACAATACTCGGCATAGCGGATGTTGTTTTCCTGGAGTTTTGTCGCATGCATATGTAAAGACAGCGTAATCCCTACTTCCGGCCCCACCTAGCTCCTCACAGCGTCTCGCCACCAAACGATTTTGGCATCATAATTTTATAGCATTTATGAATGGCGTGTCGGATCTATAGTTACGATGCCTATGGTGTCGCCCCCTGGTGCACCTTAAATAAGTCAGCTTTCCGCAAATTTTAAACTTTGCAGAACAAAGTCCTTAGAATCATGACGGGTGCTCCACGCTTTACGATGGTGCATACTCTACACAATGACTTACAAATACCGACAATCACTAAACACATAGACAAACTCATTATCGATTACGACGAACGGACGGACATTTCCTTAAACCCTCTCATTACACGATAACACCTGCACTCCAATCCCAACAAACCATACAGACTGCCGAGAGACTGGCTCACTCCTGTTGTGCCACCTCGTCGCCCCCTTCCACTACAATGAATTAATACAACACCGGACCAAAAATTATTTAAAAGTAACTACTTCCCTGCTGCCCCCTTTTAAATTAACTATAAAGCTAGCTTCTAAAATCAACGCCCAAATTATGTCCTGCTGAACAGCAACCTATTAAGAAATAGAAGTAATAGTCTCAGACTCAGTTAAGAGACAATCATGATCCATATAATCAAGAAATTGGATAATTAAAAGTAGGTACTCACGAACTTCAATTAAATAAGAATTACTTCCAAGCCTAACCCTTATAGAGAAGATCTGCTTAAGACATACTTGGTACTAAGAAAAATAGAGGTAATAAACATATTATAATGCACTTAAAGAGCAATTATATGATCTAAGCTTTCGTTCAAATTCTTCTACTTCTACGACTTTTTTATGAATACAACTGTACACTGTCCTTCTTACCATTCGTCCTGTAGCTGTTTCCCCAAATGATTGTCTAAGTTACCATAAAAAATGCCACGCGTAATTAGGTAATAATTTCCTTAATTTAGCTTATATTTTAACCAACTCTGTAATAAAGAGCCAAAAGTAAGCTAGTTTCTTATCACTAAAACCAAGGAGGTTGTACTTATCTTATGGTTTTATTTCTTATCTTAACATTGTAGACGTGAGGTGGGTGTCTGTTTCGAGAATCTGTTTGAATATTCCAAGCTTGTGCCAGGCTTAGCTCCAAGTGGCCCGTCTCCTTATACAAATTGTTCATATCTGAACATTACCATACTAATAGCTCCTTCACTTTATTCTCCTGCTGTCTAGAGAGCGCCAACTAGCGAGGGCGACGTACGTGAACGAAAGGGGAAGATGATTTAGCGTGTAATTTTTAATTTAAAGTGCTTTAGTTGTGGTAATTTATTTTAACCTAATTTCACGAAGAAAGTTACATTCTTAAAGTTATTTTAAATTACAGATAAAATCTTAAGCTTCGTGTTTTAAGGGGGACTATTTCTACTTCTTTATTCTGAAGTTTAGCTTAGGTTAGCTCAGGTGAGCTTATTGCATGTAGGTTTTTAGGGAAAAAGTACATGGTGGCTTGACCCCTCTAAAAAGCTCTTTGAGGTTACACTGAATAGTGCTAAAATAAACTGTTTTCCTTTAGTGCATGTCAACGTTTTACCTTCTTGTTTATTAACAGCTCTATTAAACTGAATGATAAAGTATAATAAAATCAATTATTATTACTTTTTCACATCCTCCGTGTTAAAATGTTGAATACGCACCTTGTAGATAGGATTAAATGGTTTTAAGATTTACTTCTAGTATAATGTAATACCCAAAATTAGTGTTGACGCTCTTGTATTGCATTTTCTTGGTCTATACAGGGTGTCCGGGAAAATATCTCGGATTCAGATACAACATGAAAAAATAAGATGACAAGTTATTATAAAAATTTTTCTTGCAGACCCTTCCTACGGAGATATGTGCCACTAAAGGACGTCGCTGGAAATCGGTTTTTCTCGAATAACTTTCAAAATACTTAATATAATTTAATAAAAATTTAATGTAATAGACACTAGTAGGGACCTCTTAAAATAGTGTCCTTGAAATATTGTCAACAGAATGGCGGGCTCCACACTATAATTATATTTTTTACACCTCTAGATCACTGTGCGGTGAGGTCGCGGACCACTGTGCCACCCAGTGCCAAGATCAACTAAACAATAGTCAGCACTTTTGGTGTATAAATACCCAAACATTGGGTGGACACGGTATCTTCGTCTTTCCGACTGGTCACCTCCTCTACGATCAGGAGCGCCCATACGCCTTATAGACGCAAAGCAACTCTCCTGGGTCCTTTAACCGTCCACCTTCCCCGAAGACGTAGCCCGGGTTTACCCGGGGGATGCAGCTGAAGGGCTTTAGCTCTTCAGGTGCATCCCAGGTGTTACAAGTGTATAAATGGAACTGAGTGTTCCCTTTAGTTTAAATTGAACCCCTACTTCCAACACCAACTAAACCTCAACCTCGCCAACTTTTCGAGTTTATAAATCCAGCTTTATGATTTTCGAATTTCGTGGTGAATTTAATTGTAAATTAATTCTAACTATGGAATACACGTTTATTAAGTATGCAGATATGCATCTGATGTACGGTCTTATGTCTTGCAACGCTTTAGAAGCCAGAAGATTATATCACGAAAGATTTCCTAATGGTACTATGCCAAACCAGACGATATTTCCAGTTTATAAGGTAACACATATTATTGACTTTCTTCGAAATATTAGGAAAGCTTGGAAAAATAGAACTGATCCTGGTGAGAAGAACCGTACGTACGCCGCAATTAGAGGAAGATATTTAATATGCTGTAGATGACACTCCATCAACGAGCACTCGAAAATTATCAGCACAGTTTAATACATCGAGAACAATAGTTCAGGAAGTTCTTCAAGAACAGCTGTTATATCCATATAATTTGCGAAAAGTACATGAACTGAAGATTTTCCTCATAGAATGCAGTTTGCAAACAGGTTATTGGACCAACAACGAAATAATGTAAACTTTATTAGCATTATTGTTTTCACGGATGTAGCACGGTTTACAAAAAATGGTATCTCCAATTTACACAACCCACATAAATGGGCTAATGAAAATCCTCATACCACTATTGTTTCGCGTCATCAACATCAGTTCCAATCAATTAATATCTTAGCAGGAATCATTGACTATTTTTTGATTGAACCATTCATATTGCCGGAACGCTTAAATGGACAACATTATTTGGAGTTCCTCCAAAACGCTTTTTAGGATTTAATAGAGCACTTACTACTTGAAACCCGCCAAAACATACTTCAGGCACGATGGGGCACCACCTCATTTTAGCGTTGGTGTACGGGAGCACCTGAATAACGTCTATCCAAACCGTTGCGTTGGTTAGATATAGGAGGACCTATTGTCTGGCCTTCTCGATCTCCCGACCTAACGCCGTTGGATTTTTACCTGTGGGGACACCTAAAAAGCTTGGTGTATTCCACTTCGGTCGGCACTGGGGAGGAGCTTCTACAGAGAATCACGTTTCATTGTGATGTGATAAGGACCAAGACTGGGTTATTGTGGCGGGTACAACAGTCCTCAATTCGTCGTGCCCGCGAGTGTATCAGACTTCACAGAGCCCATGTTGAACCCTATTATAGAGATTTTCAATCGTTTCGTTAAGGTGCCTCCTACTACATCACTGCGCTTTTTAAAAATTTCGTATTTTTTCGGATTAAACAACTTTAAATGAAATTTTTCTGTTGTTTGATGACTGTCGTATCACACTTTGTTGTCGAGAAACAAAATAGAAATCATGGTCCTTTTTATTAAAAATAAACCATAAATTCGTTTATAATTATTTTTCTCGAAAACTGTTCATTTATCGATAATAAACAAGAGTACCAGATTTATGTTTTTTAAGTCTTTATCAGACAGGGTGTTAAAAATTTAAGCATTAAGTTATAAAGCTTAGTCCGCCCCTGGTAAACTAAATAAGCTAAATATGTTTTAAGTGCACTATTTTAAGAGGTCCTTACTAGTGTTCATCACATTAAATTATATTAAGCACTTTGAAAGTTATTCAAGAAAAGTCGATTTCCTTCAGGGGCACATATCTTCGTAGGGAGGGCCTGTAAGAAAAAATATTATAGGAACGAGTCATCTTATTTTTTCATGTTCTATCTAAATCCGAGAGACTTCCCACTTTTCCCAGACACCCTGCATATATTGCAACCGGGATATTAATCAATTCTCGGTAGTTTTCCGCACAGGTTGTATATTGCACCCATATTGCAGGTATCCCAGAAGTTTAAAACGGATCTGATAAACCAATTCTGAGCATGAAAAAATTTATACAGTTCCTTGTCAAGATAATAGCGGGCAAAATGAAAACAAGTACTCCGTTTCAAAAAAAATATTTTTTTTTCTAATTTGGTTTCATAAAAAAGCTGTTTTGATATCGTTTTCAGTATCGTAATGAACTTTTTATGAAACAGTTTTCTTTATTTTTCTAAAGTTGGTAATGATGTTCACAAATGTTTTATTTTGCTGTCGTGTGTGTTTGGTTGCATTAATTCTATGAAATGAAGACAAGTTAAAAAAATATCAAATAATCTTACAAATTTACTATATTATAAAACATAGAACTATAAAATTTACCGCAATTTCCCTTAACTTTGGGGAAGACTAAACTAACCTTGCTCCATATTTTAAAATTATGAAGGTTTGTTAGAAAAATTAGACAACTTCGTGACAAAATGGCTGACTCGGAAATAAAATTATTTGTTGATTTCAAGGCTACTATGATAAAGAAATTTGATTGTATTGTCACAACTGGGGGTAACTGAACTGTCACGACTGCGGGTGGATGGTGGGAACTGGCCTCGTCATCGTGGATGCTTCTCTGTCGTTGTGTCAGCTTAATAGGAGGATTAAGCTGCTCGGGAATCAGTAGGCGCCTCCACCATGTCACAACTGGCGGTTGTTTCCCTAACGGGGCGTGAATGAAAATGCTTTGGCTAAAGAACAATACAGACTTTTATTTATATTCGCCAATTATTTATCAGGTAGCCTGGAGGAAACCCAGCATGTCTTTGTGGGGGTGTGGCACTGTCGATGGGGGCTCTCACGGGGTGTGCCTGAGGGGCTTTACGTGGCTCTGCCTCAAGAGGACGGGAGTCGGAGAGGCCTGGAGCTTAGGGGACTCTTGGGGAGTACTTATGGATCGATCAGGAGAGGGGCCTCGAGTCTATGTGACACTTTGGGTACTCCTGTCGCAGGGTAGTTGACCAGTCGTTGAGACGAATGTGCCGTGTCCATCCAATGTTCGGGTATTTATACACCGGAAGTGCTGATTCTTGTTTAATTGAACTTGACATTGGATGGCACAGTGGTCCGCGACCTCAACGCACAGTGGTCTAGAAGTGTGAAAATTATAATTAAAACGTGGAGCCCACCATTTTGTTGACAGTATCACCAACATAAAATTTAGGCCTCAAAATTTTGAAAATTTGTATGTTTTATTTTCTTTTTAAATATGGATTTATTTATTGAAAAAAAATGCCAAAATAGAAAAAATAGTATAAAACACACGTTTTATAAAGCTATTAGCGCACTTGTCCGTTATAAAACTCGCCGCAAGCGGCTCGTTTTCTTACATGAACGCGTCCGCTAAAATGAGCTTTATAAAACTTGTACTTTAATATACCTACTATTTTCTTCTAATACCAGAGATTCCACACAACCACTCAAATTGGTTTTTGTAATCTGTTCAGTTCCATGGTACATTTTACTACTGTATTCCTTCAATTAAAAAAATTACATTCACAGATTTAAGGACATTCAGGGTATTAAAACATTCTTAAAAATATTTCATCAAAGGCTAAGTTAGGTACCCCATAAGGTTGTCTTCATTACAACCATGGTGATTCTTTCTCAAATTCAATTAAACTTTCTGAACTAAATATGAGAAATTTAATAACACCTAAATAAGCTTAAATTAAATTACCTAAACCTAAAAATATTTTTGTTTTCTAAAATAATAATTTAAATATAGGTACAAGAAATTGAAATTTAATTGCAAACTTATCGAATATCAAAAATTGGTAATTTTTGAAATACATAATTATGGAAATAGTGATAAATGGTGTTGTGGCTTGGTCAGATCGATTCCACCAGAGAAGATTTGCATTCACATTATTCAACGTAATTTATTAATATCTATATTTTATAGAATATTTGATCTAAGGGGAAAAGTTGTTTGTATGCTGATAGATTTTTAATTTTAAAAAATTATACCATTATATTTTAAAATGTATTTTTATCCGAGAAACTTCAAAACCGTAAAGACATCGTTTTTTATTCTAAGAACAACTCTAATGACACAAATAATTCACCTTGTAGAGAATAAAAAGCACGTTGACTTCTAAATGAAAATTAGGCTGGATATCTCGATAGAAAGCAAGGGCACGCATAATGATGCTTTTTAGGAACGCAAAGAAGTTAAGGGTTGCTCTTATCAAGCTTTGCGGTAATATTACAGATCCCGCATTGAGTTCGGAATTAAGAATGAAAATATTTGTAAATGTCTTTGGCGTCGCAGAGGGATTTAGTGAAATAAGTTTTAGTTATTAACATTGTCACGTCATAATTCAATTCAAGTAAAGTCATACATTTGCCATGAGGGTATAAGTAATTTACCTTGCAATAAAATTCCCAGAACAGTTCCATTAAACAAACTTAAAAATTGAACCTATGGATTATTATTTCCCGTAATAAGTGTCAAATTATTTAATTTATAAAAGTGATGCCATTTCACCAAGTTAGCAGGAATCGAGGTACTGGACTTGCTTAGATCGAAATTTTTTAAAAAAGGAAAAGATGAACAACTTTACTTATTTTTGAAGTACCTAATTTAATTTCTTGAAAACTGTTTTATCTTAAAAATTTACTTAAGCTTATTACCATTAACAAATCTGGATAGGATTAATAATATGTAAAATACCTTGTATCTTGGGTACAATTATTTTGTATTTTACTTTGGATGCTCGAACATCGACTGTCGATGCACATTTCTATAGTCCGGAAGAAGTCTCACATCCAACAAAGACCTGGAAGAAATTCTGTCTTGGGGTGACACCAATCAAGTAGGATTTAATGCTAGAAGAACCCAGGCATTAAAAAGTTAAGGTTAACGAACCAGATAAAGCAATAGCATTCCCTTGGCTTCATTAATTAATTTATTGGACATCAATTTGGATACTCCTATGTCTTGGCATAATCACGTTTCGGCAATACTTAAAGCAGCCGCTAGAGGCTTGGGATACTTTTCCGAACTAAGAACCTCTATTATATCAAATATTGTCATGGCAAGTGTTCAACTGAGGTAGCCCGCTTGATTCCATCCAGAGCGGTGGATGGTAGAAACACACCACGAACCACTACAGCCACCGGTACGTAGTTCTGCTTAGTGTTCCTCGAATGACACTGTTCAAACATCCTTTTATTTGGAAAACCAGAATACTCGAATTTTTTGTGACATTAGAGGTGTGTTGTTATTTAATTTTTTAGTCCAATAACTCATTTGTATTTATTTCATTTTAGTAAAGGTATTATATTGAGTATTATATTTATTTGCTTGTTTTTTATATTTTCAATTATTTACATTTATTTGAATATTATTTATATATATTGTGAATTTTTATCTCTTCTCTCCTTCTGGAACGATCTCCCTAAAAGCAAGACAAAGGTATTAAGGATGTTCAAACGTTTTCTTTCCAATAGTTCAATATACAGGGTCGTTGGTATGTATGGAAACGGTCGATTATTTCTTAAAGTAAAACAGCTAACAAAAAATTATCAAGACAAAAGTTTTATAGTTTGGTAAAGTCTATTAGAATTAAAAATAGACGAATATACAGGATGAGTCAGAAAGACGTAGAGAAATAAAGTTCCTTTTTTTTTAATGGAACACCCTATATATTAGAATGCTATTGGAGTTTACATAAAATTACAATTATTTTTTAATAAGTGCATTATAAGTCTAAACCTAATAGCTTCCGAGATATCGACTATTAAAAAATGACATTTTTAAATTTTGACAGCTTCTAGCTTTCTAACGGTACGCCATAGAGCAAAACGGCTTACATGTCCCTATCTTACTTTTTTATTATCTTCTTAAAAATACCAACTTCCGTTTAAACCGGAAGTATTATATTTCCGGAATTTGAGCTACATCCGGTTTAACCGGAAGTTGACACTTTTAGAAAGATAGTTAAAAACTAAGATAGGGACATGTAAGCCGTTTTACTCTAAGACGTACCGTTAGAAAGCTAGAAGCTGTCAAAATTTTAAAATGTCATTTTTTAAAAGTTGATATCTCGGAAACTATTAGATTAAAACTTATAATGTACTTAATAAAAAATAATTGTAATTTTATGTAAAATCCAAAAATATTCTAAGATATAGGGTGTTCCATTAAAAAAAAAGTAACTTTACTTCTCTACGGCTTTCTGACTCATCCTGTATACTTAGTTTTTTTAAATTCTAATAGACTATGAAAAACCCTAACACTTTTATCTGGAATATTTTTTGCTAGCTGTTGTGCTTTAAGAAATAATCGACCGTTTCCATACAAACCAACGACCCTGTATAGAGTGGCAAAAAAGTGGTGCATATTGCCTGTAACTTTTGAATTACCTCGTATACGAAAAAGTGATCTTTACGAAAGTTGTTCAGTAAATTATTCACCAGAGTTTTCTCAGTAGAATCCAAATATGCAATCACATGCAGGGTGTTCCATTTAGAAAAAGTAAGTTAGTCTCTATGGCAACCAAACCAGAAATGACATAAAAAATTCATGCAGGTAGAAATGTGGGGAATAATTTACTGAACAACTCTCATTAAGGTCACTTTTCGTATACGAGGTAATTCAAAAGTTACAGGTATTATGCGCGACTTTTTTGCCTTTCTGTATAAACAACTTTTGTATTTAAACTTCGCCCTAAAAGGGGGGGGGGAGGGGGGGGTTGCCTAAACTAACCACTATTTGCTATTTTATTTGTCGATTTTAAACGAGAAATAAATATGTTTATTTTAAACATAAAGAAATTACGTCTACGCTCATGAAAATTAAGGACATTTTACGCGGTAAAGAAAATTAGCTTGATGGAGCTGAACGTCTTAAATTGTTTTAAATAGTTATTATGCGAGGGTGAGAGTCTGCCTTGCATCTAAAGTGACAATCGCGAGTAATATTTGCCCGCAATCACTAGAATAAATTTGAGATAATCCTAACCGAAATTTCTTTACACTTTCTTGAAGAAATCTGTATGTACGTACTGATTTTATTAATAAAACTAGATCGAATTTCTCAACAATATTCTAGTATAAAAATGCGATTTACTACAAATAAATTATAAGATGAATGAGAGTCCAAAATAGAATCAAACATTAGGAATTTTTTCAGTTTTTCGCCTTTTCTTGTTCTTTATGTCATTTTTCATTCACTGCAAATTCCATTTAAACAACATATCCCATGGAGACTTCCATTTAAAATTGCGGCATTATTTTACAGTATTCAAAAATTAAAAATCCTTATTGCTATTTGTAACTGTTCTTTGCGCGATTACTTCCGTCAATCTAAAGATATTTTTAGACTGGAACGATATTTTTTCGGCAACCGTCCGGGAAGTACCCACTTCCCGGACGCTTTTTCTTTGAGAAAGTAGCATTTCTCCGGCCTAGTCCGGGAAGTACGTACTTCATTGTCATTGTGAATATGAAAATCCTGGTAGGTATGATTTTGATAAATGCAGTTGAACATTACCATAGCAACGAAATAACGACTGACAGCTATCTGAAATGAAATTAGTTGACATTTTAATTTTCGAAAGTTTGCATGGTTTTTGGTCGCAATTGTCGCAATAAACTATGGAAAGCAACAGCGATAGTGAGTTTGAAAATGTGCCTTACGAAATTTCCAATGCAGCAGCTGCTGCTACAGCACAATTATTGCCTGAAAAATCAAAATCCAGGTACGAAAACGTTTATGATTTGTTCACGAGATGGATGGATATGAAGAAACGCAAAACTATTACAGAGGATGTAATTTTAGCTTACTTGGCGCAAAAATCTGAAACTGTCAAATCCTCTACCCTGTGGAGCATGTACTCTATGTTGAAAAGTACCATTTTAGTGAAGAAAAATGTAAACATAGCCACTTTCCCAAAGGTAATCGCATATCTTAAAAGGAACAATGTTGGTTATAAAGCAAAGAAATCAGAAGTCTTCAGCAGCGAGCAAATCAACAATTTCATTAGAGAAGCAGATAATGAAACATATCTAATGCTAAAGGTAATTTTAACAAAATATTACAATTGTAAGATATAAAAGTATCAACTTAATTTGCTTCATTTTCAGGTAGCAACAATTATTGGGTTAGCCGGTGCGTGTAGACGGGAAGAACTAACAAAAATGTCAATTGATCTAATAAACGACAAAGAAGACATGTTGCTTGTAAAAATACCAGATTCTAAAACACATATTGAGAGAAATTTTGTTGTAATTGGGCAAGAAAACCTGCTGTTGTATAGGCAATATTTATCTTTACGGCCATCCCATACTCCACATAACAGATTATTCGTGAATTACGAAAAAGGAAAATGTTCGATTCAGCCCGTTGGTATCCACAGTTTTGGGAATCTCGGATTAAAAATTGCAGAATTTTTAAATTTAACCAATCCTTAAAATTACACAGGCCATAGCATGCGTCGAACTTCAGCGACGATATTTGCTGATAATGGTGGAAACATCACAAATTTTAAGAGATACGGTGGCTGGAAGTCTACCAATGTCGCTGAAGGATGTATAGACAATTCACTAACAAACAAAATTAAAATTGCCAAGACCATTCAAAAATTATCAGATGAAAACAATCAATATGAAACGGAAACTTTACCTTCTTGTTCTGATTACAAAAGGCATTTAAATTTACCAAGCATTTTAAACAAATTAAATCCTTTCAATATTAGCAATTGCTCAAACTTTAATATAAATATTAATATAAATAAGAATTAGAATGTTTCTGTTAGTACCTATCTTCTGTTCGAATTTCAATATTTAATACAAATAAGAATTAAAATGTTCGAAATTTTGTTCAACAAAGAAATATAATAAAGAAATGTGTCTCTTTGATTTGTTATTCTACATGGTTGCCGAAAAAATAGTGTACGCAACACGTCCGAAAACAGTTTTTTGAACTCGCAGACTTCCAGAATTTTGTCAACTCGTCCAAAAAAACAGTATTTTCCGGACTTGTTACGTAAATTACTATTTGGTTATTTAATTGAATAAAAGAATCTTTTTAAATTTTGCATTTTTGAGCAAAAATACACTGTGACTCAAATTAAAAGAAAACATTTTTTAATTGTGAATATTATTTTTTTCATTTTGCACTGATTTAATTTATTTTTGGAGTGATGAACTGAAATCGTCTCAGTAAAATGTGTAATTTTTATCAAAATATTTTGAACCGGATTGACAGGTTTTTTTCAACAAACGTGCGCTTATGTTCGTTGCAAACGGAAACTGATTTATTTAAATTTCAGATGATATGTTTTCTTGGTAGTTTAACTATCGATAATTCTCCAGTATAGGTCTCATTGTGAAATATTTTAAAATCAAGAAATACAATTCATTTTGTTCATTGATAAACTAAGACATTGCGGTTATCATTTTGGAAATTTGAAGTAGTTTGAACCATGATCGCAGCATCCATGACCGTTATTAAAAATCAGAGTATCCATGACTGTTATTAAAATAATAAACAATGTTACTTTTAATGTTTTGTACGCTTCGTGACAGCTAATCAGTACACAGTGGCAGTCTTAAGTGAAGAGGATCGAATTATTATCAAATATTTTCGACAAAAACATAATTACGGTGCAAGAAAAATTGTAAGGGAGTTTCCTGAAAAAATTGGTATGTTGGAACGGTTGGAAAGTTTTTAAGATATCTTAGAGAAAATAATGCAAGAAAAATTGTAAGGGAGTTTCCTGAAAAAATTGGTATGTTGGAACGGTTGGAAAGTTTTTAAGACATCTTAGAGAAAATAATGCATCCATAAAAATGAAAGTTAGAGGGGGAAGGAAGAAAATTTCTAGAACTCAAGGATATATTACCATGATAAGAAATATAGAAAATGTACGACCTGAAGAATCTGTAGGTACCAGAAAAATAGCGAAAAGAACAAGAATTCACCGTTCTATAGTCCAAAGAATTATAAAAAATGATTGCCAACTTAAAGTCTTTAAAAAAGTTTACTGTCAAAAACTTAATGCCAATGTGAAGGAGAAACGATTAGAAAGATGTAATATATTACTACGAAGATTCCGTTCTCGGGAAAATATCGCAAATATATGGTTTTCAGATGAGAAGATGTTTTACTTGGGGCGCCAAAGAATACACAATATAATCGGGTATACGCAAATAAGCGAGTAAAGAGGGAAATCCCTTTGGAAAATCTTATAATCGAGAGAAGTCACTTTTCACCTGGTGTAGTGATCTCTGTGGCAGTTTCCAAATTGGGGAAGTCAAGTCTTATTGTTGTAAATGCCGGAGTAAAACTCAACTCGAATGCGTATCAACAACAAATTTTACATCACTTGCTTCCTGAAATTGAAGCAATCTGCGACGATTACGTGGTCCTTCCTATACCTGCCGGAGTACAAGAATGTTTTTGTTTGAGCAATGCCCCGATTACATCGAACCGGAGATGTGGCCACCCAATAGTCCAGACTAAAACCCTGTTGAATATTCCATATGGGGAATTTTAGAGGCAAATGTTCAGAATGGTTAAAGGTTTAGCACCATCGAAGAACTAAGGGAAAGGTTACATTTCTGTTGGAATAATTTTAACCAGGACATAATCAATGCAGTTATTGGCCTATAGCGAAGGCGACTGCAATCGGTGATAGAAAATCATGGTGGTCATATTCATAATGTTATCCTGTAAATATTAGGACTACTTTCGATTTTAAGTGATAGTTAGTCTTGATATCATTAATTGTTAATATTATTAAATTTGTTAATTAAGATTGTAGAAAATAAATTGTATTTCTTGAATTTTAAAATCTTTCACAATGAGACCTATACTGTAGAATTTTCGATAGTTAAACTATCAAAAAAACGTATCATCTGATATTTAAATAAATCAGGTTCCGTTTGCAACGAACATAAGGGCACGTTTGTTGAAAACGACCTGTCAATCCGGCCCAGTTCAAAATATTTTGATAAAAATTACACATTTTACTGAGATGATTTCAGTTCATCATCACTCCAGAAATAAATTAAATCAGTGCAAGATGAAAAAAAATATTCACAATTAAAAAGTGTACTCCTTTATTTTGAGCCACACTGTATATCAATTACTGCGACTCTGAGACATGTACATTACAAATACGTGGAGAGATAATAAAAAACTGTAACGGTAGATTAAATAAATGTCCAGTGCAGTTATTAAAATGCATAAAGAAATAGCTATTTGTGTATTGAGAGCCCAAAGTGATACATTGCCGCTCTGAGCGAAAAGTTTGAGCGACCTCGCGAGAGCGGCAATGTCACTTTGCGCTCGAATTACACACATGATTTTTTCTACATCCGGTCTTTTTGTAAAAATGTTTGTTAAAATGTATTTACTAGAAAATAAAAGTTACAAATTGCATAAGTACCTACGTATTATTTATTTAAATACCGTCTTACTGGTCACAAAATTGTCGACATGTGTCAAACACCCCTCAACGCCCACGTTTAAAATTGGATCAAACATGAGGAACACCAGATGCTTTATGATGGTTGTCAAGTTAATCAGGCAAGCGAGCGTCTGGTTACTTTGTCGCTCGGCGAGCGGTAAAGTGAACAAAACGCTCGCTCCTCGGAAAAGTGCTACTTTGTGCTTTCTTTTGGAAGCGCAAAACTGTACTTTGCACTCCGTTGTAGGAATAACAGGTTTTAGAGTTGTATAAAGTTAGTGAACGACGGTTGTAGTAAAAACACTAAAAATAGTGTACGTATTGCGGCTCGCCTTGAATTATCATTCTCGTCCAGTCAAATAGTGCTTTCGGGACTTGTTACGTAAATAGCAATGAAATACTTCTCACTTTCAGTGTTTCATCCGGTAATGTGACAGATAAAAGTATGTTCGGGACTAAACAGCAACTGCTATCGCTTTCGGAATGAAAAATTGTACTGGATATAGCTGCTTTCGGGATTTCTGAAATGTACGTCCATAACAGTTTTTAGTTTCCTTCTTAATATAGGTATCTATTATTCGATTTTATTTCACTAAGCCATGGTAATTATTAAAAGTTATAAAATTAATTATAAATGTATAGGTATGTATGATTTATTTGTTGACCCATTTAGTTTGTTTGTATTCGCGAAGGGCTGTTGTCGTTTGTCTGTTTAGTATGTTATATGCGTGTATTTCTCCGGGGTTGTTGGAAGAGTCTGCGGGCTTTGTGTTTGTCAAGGATTAGTTGTCGAAGGTGAGGGAGGGAGGAGAAAGAGTGATGTGATAGGGAGTAGATCTGGGGGGAGGGGGTTAGGAGGGTGCTGGATTGTACGGCTTGGGTGAGGTCGCTCTCAAGTCTGAGGACGGCCTCGTTCAGCTCATGGTTGGAGGTGATGGGGGATAGGTGGACTTTCATTTGTCTGTTTAGTTGGTTCCAGTCGAGTTCGGGTCGGGGGGAATTTTTTGGAGGGGGTTGTGGCCTAGATTCAAAATGATGGGGTTATGATGGAGCCTTCCTGTAAGGAGGTTATGTCAAAGTGTGTGTCTATGTTTTGTAGGAGAGCACGATCTAGGGTGCCGGAAGGGATGAATTTCCTGGGTAGAACGTTGGCGTTGGAGGCTTGCGATGACCGCTCCAAGGGCTTCCGTCGCGGCGATTAGAGCGGCCGTACACGAGCCACATTTTGCAGTCGAGGTAACCGCAAAATTGCGATCGCGTCTAGGCAAACTGCGGTTCACCATTACAAATAGTATAGCCTCCGTATACGGGCTTCCAATGCAGTCGAAAGCAGCAACTGCAGTCTGCTTGCTGCCCACTCCCGCCGAGTGGTCATAGTAACGCGCGCGCCGATACAGACGTACATGGACCACAATTTTGCGGTTGAATGTTTTGGTATTCGATTTTACTATAAATAGCCGACGAATTCGTATGCTATTCAGTCATTCACGGGGGTTCAAAAGTATAAGATCAAATTAGCTGCAGTCATCATATGACGTCATAACTCGAGATGATGAGTTATTTTCACAAGATTTAATTGTAAATACGTAGTTTAACGGAAAGTTCCTAAAGCATAATCTGGGACTTTCTTGGGAGTTGTCCAAATAATTATCGGACCAATAAAATATTAGTTAAAGTTTCGAAGTCGTTTAATTTTGTGTTTTTAAGTTGAATAAATACTTAGGCATAAAAAGTGTTATTAGTCAGATATTATAAAGGGTCAGAATAAGATCAATATAATATACAGAGTTGAATAAAAGTTTTGAAACATTTTATTTACGTTTTAACAAGGCTGTTGTGATTTAGACACATGGCCTTAAATTACGCAGCAGTCTTCGACAGAATGCAAGACGTGTTGCTACCGTCTTCGCCGAGCGGCTTCCTGGAGGCCTGGATCACCGATGCCATGGGTAGTGCATTTCCCAATGGACAATCAGGACTCCAGGGAGTCAGCTACGACTCTTCCGTCAACGATACGGGGGTGGCGAAGGGCCCAGACCGAGATGCCATCTCATTAACAGGTGAACAGGACCTGTTAGGGTACCCTAAACCTCCGTCCGACTGCCGGCCGAGTGGCAAAGAAGTGGCAAGCGACCCAAACCCCGTGGGTGACTCACCGCAGGCAATAACAACTAAGCCTGAAGAAGAGGATCTCTGGTCGTGGTGTGAAGATATACAGCCGTGGGGAATGCTGGGTGAAGCGGAAGAAAAACAGGAATATATTGAATTAGCTGATCGTCAGCGTATAAGAAACTGTGGTGCGCATGCGTCAGAGCTACCTGGGAACCTAGACGTATCGTTGCATTACATGGCGCCCGAGCGAAAGACCGTTAAAGGCAAGGAAGACTTAAAGCCCTTCGATGCGCCTAGGTCAAAGACCCATTTTAAGGAAGTTAAGAAGTTTAAAGAAGAAAAAGAAGTTTTGAAATATGACGTGCCTGAAGTGGTGTCACATCAAACAGAAGTAGATGCGGAGACAGTCTTGTGGTTGCATAGCAAGTTAGAGAAGGAGGCCCCCGGAGATGGGCGGTGGATAACCGCACTCCTAGGGATTGTTGGGACGCAAGCAATGGACCCGGTTGCCAGGGACCTGCGAGAAAGTATCCAAGGAGGAGCTGAGGTGCCGCTGGTAGACCGCTTTGGAGTTGTGGGGCGTCAGGAGGAAGACGGAGTGGCGGTGTGGTGTCCAAGGAACCACAGGCGAAATATACTCGACTTGGCTCATGGAATACGCCACAATACTAGACAAGGAATGAAGGAGATTATCAAGAAGTGGTTATGGTGGCCGACGACAGACAAGGATGTGGACACGCACTTTAGTCAGTGTTTGTGTTGTCAGCATTTCAAAGAGGATGACCTGTGCCACGGAATGTTAAAACCGTGGGGCACAGTTTTAATTACACTTATTGAAGATTTACCCAGGACTAGACACAGCAGATTTACAGCACTCTACTGTGCAGTTGATGTATTCAGTGGCTTTGTAGAAGCAAGACCACATAGAAGTATTCACCCAGCTTCGCTGATAGAATTTATACAAGCTGAAGTGATTAGCAGATGGGGAACACCCACTTTGTTGATGCTAGCGCCAGATGTGGCGAAGTATAGAGAAAAGATAGCCCATGCAACCAACATAACAACGGTTGGCACGGCAGAGAAGTCAATGATGTCCACAATGATACCATTTGAGAAAATGAAGACCAGAATTTTAGCGTTGACCAGAGACGAATGGCCTCTACAGTTGCAGTCCTTGCTGAACCAAGCCAGGAGCTGCAGAGATGCTTTTAACGGAGCCACAGCCAGAGAGATGGTGATGAACACCAAGACGATCCTCCAGACCCGAACGTTCTAAAGCGTAGCATAGAGTAGAAATGGAGCTACGGCCAGAGGGATGGCGATCAACACCAGGACAATCCTCGAAGAAACAGATGAAGAAAAGTGTACATATTAGTTAGGTAAATTGTAACTGTAAATATTTTGTTGTTGTTGTTTATTCGACAACAGCTAAATTGATCTCTAAGGGGGGGGGGGGTGTTTTGGTATTCGATTTTACTATAAATAGCCGACGAATTCGTATGCTATTCAGTCATTCACGGGGGTTCAAAAGTATAAGATCAAATTAGCTGCAGTCATCATATGACGTCATAACTCGAGATGATGAGTTATTTTCACAAGATTTAATTGTAAATACGTAGTTTAACGGAAAGTTCCTAAAGCATAATCTGGGACTTTCTTGGGAGTTGTCCAAATAATTATCGGACCAATAAAATATTAGTTAAAGTTTCGAAGTCGTTTAATTTTGTGTTTTTAAGTTGAATAAATACTTAGGCATAAAAAGTGTTATTAGTCAGATATTATAAAGGGTCAGAATAAGATCAATATAATATACAGAGTTGAATAAAAGTTTTGAAACATTTTATTTACGTTTTAACAAGGCTGTTGTGATTTAGACACATGGCCTTAAATTACGCAGCAGTCTTCGACAGAATGCAAGACGTGTTGCTACCGTCTTCGCCGAGCGGCTTCCTGGAGGCCTGGATCACCGATGCCATGGGTAGTGCATTTCCCAATGGACAATCAGGACTCCAGGGAGTCAGCTACGACTCTTCCGTCAACGATACGGGGGTGGCGAAGGGCCCAGACCGAGATGCCATCTCATTAACAGGTGAACAGGACCTGTTAGGGTACCCTAAACCTCCGTCCGACTGCCGGCCGAGTGGCAAAGAAGTGGCAAGCGACCCAAACCCCGTGGGTGACTCACCGCAGGCAATAACAACTAAGCCTGAAGAAGAGGATCTCTGGTCGTGGTGTGAAGATATACAGCCGTGGGGAATGCTGGGTGAAGCGGAAGAAAAACAGGAATATATTGAATTAGCTGATCGTCAGCGTATAAGAAACTGTGGTGCGCATGCGTCAGAGCTACCTGGGAACCTAGACGTATCGTTGCATTACATGAACTTTTCAGTGCCTGTGAGATCGTTGAGCGAAATGGACGAACAATTTGATACCGACGATTTTATAAGCGAAATTCAAAATTATTCCTGCATATGGGATTACAAATGCGAATCCTACAGTAACAAATTGGAAAAAAATAATGCATGGGCCAACATTTGCCAGAAATTCACAAATAATTTTTCTGAGAAATCGGTAAAGGAAAAAAACGATATCGGTAAGTTTTTAATATTTATTCTTAAAAGCTAATTTACCACATTTTTTTAATATAAAAGAATGGCAACACTGTGTTTTAATAATTTTATACAGGGTGCGGATTTTAAAGCATTACATTGCGTTATCTCAACAACGGTTTGTTTTATCTTAAGAAAATCCAAATGCAAAATGATACAAGCGGACACATTTTAATAACGTATTTGTGACATTTATCCCCACTCCACGTTGTGACTGGAAGGGACGGCAAGTTTTATCTTTTTGTGAAAATAATCCAAATCGTTGTATACCTAGTACACTATTGCATTTTACTTACATCTAAATTTTAGTTAATTGCCATTCTAGTTTTCCCTCGTCACTTAAAAAATATTCAGCGTATTGATCCCGAATAGAATTTAAAAATCGTCCACCTTGGCGAGTTTGGACAGAATTCTCTTGTAGATCTTGCAAAGATTCCGGCAGTGTCAAAGTTTCTTCAAATTGATAACCATCCCTTTCACGAACAAAATTATGAAGAATGCAACATGCTTTTACAATATCCATGGCGAAATCAACAGATACATTCATTGGTCTATGAAAAATCCTCCATTTATTTGACATTATTCCAAAAGAGCATTCAATATACCTCCTAGCACGGGAAAGACGATAGTTAAAAATTCTTTTATTGTTGGTAAGATTGTTTCCTCCATATAAGCGTAATATATTTTCTGAAAGGCTAAAAGCCTCATCACCAACAAACAAATAAGGCAATCGATTTCCTCCGTCTGCGATTGGCTGGGAAGAAGGAATATTAAGTGTCTTTTGTTGTAGTCCTTCATAGAAAGAACTTTCTTTAAAAATAGATGAATCGCAATGATGAACCTATGTCCACAAAAGTAAACATGTAATTGGAGTCACAAACGGCTAATAAAATAAAAGAAAAATATTTTTTATAATTGAAGTATAAAGATCCGCTGTCTGTTGGCTTAATAATTCGAATGTGCTTTCCATCTATGGCTCCGATACAGTTAGGAAAATTAGCTCGTGTTTGAAATCCGTGTGCAATGCTTAGCCATTTTTCTTTTGTTGGTTGAGGTATACAAATATATTTCAAATTTATCCATATTTGCTGGCAAACATCTCGAACGATTCCTCCAATTGTGGTAGATCCATATCTATACGAATACTCTAAATCCTTAAATGTACAACCTGTTGCCAAGTACCTTAAAGAAAATAAACACTTTTATACAAAAAATATACCAATACCTCCGGCAAAAGATCGTTTAACTATTTTTTTTTGCAGGCAAAGTATTGCAAAGAAAGTGGAAGACATTAAGAGATGGATTCAACAGAGAGGTGAAAAAGAATAAATCTACTGCGAGTGGCTCCGCAGCATCTAGTAAGAGACAGTATGTGTTTTTTCACCAATTGTCTTTTTTACTGCCGCTGGCAGAAGCCAGGGCTAACACATCGAACAGCTTGGTAGACACTCCTACTGAAAATAATGAAGAGAAGGACAACCGTGAACCATCCAACAGTCAACCGCAAAAACTTAGACGAAAATCCCTTCAATCTTCGGAAGATAAACTTGAGCGATGATGACAGGTATTTTCTTTTATCACCCCACAAAGATTTTAAAAATATATCTGAGGAATTGAAATTAGATGCAAAAACTGAAATGATTGGCGTATTAAAGAAATTTAAGGGAATGTCGTCTACACCAGTTTCTTACTTTAATAACATGCCTGAACATATGATTCGAAACCCTTATAACCAGCATATAAATAAGCCATGCATTCCTTCCACATCCCGACAATTCCACCGTTATAATTATGAAACATTTCCACCTGTCAGTACCCCGCTTGCTTCTCCGCAGGATTCAATATTGTCAATGGAATCTGCACACACCAATTCCTCATTTGAAGATGTATTTCAATATTTATTAATAAAAATTAAAAACATTTACTTAAATCTAGTTCCTTACCTCAATGTTACAGCAAGCCTTTCTTCAGCCGAGATACTTTTTCTCATATTTGTGTAACAACGTCTAATTTTACATGTCAAAATAGTAGTTCATCAAACGAACTAATTGACATTCTAAAGTAATTAAAAAATTTTGTTTCGTCTCTCTTCAGTTTTTCAAATAAGTTATAAAAATTCCCTTCTTGTCGTTGAGGAACCAATAGTGGATGTATCCACAGCAATCGTACTTTCCTACGCCTTCTTTTTCTTCTCAAGAGAAGAAGTAGTAGTGTTTCTTCCTCAAAATCCATTTTAACTCTGATGTCCAAATTTTGTCTGCCGTTTCATCAGATTGTGACCGCCTCGAAGTGCGGTTGACCTAACGGCAAAGTGCAGTTGATGCAACCGCAAAGTAACCACAAAATTGCAGTCAAGATGTGGCCCAATCAACTTCAAATTGCAGTCGGGTTGACCGTAATTTTGTGTTTACCTCGACTGCAAAATGTGACTCGTCTACGGCCGCCCTTTTAGGCTTAATAACTTTTTTATTTTTAGTCCGACTTTAGTGATTTTTATATAGAATTGTAGGTACAACTATCGACTTTAACGTGTCTTTTACCAATCTTAAGTAACGTTCATTATTCCGCATATTATACAAGGATAATCGAAATATTGTTTTTTTTTCTCGAATTTCAAAACACCCTGTGGAATAACCAAGTAACAAAATTATTTTAAAATACCAGTTTTCATTTAGAGTAATCTATTCTTTACATTTTGTTTTTTGGTTCATGTCAATACATGAATTCAGTCTCACACAAATGCATAATGATCTTGGTTATCAATAATTTAAATTTTTACATAGTTTCTAATGCAATATAAATTCAGAATTTTTTTTTACAAGGTGGCTGTGTCTTTCGTTGTTTGAAACTTTATTGTCAGTTTGACAGTAAATTTGTGTATTTGCAATGGTTTTAAGTGCTGAAAATTGTGCGAAAGCTTTAGCTTTAGTGGATGACGGGCGAAATTATGGGTATGTGGTCGGACTACTTAATTTCAGCCGCTCTACCATTGAAAGAATAAATAAACGCTTTAGAGAAACAGGCAGAAATACAGGAAGGGCGGGTAGTGGTACGCAACGCAAGACTACAGCAATTGATGACCGGTTTCTTGTTCTTAATACCCTTCGCAATCGCCGGTTGACTTCAGTACAGGCGAAAAATGAACTTAGAGAAGTTTGGGGTAAAAATATCAGTTCTTGGACCGTTCGTCGAAGATTACAGGATGTCGGTGTAAAGTCTTGCAGACCAGCAACAGGCCCTAGATTACTCCCACGTCATAGAGTAGCAAGGTTACAGTTTGCTCGTGAACATGTGAAATGGAATTTGGCGCAATGGAACAGTGTACTTTTTACCGATGAGTCTAGATTTTGCCTACACTCACCAGATGGACGAGAGCGAGTATGGAGACGTACGAACAAACGATTTTCTGAATGTACGTTCAGCCCCCGACTTAGTTATGGAGGAGGTTCCGTGATAGTTTGGGCAGAAATATCACGTAAGGCCTGTACTGAATTAGTATTTATTAATAGACGATCGCTGACCGTATAGAGGTATATTGAGGAGGTTATCGAAAAGTATTTAGTTCCTTTTGCTTCATTTATCGACGATGGTTTTATCTTGATGCAAGATAATGCTCGACCACATTCAGTGCGTTACTGAATATTTGTTTGAAGCTGAGATTGAGAAAATGAACTGGCCAGCATGTTCTCCAGATTTAAACCCTATAGAGCATGTGTGTGACATGCTCGGAAGACGCGTTAGAAGTCGAGTAGTGGTACCAGCGACATTAAACGAGCTTCGTGCGGCACTTCAGGAAGAACGGAGGAATATTCCGCAAAGCGACATTCGCGGGCTCATCGATGGTATAAACCGACGTGTCCAGGCAGTAATTAGGGCTAGAGGAGGCAATATAAAATATTGACGCATATTTAAGTTCAAATTAATTGGTAGTTATTAAGATTGTTTCCGAGAATCATCATGTATTTTTTTAATCTTATGCATGCTTGTTCCCAAATTAATTTGTAATTAAATATTGATTAGTACAATAGTTTTTTCTGCGTCTTGATAATATTTTGGCCATCTTGGCAGATCAAACATTTTATTTTCGTTCCAACAATAATGAAATTACGAAAAAATTTAAATTATTGATAACCAAGATCATTTTGCATTTGTGTGAGACTGAATGCATGTATTAACATGAACCAAAAAACAAAATGTAAAGAATAGATGACCCTAAATGAAAACTGGTATTTTAAAATAATTTTGTTACTTGGTTATTCCACAGGGTGTTTTGAAAGTAAAAAAAAACAACATTTCGATTATCCTTGTATAATATGCGAAATCACCAACGCTAATTAAGATTGGTAAAAGACACGTTAAAGTCGATAGTTGTACCTACAATTCTATAAAAGAACCACTCAAATCGGATTAAAAATAAAAAAGTTATCAAGTCTAAAACTTAATCAAAATTTTGTAATAACCGTTTTCCTTGCAGATGAGTGTATTAATATAAACAAGAATTAGAATGTTTCTAATTTTGTTCTACAAATAAATATTATAAAGAAACGTGCTTTATTTATTTAATATTCTACACGGTTGCCGAAGAAATGTACGTAATACTACCGGAAACTGTTTTTTTCGGACTAATTACGTAAATTACTACTATAATTGTTATGAGCAGTCTGAAATTTTTATTTTTTGGCAAGACTCGTTTGTTTCTTTCTTGTACTTGCTTTTTTAAGTTCAAAATTTTCAAAATAGGCCGGTCTGAAGTTTACAACTCTTTTGTGAATCTGATTGTGGGTTACTTTTAAGGATGAAAATATTTGTAACGATTTAAATCTATAACATAAAATCAGGGAGTTCTTCCGAATAATTTAACTAAATTTGAAGACAGGGGTGGATGCCACGCAGAGCAACAGAGATGACTGATTTCATCCACAAACTTCAAATCAACTTTATTCGAAATCAGTTCCGGAACGGCAATCACCGATGACAGATTTATGAAAATATTTGTTGGAAACGGTAGTTATTTTAAATATTCGCCGGCATCATTCGATTATGCAGATATTCGCATAAAACAAAATCGACTTCGGCTCCGGAGCTTGTTTTGCGGCTTCCGATGGTTTTGAGAAAAAGAAAAACCATCTATTTAAGACATAAAAACATAAATATGCCCAAACTTTAGGTTTTTGTCGATGCTATTTATTTCTTATTTGCATTTCGAATCGCCTGCCGTCGAATTTTTATTACCAATATAAAAAAAAATCTGACGTATTTTCTTCTTTGTCTATTTATTGTCGTAGCGCACGGAAAAAATAAAATTCTAGAGCCTTAAATGAGAAAGTCACCTTTTGCAGTTAGGTGAGCTAGGCTAGTTCTGCTCGGCGCAATCTAGTATTGTATTGTAGTGTAATATTGCATTGTTATATTATAGGCAATGATATATTTTAGATTCAGAGGTATCATCATGTTCTCTTAATCCAAAAAATAAAATTTTGAAAAATTTTTATTGAACCGGAATACACAGGGCATCCGGGAAAATGTAGGTTATTTTTCGAATTTAGATAGAACATGAGAAAATAAGATGACTAGTTCCGAGAATGGGGCCTGACAGTCAATATAAATAAAACAAAATATCTATGTATAGGCACCCAGGACGGAAATTTGGAAGTGGATAATGGTCAGGAAATTCTGCAATGTCAGGAATATGAGTACCTAGGTATCACATTCGACAACACCGGAACAGATGTGAAAGAAATAGAAAAACGAATAGTTAAAGCTAAAAAAGTAATCGGATGCCTAAATGGAATTTTATGGAGCAAGGAAATAACAAAAAAGAGGAAGTTTAGTATATACGAGACAATGGTAAAAAGAAGTCTTCTGTATGGAGCAGAAACTTGGAGAATTACAGACAGACAAAAGAAGAAAGTAGAGGCAGTTGAAATGGATGACATTAGAAGATCCATGCCAATCTTACGAAGAGACAGAATAAGGAACGACCCTATTAAACAACAAATGGGAATAGAAGGTACGATAGTTCAGGACATTGAAAAAAAAAACAACTTACCTGGTACGGACACGCAGAACGAATGCCAAATAATAGGTGGCCAAGAAAAATACTGCATTGGCAACCAACAGGTAGAAGGAAACGAGGAAGACCAAGACTGGAATGGCAGAAAACCATACAAAAGTCCATGAGTGAAAGAAACCTCTCACCAGAAGATTGCGACGATAGAAGAGGATGGAGATTAGGTGTCGGACAACGAAGAAAGACGTTCTAAACCGGCATATATATATATATATCGAGAGGGTAGTCGTTGCTGACTAGTTAAGAGATAAACTAGTGAATATTGGGGAGTGCAGCAAATGAAAGAGTACTCTTTAAAGTTATTCCAAGCTTTCGGAAATCATATATTTCATTTCCATCCTCAGGGAGACTACAATTTATATAAATTAAGATTAGGAAACTTCATTAGAACAATAAATAAATGATTTTACTTACAACTTTTTTGAGATTGTTCATAAGGATGTTCGTAGAATTAATATAGGACATGCGAGAAGAAAACGTGTTGAAACCCAAGTCAGTTACAATTAAAATCAAAAATTGGAGACAATACTAAAAACATTGTATATGGACGTAGAAACACACAATTTAAAATAAAATCAAAATTTTGATGTTCACATTTTGAAAATTCGTTACTAATTTGAAATTATGGAATTATTTAGCGGGAAATCATGACTTGCGTGCCTCCATTTTAAGTGACTGGTAGGTTAGGAAATACTGTCATTTTAACATGTCATTAAAATTGTCAAAAATATTTATAATGCGGTTTACAATAAGAATAATATTAAATAGAGAGAATTACGGATTTAAGTGTTATCGTGCAGCAAACCTGAAAAATCGTTAAAATGCATTTATATGAGGTTCGAACTATTATCATTAGTATTGATTGTACGTAAGTTTTTATCTAAGTGGAGCAGATATGAATAAATTACACTTAAATGTTGGATATCTGTTCTTTTGTTCATACTATTGGGTTCTTGAGCAATAAATGTCATTTCCAAAAACAGTCTTTTTTTATAATTATTTTGTGAGGTTAGAATCTCAGCTGAATTAAAATTAATGTTATGGTCCATATTATTTGCATGTTCAGCAAGGGCACATCTCTCTGGATGGTGTCTACAGTCACTCTTGTGGTTAGTGATTCTGCTAGACAAGGGCCTAGTAGTTTGGCCTATGTATACTTTATTACAGTCTGCACAAGGGATTTTGTAGACAACATCTGATAGTTGGTTAGAGTGTGTTTTGTCTTTAAGTTTGGAGTGAATAGAGTTTATTGTAAGTACAGGCTTGTATGCAATCTTTATATCATTGATTTCTCTGAATAGTCTAGAAAGTTTTGGAGTGATATCTCTTATGTAAGGCAATGAAGTGAACTTATAGTTTATAGTCGCTTCAGTTATATTTCTGTTTGTATTATTGACAATGTTCACGTTGGGTGCTTGTGTTAGAGTGGAGGACGTGCTGAATAGTATCTTTTTTACCAGTGTGGCAGGGTATGAATTATTAATGAACAGATTGAGGAGGATGTTAAGATTCTTATTTAGGAAAGATGGGTGTGAAATTTTCGAAACTCTCGTTTTCATTTGTTTTATTAGGTTCACTTTAATACTATGTTTATGGTAGGAATGGTAGTTTAGATATCTACCTGCACTACAAGGTTTTTGGTACCAGTCTATGGCAATTGTGTTGTCTATATTGCGTATAAATCTGGTATCTAGGAACGGAACTGACTGTGATTCATCTTCCGTTTCTATTGTGAACTGAATATATTGATCGTAGTCATTGAGAGTCTCTACTATTTCAGTTAAGCCATCTGCAGGAAGTGCAATGATGATATCATCAACATATTTTTTTAAAAAGAAGGGTTTGAAAGAAAGGACTGGTAAGACAACATCCAACAGGTCGTCCATGACGTAGTTAGCCAAAATGGGTGATATTGATGCACCCATAGGCGTGCCAAAAGTTTGTTTGTAGAAAGAATTGTTAAAAGAAAAGTAAGTATTTTCGAATAGAAAGGATATTATTTCTAAAAAAGTTTCTCTGTTGATATTACAGAAATTACTGATGCGATGCCAATTATTGTGAATCGCTTTCTTTGCAGCGTCAAGATAAACGTTGCTAAAGAGGGAGACCACATCCAAGCTTGCCAGGACATAATTCATAGGCAATTGTAAGTTGTTGTAAGTGCTAGCTATTTCAAAGGAATCTCTAATGTAATATTCATTATTGTAGTCATACGCTTTTGTGAGAATGTCTGTAATAAAACCTGCAATAAACTCAGTGGGGGCGCCTATGGACGCTACAATAGGTCTTACTGAAAGGATTGGTTTGTGTATTTTTGGAAGCGAATAAAATTTTGGAGAAATGCCCTTATAATTAGTTAGTTTCTTTTTTGTAGATTCATCTATTTGGTTAGTATTGTGTAATTTTTTAATTAAGTTGTTGCATTTAGTTTGAATAGACGATGTAGGGTCATTACGTAATTTAGTGTAAGAAGAATTGTTATTTATAATATCATCTGACAATTCAATATATTGTGCTTTGTTCATCACTACTGCAACATTGCCCTTGTCAGATCTTGTTAAGATGATATTAGGGTTATCTTTAAGAAACTTTTTTGATTTTTTATATAGATTATGGATTAATGAATTATGTTTTATGTTTGAATGTATGTGATTGGTGATGACATTAGTCGCTCGTGCTATTGTGATGTTCTTAAGAGATGTATCTTCAATAGAAGAAGTGATGTAATCTATATCTGCTAAAACATTTTTAATTGATATATCTTTGCCTAGAGTAGGCTCGATGCTAAATTTTGGGCCTAAAGATAGGAAACTTTGTACATCATTTGGGATTTGTGTGTCTGAAATGTTTTTTATCCATTGAGGTTTAGTGTTTAATATTTTATTGAGTTGATTATTATGTAGTTTATTTAATTTATTTATGTTTTTTGTTTTAATTTTATAGAAAAGTCTATTATAGTTACTATGTTGTCTACCTGAAAAGTTGTTATAAATGGCCTCATTGGTAAGATTGATAATGTCATTTTTTAAGGAAGTTAACGATGTTTCAAGTTTGTTTATGATTTTATGGTTAGTGTTAATTTCAATATTTATTAATTTATTTCCCAACCTACGATTGTATTCCACTGCATTATATGCGTCTTGTCTCAGTAGTAGATTCTCCACTAGGCCTGTAGAAGCCGTAATGTGTTGTGGTCTGATGTCCTTTTGTCTGCATTGTAACAGAAAGGATCTGCGATTATATTCTTTGGCCAGTTTCATCTTGGTCTTGACCCATAATTTCAACACCTTCACTGCTCTGTCTCCATAAGTAGCCGAGATGGTCTGGTAAAACCCCATACCTGAGATTTATCGAGAGGGTAGTCGTTGCTGACTAGTTAAGAGATAAACTAGTGAATATTGGGGAGTGCAGCAAATGAAAGAGTACTCTTTAAAGTTATTCCAAGCTTTCGGAAATCATATATTTCATTTCCATCCTCAGGGAGACTACAATTTATATAAATTAAGATTAGGAAACTTCATTAGAACAATAAATAAATGATTTTACTTACAACTTTTTTGAGATTGTTCATAAGGATGTTCGTAGAATTAATATAGGACATGCGAGAAGAAAACGTGTTGAAACCCAAGTCAGTTACAATTAAAATCAAAAATTGGAGACAATGTTTTTAGTATTGTCTCCAATTTTTGATTTTAATTGTAACTGACTTGGGTTTCAACACGTTTTCTTCTCGCATGTCCTATATTAATTCTACGAACATCCTTATGAACAATCTCAAAAAAGTTGTAAGTAAAATCATTTATTTATTGTTCTAATGAAGTTTCCTAATCTTAATTTATATAAATTGTAGTCTCCCTGAGGATGGAAATGAAATATATGATTTCCGAAAGCTTGGAATAACTTTAAAGAGTACTCTTTCATTTGCTGCACTCCCCAATATTCACTAGTTTATCTCTTAACTAGTCAGCAACGACTACCCTCTCGATAAATCTCAGGTATGGGGTTTTACCAGACCATCTCGGCTACTTATGGAGACAGAGCAGTGAAGGTGTTGAAATTATGGGTCAAGACCAAGATGAAACTGGCCAAAGAATATAATCGCAGATCCTTTCTGTTACAATGCAGACAAAAGGACATCAGACCACAACACATTACGGCTTCTACAGGCCTAGTGGAGAATCTACTACTGAGACAAGACGCACATAATGCAGTGGAATACAATCGTAGGTTGGGAAATAAATTAATAAATATTGAAATTAACACTAACCATAAAATCATAAACAAACTTGAAACATCGTTAACTTCCTTAAAAAATGACATTATCAATCTTACCAATGAGGCCATTTATAACAACTTTTCAGGTAGACAACATAGTAACTATAATAGACTTTTCTATAAAATTAAAACAAAAAACATAAATAAATTAAATAAACTACATAATAATCAACTCAATAAAATATTAAACACTAAACCTCAATGGATAAAAAACATTTCAGACACACAAATCCCAAATGATGTACAAAGTTTCCTATCTTTAGGCCCAAAATTTAGCATCGAGCCTACTCTAGGCAAAGATATATCAATTAAAAATGTTTTAGCAGATATAGATTACATCACTTCTTCTATTGAAGATACATCTCTTAAGAACATCACAATAGCACGAGCGACTAATGTCATCACCAATCACATACATTCAAACATAAAACATAATTCATTAATCCATAATCTATATAAAAAATCAAAAAAGTTTCTTAAAGATAACCCTAATATCATCTTAACAAGATCTGACAAGGGCAATGTTGCAGTAGTGATGAACAAAGCACAATATATTGAATTGTCAGATGATATTATAAATAACAATTCTTCTTACACTAAATTACGTAATGACCCTACATCGTCTATTCAAACTAAATGCAACAACTTAATTAAAAAATTACACAATACTAACCAAATAGATGAATCTACAAAAAAGAAACTAACTAATTATAAGGGCATTTCTCCAAAATTTTATTCGCTTCCAAAAATACACAAACCAATCCTTTCAGTAAGACCTATTGTAGCGTCCATAGGCGCCCCCACTGAGTTTATTGCAGGTTTTATTACAGACATTCTCACAAAAGCGTATGACTACAATAATGAATATTACATTAGAGATTCCTTTGAAATAGCTAGCACTTACAACAACTTACAATTGCCTATGAATTATGTCCTGGCAAGCTTGGATGTGGTCTCCCTCTTTAGCAACGTTTATCTTGACGCTGCAAAGAAAGCGATTCACAATAATTGGCATCGCATCAGTAATTTCTGTAATATCAACAGAGAAACTTTTTTAGAAATAATATCCTTTCTATTCGAAAATACTTACTTTTCTTTTAACAATTCTTTCTACAAACAAACTTTTGGCACGCCTATGGGTGCATCAATATCACCCATTTTGGCTAACTACGTCATGGACGACCTGTTGGATGTTGTCTTACCAGTCCTTTCTTTCAAACCCTTCTTTTTAAAAAAATATGTTGATGATATCATCATTGCACTTCCTGCAGATGGCTTAACTGAAATAGTAGAGACTCTCAATGACTACGATCAATATATTCAGTTCACAATAGAAACGGAAGATGAATCACAGTCAGTTCCGTTCCTAGATACCAGATTTATACGCAATATAGACAACACAATTGCCATAGACTGGTACCAAAAACCTTGTAGTGCAGGTAGATATCTAAACTACCATTCCTACCATAAACATAGTATTAAAGTGAACCTAATAAAACAAATGAAAACGAGAGTTTCGAAAATTTCACACCCATCTTTCCTAAATAAGAATCTTAACATCCTCCTCAATCTGTTCATTAATAATTCATACCCTGCCACACTGGTAAAAAAGATACTATTCAGCACGTCCTCCACTCTAACACAAGCACCCAACGTGAACATTGTCAATAATACAAACAGAAATATAACTGAAGCGACTATAAACTATAAGTTCACTTCATTGCCTTACATAAGAGATATCACTCCAAAACTTTCTAGACTATTCAGAGAAATCAATGATATAAAGATTGCATACAAGCCTGTACTTACAATAAACTCTATTCACTCCAAACTTAAAGACAAAACACACTCTAACCAACTATCAGATGTTGTCTACAAAATCCCTTGTGCAGACTGTAATAAAGTATACATAGGCCAAACTACTAGGCCCTTGTCTAGCAGAATCACTAACCACAAGAGTGACTGTAGACACCATCCAGAGAGATGTGCCCTTGCTGAACATGCAAATAATATGGACCATAACATTAATTTTAATTCAGCTGAGATTCTAACCTCACAAAATAATTATAAAAAAAGACTGTTTTTGGAAATGACATTTATTGCTCAAGAACCCAATAGTATGAACAAAAGAACAGATATCCAACATTTAAGTGTAATTTATTCATATCTGCTCCACTTAGATAAAAACTTACGTACAATCAATACTAATGATAATAGTTCGAACCTCATATAAATGCATTTTAACGATTTTTCAGGTTTGCTGCACGATAACACTTAAATCCGTAATTCTCTCTATTTAATATTATTCTTATTGTAAACCGCATTATAAATATTTTTGACAATTTTAATGACATGTTAAAATGACAGTATTTCCTAACCTACCAGTCACTTAAAATGGAGGCACGCAAGTCATGATTTCCCGCTAAATAATTCCATAATTTCAAATTAGTAACGAATTTTCAAAATGTGAACATCAAAATTTTGATTTTATTTTAAATTGTGTGTTTCTACGTCCATATACAATGTTTTTAGTATTGTCTCCAATTTTTGATTTTAATTGTAACTGACTTGGGTTTTAACACGTTTTCTTCTCGCATGTCCTATATTAATTCTACGAACATCCTTATGAACAATCTCAAAAAAGTTGTAAGTAAAATCATTTATTTATTGTTCTAATGAAGTTTCCTAATCTTAATTTATATAAATTGTAGTCTCCCTGAGGATGGAAATGAAATATATGATTTCCGAAAGCTTGGAATAACTTTAAAGAGTACTCTTTCATTTGCTGCACTCCCCAATATTCACTAGTTTATATATATATATATATAGTTCCTATAAATTTTTTCCTTACAGGCCCTTCGTACAGAGATATGTGCCCCTATAAAAGACGCCGCTTGAAATCGGTTTTTCCTAAATAAATACTTAATATAATTTAATAAAAATTTAATATGATGGACACAATTCAGTGCCTCTTAAAATAGTGTTCTTGAAAATATGAAGCTTTTTTAGTTTACCAGGGGCGGGCTAGGCTTTACAGTTTAATGCTTAAATCTTTAACACCCTGCATGATAAAGACTTAAAAAAAATAAATCTGTGTAGCTTGCACCTTAGGCTAAAAAAAAGGTACTCTTGTTTATTGTCGATAAAATAAGCCGAGAAAAAAAATACACTTCATAAGAGGGTTCAACATGGGCTCCGTGAAGTCTGATAGACTCGCGGGCACGACGAATTGAGGACTGCTGTACCCGCCACAATAACCCAGCCTTGGTCCTTATCACATCACAATGAAATGTGATTTTCTGTAGAAGTTCCTCCCTATTGCCGACCAGAGTGGAATAGGTTTCCCTACAGCTAAAAATCCAACGGCGTTATGTCAGGAGATTGAGGAGGCCAGGCAATTGGTCCTCCATTACCTATCCAATGGTTTGGATAGACGTTATTCAGGTGCTCCCGCAAACCAACGCTAAAATGATGTGGTGCCCCATCGTGCATGAAGTACATATTTCGGCAGGTTTCAAGTGATAAGTGCTCTAATAAATTCTGAAAAGCGTTCTGGAGGAACTCAAAATAAAGTAGTCCATTCAAGCGCTCCGGAAATACGCATGGTTCAATAAAAAATTGCCAATGATTCCTGCCCAGATATTAACAGATTGGAACTGATGTTGATGATGCGAAACAAAAGAGGCATGAGGATTTTCATCAGCCCATACATACGTACGTACGGTTCTTCTCAGACCAGCATCAGTACTATTTCTTCCAAACTCTTCCAAAGTTATAAAGAAAGTCAATAATATGTATTACCTTATTAACTGAAATCGCTCACCATTCTCCCTTAGACGTTGGTCAACTCGTTGAAATGTCTATTGGTTTGGCATAGTATGATTAGGAAATCTGTCGTGATGTAGCCTTCTGGCTTCTGAATCATTGTAAGACGCAAGACCATACATCAGCTCAATAAACGTGTAATCCATAGTTCGAATTAATTCACAACTAAATTTACCAGGAAATCCAAAAATCAGTAAAGGATCAATGTGTCAGCGATGTAAAAAATGACAAGTTCTAAAATGCAGGATATTTTATTTATTTCGTACCACAGTAACGTCTGCAACAACAATACGTTTTTTTGGTGCCGATAAATAAATAAAACGGGAATTTTTGCGAACATAGGTCTTCTATAACTATTCGCTTATTATTCTTTTCTCGAAAACGGGTCAATTTTATAAGCAATAAACAAGAGTACCTTTTCTTTAGTCTAAGATTTATTTTTTTTTAGTCTTTATCATACAGGGTGTGCCTGTAAGAAAAAACTTAATAGAAACTTGTCATTTCATTTTTTCATACTCTATCTGAATCCGAGAGATTTCCCACATTTTCCCGGACACCCTGTATATGTATTCACATATATCGTGGGTGAAGCCATATTTAAAATAATTTTCAGATACTAAATTTCGTATGCTCGGGTTGTTAAATTGTTCGGGCCACATTTTGAATAAATCGAAAACTATTTTGGTAAGTAAACTTTAACTTTTTATATTATTCTCTCGCCTCTCCTTTAATTTTGCTTTGTCTTTAGTGTATAAAACCAATATTTTAAGTTTCTCATTTCAAACTTCCCAACTCCGCAATTTAAAGATGTTTTTAAACTCGATCGTTCTACAATAAAGGTTTTATGGCTAATTGCCATTGGTTTATGACTCAATATGGCGAATGTTCCACTTTAAACATGATTGGCCCCGAGAGAGTTTCGCCATAAAGCAATTCCTATTTCTGACGGATAAAACCGGAGCGCATGGTATAAACTTAACTGGCATTGTAATAAAAGTTTATCAATTTTGTGTTTCTACAGTTTTAAGAAGTCTCTTGTCATTTTCAGAATTTTACTTTTATGACAATGGAGTTAATATTTTCTCTGGATTCTGCGAGTGATATAAAGTTAAATAATGATTTAATAATTTAAAGATTTAACCGGATAAGTTAATAACTTTATAACTAACTAAGTAGTTATTATTTCAAAATTGTAAGCAAAAAATTCGAATAGGACCCAAAAAATAAAAACTAGTATGACTGAAAAAGAAACTCCACCAATTATGAATATTGTTAAAAAAATAAAGAATATTAATAAGAATAGAAAAATTAAGACTGATACGACTGACAAAGAAACTCTCAGGATTATAAACTGTAAAAATATAAAAAAAAATTAATTCGAACAGAGAACAATCTTAAAAGAAAAAAGAGAAAACATAAAAATGAGAGTGCAATAGCGTACACTTTTATTGTCAGAAATACAACTTTAAGAGAATCGAAGGTAGACTAAAGAGAGATTTATTTATTTATTTATTTCATGATAATACACTACAGAATAATAACATTCCAAATGGTATGCCTAAAACTAAAATAAAATAAAATAAAATACAAATTGGTATTGCGAAGTACAGCGTATAAATAAAACAAAACAAAAACAAAATAACATGTTAAAATAATTTGAAATGGGTATTCAGCTCGTGTTATATATTTTTTATCGAACAAATGCTTAGCCTAAATATATCACAGTCTGAGAAGTAACTATTATAATTCCGTAACAATCTAGAGATAAAAGCATTCTGTCCGTAGTTAGTCCGATGAGTTCTCTCGAAGAACAGTTGCTCCTGCCTGGTGCGCCTCATCGGAACCAAAAATAAGACAGACTCTAGCAAGGCATTACAGCAAATGGCGCCACTAATTAGTTTGTGCAGGAAGGCAAGCAAAGACTTTCTGCGACGGTGTTCTAGGCTCTTCATGCCACAAAGGAGAAGTCTTGTTTCATATGGGAGGTTTTGATAGGGAAACCTTAGTTTGAGTAGCAAATATTTAGCAAATTTGTTTTGGACACGTTCGATTCTACTGATGTGGCATTGATAATTCGGACTCCACACTATGGAACAATATTCCAGTATCGATCGAACTAGTCCATTATATAGAGCCATAAGTGCCTTTGTGTCGTAAATTTGTCGGGTGTGTCGCTTTATGAAACCAAGCAATCTAAAACTCTTCAAAACAATGTTGTCCATATGCATGATGAAGGAAAGATCTTTGTCGAAGATGACGTCGAGATCGTTAAAGTGTGAGACAATATCCAGATTGGTGTTCTCCACCTCGTAGGTATAATTTGTCGGAGAATTGCCTTTGTAAAATCGAAGGACCTTACACTTGCTCACATTAAGCTGTAGAAGATTGGACTTGCACCAGACAACCAACCTGTCCAAATCCGACTGCAGATAGTTGTCATGGGAAACTCGGGAGAAAAACTTCAGGTCATCAGCGTACACCAGACACTCAGACCCATTAAAACAAGATATGACGTCATTTATAAATAGTAGGAATAAGATTGGGCCGATATGTGAGCCTTGAGGAACACCGGAAATTACCGGAAACTCCTTGGAGACTGATCCGCATACGGTAACACGTTGGCGGCGATGAGTTAGATATGAGCTTATCCTCTTGAGGTACGCACCAGCGATTCCAATATCAGACAATTTTTCCAGGAGGAGTGCATGACAGACACTGTCGAAAGCCTTTGACAGGTCAGTATAAATGACGTCAACTTGATGACCAGATTCAAGCGATGAAACCAAGAAATTCTGATAAACAGCCAGGTTAGTCGCAGTTGAACGACCACTGAAGAAGCCATGTTGCTGAGCAATGATGTGATTTTTGTAAAATAAAAAGATTTCGTCAGTAATGATGGATTCAAAGAGCTTCGGGATGGCGGAAATTAAAGATATTCCACGATAATTCCCAACGTCGTTTCTGTCCCCTGATTTAAATACAGGAACAAGGTTGGAGAATTTCCAAGTATCAGGAAAAAATCCACTGTCAAATGACTTTTGAAATAGAGTGCATAAGGGACCGATAAGTGATGACTGACAGCCTTTTAGTAACGAAGGAGGTATGCCATCCGGCCCTGATTTCTTGGATGTGTCCAAATCAGAGACCTTTTGGGTAATCTCTTCTATAGTAAAACGATGTGAAGCTAAAACACTGGCAAACTTCACTGGGTTTCTGTTACTCAAATCAACTCCAGAGTGGTCGGAGTAGCAGGACTGAAAATGCAGAGCAAAAGTATTAGAGATGTCATCAGGATCGGAGAACTCTTGATTATCGAGCTTCATGAGGTTCGGCAGACATGAGCTTCTTTTTAGATTGTTGACAAATGACCAGAAGTGTTTGACGTTCTCAGGTATCAAGAGTTCGGTTTGGGTTACATACATGAGATAGCATAGATCAGTACGAATTTTAGCCTCACGGCGAGCGTTAGAGTAGAGAATATAATCTTCTCGTAACCCGGATCCCTTGAATTTGATGCAAAGCTTATTTTTCTGTCCGATTAGTTTACGAAGCTGAGAGTCAAACCATCTAGGATACTTCTCACTCTTTATCAGCTTTTTAGGAACATATAGGTCGATACCTTCAAATAATATATTATAAAACTGCTGCACAGTCTGATTGATATCCAATTCGGCAGAGAGAAAGGACCAGTCAGCTTGGTTGTAATGTTGGTTAAGTTTATGAAAATTAGCCTTAAAGAACTGATAAACACTTATTTCATTTTTAATCTTGAGTCGAGGAGTATAGTATACACAAAAGTATAGAGATACACAAAAAACAAACAAATTGGTTTAATTTAAAGTATAAGAGAACTGTCGCCAAAAAAATAAGCACTACAACGAAATGAATGGCACAATAGTCGAACATATAGAGACGAAAGGAGGTTACGAAATGAAACAGACATGAATCTTGAAGAAAATTCCCCTCCCTCAACTAATGATGAACAAGATCTAAATCCATCACTTTTGGACAAAAATAATAAAGTCAACTATGTGGAAGTAGAAACAGAAGTTATTAAGAAATAGGCAATAAAAAAAATGTTGGAAGGCAGAAAGTTAAAAAAAAAGTAGGACCAGTGGCTACCGAAAACTAAAAGAATCATAGAAAGAGATATCAAAACTTAAAAAATCGTCGGCGTATTGAGTACAAAAGCAGATTAAAAGATTTAATTCAAAATGTAAACCAGCTACTCAAAAAAATACAGATAGGGACTTGCCTCACAAAAAAGTAAATGAAATGACTGCTGAAATAAATATTCTCTCAGCTAAAAAAAAAACGCCTTATATTCGGTGAAGTTTTAAAAAATCAACTTTCGGAAAATGCTGTAAAATAATAAAAATATAGAGAATAGTTGGAAAGGCAAGTAAAATAAGTTCATATAGAATGCACAGAAAACAGCTAAATAACCTTAAGTTATTGCAATACAAGAGAAAAAAGCACAGTAGTGAAGTTAGCAATGATATAAGAATATTTGTGAACGAGTTTTTGAAAAAGGATGATAATACGAAAATGTGTCCGGGGAATAAGGACTTTGTTATCAAGGGGATACTAAAAAGGCAGAAAAGAATTTTACTTGATTCATTTAAAAATTTATACAAAATTAATGTACTTGGCAAGCGCATAAAGATATAAGATTTAGAAGACTACTTTTAGGAGATATAGACCCTTTTGAGTTCTTTGACCAAAACAATACGATAGGGAAACATGTGCATGTATCAAGCATGCAAATATGGAACTAATCATTTCAAAAATGTTCAATGCCAAATCAATATCCGCCAAATGTCCAGATTGTTCTTCTCAAAAAATTGGTCTGCGACGAAAATATGTAAATTGCTTGCTTAGACGCTGCCAAAAATGTAAAGGGAAAGTTCGTAATTTAAATACTAGAGATAAAAGTGAACTTGACAAAAACGTTGTATTTAGTCAGTGGTAGTCAACATCAGAAAATCGAATTTGGCGAGTCAAGAATTGCAGATATGTAAAATAATATGCTTTAAAGCAGCATTATTGTGATAGTTATTTAAAATCCGTATTTGTAAGACTAAGATCATTTTAAAATTAAATGGGATCAGGGGTGAAATAATACCGAAATTTAAAAGTTTTGTAAATTTGGTTTAGTACAGATTGGAAGAAAGGGCCGTTGAGAAAGAAATGTAATAAAATAGTTGAGATATTTCTTAAGATATCACTATTTTTTTTTTTATTTAATGATCTGTACTTTTTTTACTATATATCTGCATTTTCTTGCAAACTAATAAAATAAATAAATTTAAAGAAATAGTCCATTCTCGAAGTGGAGTTGAAATATAGGGAAAAGGGGAAAGAAAGTCAAAGAGTCTTTCTCCACTAATTTAATAGTGAGCTATCAAAGGCTCAATTTTAAAAATAAAACGTCTCAACATGTTTCAAAGGTAGTAACTTTCATCTTCAGGAGACCAAAGCAGTGCTGCAGTTATCACTAGCAGTAAAGAGAAAACTGTTGGTGGAAAATGACGTTAATGGAGCTTTTTTTAAAAATATTTTGAAAAGATATTAAAAAATTGAATGCAATCAGCATACTAAAATTGTAAATGAAAGTTAAATGTTATATTTAATTCAAAATTTTTGAAAAGACACTGTCAATTTGTGGTCGAATTTAAAAAGGGAAGAAAATAGTCATTTGACATTGATATATCCTGACTTATGACTTTCAAATGACTATTTTCTTCCCTTTTTAAATTCGACCACAAATTGATAGTGTCTTTTTAAAAATTTTGAATTAAATATAACATTTAACTTTCATTTACAATTTTAGTATGCTGATTGCATTCAATTTTTTAATATCTTTTCAAAATATTTTTAAAAAAAGCTCCATCAACGTCATTTTCCACCAACAGTTTTCTCTCTACTGCTAGTGATAACTGCAGCACTGCTTTGGTCTCCTGAAGATGAAGGTTACTACCTTCGAAACATGTAGAGACGTTTTATTTTTAAAATTAAGCCTTTGATAGCTCACTATTAAATTAGTGGAGAAAGACTCTTTGACTTTCTTTCCCCTTTTCCCTAAATACTACTGAACCAAATTGAAAAACCTTTGCAGGCGTTAAAAAAAAATTAAAGGCCTTTGAATTGAGTTAAGGCCTCTGGGCCCATTTAAACTTGTATGGTGTAGCCCCTAAAATATGTATAAAAGGTTTCCCCTTGAAGCACGCGTGTCAGGTAACTGAATAGGAAATTGTAAAACGATACAAGTATACTTTTATTTGAACTCATCATCACTGTAAGTTAATTAACTTTGGTGCTCAAGTATTTCCAGAAATTTTCGCTCCTATATCTTTATTTGTCGTCTTCAATCCAGTAGCAAGAGTAGCTAGTTCTAGGAGGGACAACTAATGATTAAATACCAGCCTCAACACCTTCTGAAATAAAAACAGTAAAAATAATTGAAGCAGTACGGTTGTCAATACCACTTGTCAACTATTTCGGTATTTCATACGGTAAAGCGACCGATAAAGCACTGTACTGATTACAAAAGTTGCTTTTGGAACGAAAAATTGTACCAAATATTCCACTCATACATTGTGTAAGTTGGTTAAAAAATGATAGGTTTATAACATCCCTATTAACCTTCAAAGGTAATTAAAAAAAACTTGCAACCTTTCATCAATATCTGACAATCCAGATATAACAAGATAAGTTTTCGATATCGTTGATCAATATTTTACAATCTAATAAATATTAATTAGGTCGACGGATAGGGTTTACAATAGCACAAGTGGATGAAAAATTTAATTTTTCGGGAAAAAGTCATTCTTGATAAAAAGTTTTGCTTGTAAAAAATATGCAATTCACGAAGAGAAAATTTTGATTTTTTATACAGGGTTCGAAAAAACTTCAAAAACATGATTTTTCTCCAAGAGTAAACTACCTTTATTTTTCATTTTTGACGAAAATGCCAATTAGAAAACTTATTTAGAATAACGTTTGTAATTAAATCCGAGATTTAAAATAAATCTTCGATTTTTTTAGTTCTTTCAATTTTTAGAGGTAAATGAAAATTTTGCTGCTTAATAAAAATATTAATATAAAATATTATTAAGCTCTATTTTCATAATGGGTGGTGCGTATCTTATTTTAAAATTTTAAATGCATTCCTACCATCTTTTGTAAAAACAAGGAATTTTTTTACCTTTTTATTACTTTGCTTTACGTATGGGGCAAATTTGAATTTGTCAAATAGAATTTGATGTGTTTTGAAAATGTTGACCTTAGAACAAAGGGTTTATTTAGTTCAATGTTACGGTGCGGACGAATGTTCTTACAACTTTGTGATAGAGAAATTTAATCAAAGATATCCTAACGTTTACGTCTCAAAAATGGGACTTCATAAATTATTAAAAAAATTTCAGCGAACTGGTTCAGTTTCCAATTTAAAAAAAAAAAAAAAAAAACTATGATCAGAATGACACAGCTTCCCTAATCGTATTGCAGTCTGTTGCTGACAATCCTACCCTTTCATTAAGAAACCGAGCTCAAGAACTTGATGTAGTAAAAAAATCTCACATTCGGAATATTTTAAAGGCAAACAAAATATTTCCATTTAAGCCAACTTTTAATCAAACGTTGGAAGAAGGAGACGAAGCCAAAGGTTTGGATTTTTGTCTTTGGGTCGCAGACAAAATTGTAAGTGGAAACATTAATTTTCATAAATTTATCATGTTCTCCGATAAATCGACATTTTCAACAAACGGGAAAGGGTCTTCTGCGCATATTAGATACTGGAGCAAAAATAATCCCCGTTTTAGAATTCCTGCTAGAAGACAACATTACAAAAAAGTAAATGTCTGGTGTGCGATTTCACATTATGGCATTATTGGCCCATACTTTTTTGAAAACATGTGTAACCGTAGGAGTTACCTTGAAATGTTGGAAACATTCTTTTCTGACAACCTAGAAGAGTTGCCTCTCCAATTTAGGAACGAAATGTACTTTCAACAAGATGGATGCCCTGCGCATTTCGCAATTGAAGTGAGGGAATAGCCTAATAATACATTTGGCCACAGATGGATTGGTCGGAATGGTTCGGTTCTGTGGCTCCCAAGGAGTCCCGATTTAACTATTTCAAATGCCTATCTTTGGGGGCGCCTCAAACAATTAGTGTACTCCCGTCCAATTGAGAACGACGTACAGCTTCTAAAACAGCGAATTGTTGAAGCTGTTCAAACAATTTCCATTGAAGAAATTTAAAGAAGTTTTGACCACATTCGTTTACAGCTGGAAAAATGTGTTGAATATGGAGGGGGGGTGTTTGAATCACTGACTTGCTTTATCGTCAGTGGTTTGAATAGCAAATTATAAAATTATTATTTGTTGTTATTTTAAGACTTTGTTGTGATATTTTTGGGGTCATTTCATTTGTGAAATTTAAAATACATATTTCTGGTAACACCACAAATCAGTTTTTGAAATTTTTTGATGCCCCTCTGTAAGATATAAAGTCATTGATAATATATGTATTTCGACCGCTAATGCTATCAAAAAAAAAATTTCATTTACCTCTAAAAATTGAAAAAACTAAAAAAATCAAAGATTTATTTTAAATCTCGGATTTAAATTACAAACGATATTCTAAATAAGTTTTCTAATTGGCATTTTGGTCAAAAATGAAAAATAATGGTAGTTTACTCTTGGAGAAAAATCATGTTTTTGAAGTTTTTTCAACCCCTGTAAAAAAAATCAAAATTTTCTCTTCGTAAAGTGCATTTTTTTTACAAGCAAAACTTCAAGAATGACTTTTTCCCGAAAAATGAAATTTTTCATCTATTTGTTCTATTGTAAACCCTATCCGTGGACAGTCTGTATATGCCTTTTTGCGTTTAAAATATGGAGTTATATGCATTTTTTTGTCCAAGCATACCATACTGGTATGCAATATTTCTTATTTTATTATAGTAAAATAGGGTAAAGAAACGCACTGATTTCTAATAAAGATGTTTAATTAAAAAAAAAAAGCAAAAAAAAACAAAGAAAAATCGAAGTAAACAATTTATTAACCTGAAATTGTATAAAAGGCATTTATTACTACATACTTTTAAAAATTTGCAACTACAAAGGATTGTCTTCTATCAGTAAAAATATGTTTAAACAAAAAGAAGCTTCTTTCAACATCTACTGATGTAATCGGACAATACTGCAACTTAGGTAGTAAAGCATAAGGCCAAGATACAACTTCGTTGGATGGTTTACCTCCATAAATGCTTTTTACTACACTTAGGTTAGTATTTAGGTAAATCCTTTATTATTTTTTACAGTTACATCCAATTTGTTCCTTACTTGACTTCCTACTTTACCGGGAATGTTGACACATTTAGCAGAAAAAGAAAAAATTAATCTTAATAAAAGCAAGATCTTTAACTACAGTTGCACTTTTTAACAACTCTTTACTTTGCACATCATACTGCGAATCGTCATCTAAATCCAAAATTAGTTCTTTAATGGCTTCGAAATGTTCTGCGTAGAATATTGCAGCCTTAATCCATGTTCCCCACCGGGTAATTACAGGTTCTGGAGGTGAACTAACTCCTGGTAATCTCTCCTTATACATATGCACTCTTAGAGATGCTTTTAAAAACACTTTTTTCACATTTAAAATTAATTTATTTACTAAAGGATATTCAGTTCTGACGGTTTCTGCAACTCGGCTTATTCTATGTAAAAAATAAGTCATATGTACCATAATGGGGTAAAAGATTCTTTAGTTTTGGCCTACTTTTACCATATACGGTGCTGCATCAGACAAAAGCACTAAAAATTTCTCATCTGGGACTGGATTTCGTAAGGGAAAGCTCGATAGGGACTGCTGAATGAATCGGGTTACGGTCACAATATTAGTTTTGTCTAGCTGCTTAGAAGCTTATAAATAATATTGGTTTGTTACTTTATCTTTTTGAAGTACTCCAATCATAAGATGTGCGATATATCTGCCACAAGCATCGGTGCTTTAATCAACAATAATGTAAAAAATTTGATCACCCAGTGAAGCTCTAATTTCTTCTGAAACGGTTTCGTATACTGAATGGACATTCTTCTTTCTAAGCGCGGATTCGTCAGGAATAGTTTGTTGACAATATTTTTGCAAAAATCCTCTAAATTGTGGATTTTGCAAATTATTAAAGGGTATGTTTGCTACGACCAAAGCCTTGCATAAGTCTTCTTGAAATATTTTCTTTTCAGATTTTAATTTTTCTCCAATATTTTAAAATGCGTTTCTCACACTCAGCTGAACTGGCTCAGATTTAATTTTTTGTAACTTTGATTTATGCAGCGCTGTTTTCAAATGTTGAGCGAATTGGAACTTCTTTTCACCAACAATAATTTCTGCACAAGCTTTACAGAAGACTTTTTCTCCACTAAACTCTATCTTTATTCCCAAAATAATCGCTATAGTTTCAATTGTGTCAACAGTTATTTCCATAGGCATTATTCGACGAATAGCGCTATCCGTAGATAAAACTACCATCACGAAGCAGGTAATAATGAGGCAATATTAAATGACAATATATAACCCCTAACAATACACCTGCAAACCTTGGAAACCCTCAATACATACCTTGTGTACAACCAAGATGTAAATAGTAATTATTATATAATTATCTTCAGATTTGAAAATCACTGAAACAAGTGCCAGACTGGACATTTAACCTATGAGTCTACGAGTATTCATGACCGGGTGTTTTTAATTTTTTGATAACGCCGAAAACATAAACATATGCTCATAAAATAATAATTTGGAAAAAATATGCATTCTATTATAAAATTGACAAAATATGCAAAAAATGCATATACACTATCGGACAAAAGTAGAGCAACACTTTCGAAAAATGAAAGAAATCTTAATTTTATAATATTAAATGCATGATATCGTATTTAAATACATCGTGTCTTAAATATCAAAGTAGGCTGCTGTTATCGGTGGCAACAGCTTTTTCCCACAATCAAAACAAATGAACTGATATTGACGTAAACTTTCAAATACAGTATTGTAATGCGTCAAAAGTAAAGCAACCTTTTAATATATTCCTAAAAAAGAAAGGTTTTAGTGAAAGTAAAGGTTACAATATTTTTGCAGAGTTTATTTTATGTTTAATTAATATTACTGTGCTGGGTTAATCATGCCAAGAGGCCAAGAGGTATTCCAATTTCGAAAGAATTAAAGCAGTGAGTAGTGAATGCACACTTGGAGGAACAGTACAAGCCACAATTTCAAGACGGTTTGTTTCACCAAGATACAGCGTGTCCAAAATAATTTCAAGGTACATTCAATGGGCACATTTAGAGAATCTACCGAAATCGGGAAGGCCGAGAAAAACAATAATTTGGACAGACAAGCGCATTAAAAGAATTTCTCAAAACGATCCTTGGATGTCTGCACCTAGATTTTTGCTGAAATTCCCGAAATTATGGATAGTCCACGGACAGTTCAAAGAAGGTTGATAGACGCAAAGTTATTTAGTAGACGCCCGGCTAAAAAGCCCCTTATTTCGGCAAGAAATAGAGTAGCTAGGCATTTAAATTGGACAGTAGACGAGTGGAAAAAAGTTTTGTTTAGCGATGAAACGCGTTATAAAAATTTCAATTCTAATGGAATGAAGCGTGTAAGACGGCCAATCAATACAAGGTTTAACCCCCAAATACGTTACACCTACAGTTAAACATGGCAAGGGCAGTGTTTTTCTATGGGGTTGTTTCTCATGGAATGGGGTGTGTCCTTTAAACTTCATTAATGACACCATGGATCGATTTGTCTATAGAGATATAATGCAAAATGTAATGTTGTCTTATACAGAGTGGGAAATGCCGTTGCGTTTTATTTTCCAACAGGATAATGATCCAAAACACTCTTCACGAATTGTTCAAGAGTGGTTTCAAGAAAATAACGTTGGGGTTTTGCAGTGGGCGGCACAATCCCCAGACCTTAACCCCATTGAAAATCTATGGGAAGAAGTTGAACGTGGCATTCGTACACAATTATTTCCAAATAAACAATCATTGGTAAATAAAATCAATAAAGTTTGGACAAACCTTCCCGAAAATACTGTTTAAAAATTGATTGCCTCAATGCCGCGACGTTGTCGGCAAATAATAAAAAATAATGGATATTCTATTAACTATTAACATAATACTTCTAGCTATTATAATTATTAAATGTGCTTAATGGTTTTTTTATCGTAATATGTAAAATAAAATACTGTTAACACAATTTGTTACTTTATTTTGTCGCACTTCATTTTGTCGATTTTTATAATTATAAATATTTCTCTACCTTCATTTTGTTTAAAGTGTACCAAAATATTGTGAAAAGTTACTAATATTGTGGGGAGAATATTTCATTAAAATTAGCTGGGGATCACAATCATATTATAATTAATTTTTTAAACTCAAAGAAATGAAAGCACTTTGTTGATCTACTTTTGTCCACTAGTGTATATCTAAACACGCAGAGATATTTGGGCGCATTCGAGAGACGAAACTACTCCGGAGTGGTTACCGATTATGATCCAACCGCTACCAATTCGTCGGCTTCCATGGATATCGACCAAGAGATCATCACGTTTGGTTCAAATGTCAAATCCATATCAGCTGTGCCGCTGTGCCTAACAAACATTAACCTTCCTTGTTTTGTGAAGCTTACCAACACTCATCCCTTGGTGGAACTCTTTGGTAGCAGTTAAAAAGTACGTTTTCCCGTTTAATGTATATGTTTTATTCCTAACTATGTTCTTCGTAACCAAACTTTTGTTGCCATACGTCATTTCTCCATTGACACAACGAACCGCTCTCTCTAAGCAGCGGAAGTGAAAGATGCTACCCAAAATGGCGACCGTTCCGTAACATGTTGGAAATTGTGGTAAAAGTAGCGGTCGACACAACAAGACGATTTAGGAACTGCTCCGGAGCAGTTTCGTCTCCCGAATGCGCCCATTGGCATTTTGAAAAAGCAAAACAAAGGATACAAGCCAAAAATATGAAACACACTGTCTATGGAAAATATTGAAACTGCCAAAAGGTTGACAATTTCTATATTAACTTGTTATTTTATACATTTGTAGGTCGCATTGGTTATTGGTGTCTCAGGCCCCTGCCGATCAGATGAATTATACAAAAATGAAAACAACAGAAGTTCACTTTTTAGAAGAAAAGGTCGCGATTGAAATACAGAATAGCAAAACGTACCAGCCATGATCATTTATGATAACTACCTAATAAGAAATGAATTGCACCACTTAAGGAGTACATAACTTTTCGGAAAAATATACGGAATGCAAAGCTTTTCATGGAAAAATTACTAAACAATTGGACACAACACTTTAAGTCACTTTCCAAAAAAAATTGCAGCTTTTCTGATTAAATTTTGATTCAAATCAAGCGGTTAGGAAGCTGGAAATCCAGCGCACTAGCTGAGGGATACATAGATAGTTCTGTCGCTACTCAAGCCAGTGGCGTAGCCAGCACTTTGGGAAGGGGGGGAGGGAACTATTTGAGGGGCGCAGACTGCGGAGCTAACCCCGATAGCACTTAATATTTTATAGATATTTTATAAATATTCATATCTTTTTTAAATATTTGCTAGCAGAATAAAATATTTAGGAAATATTTCCAAAAAATATTGGTTGCAAATATTTAAGTAATATTAAATAAATATTTTAAAATTAAGTTATATTGCGTTAGTCATGTGCTCTTTACCTATAAGCTATATTAATTAATATTATTGATAGTAATTACACATTTATTGATCAATTTGCTGTGATTTCCGTCGTTTCCTATACAGGGTGTCCCACGACGAACCGCCGCGATCGATTTCTCGGAAAATAGACTTTTAAAAATTTTGAAAGTTTGGCGGTTTACTAAGGTCGATGGGGGCAATTCGGCTAAAATATTTTCAAGATGGTGGCACTTTCGGTTATACCGGAAGTTGATGTCAACTTGCTTATTGTAAATAGAATACCCTATATATTATTTCATTTTTAGATTTCACGCAAGATTCTAGACATATTTCGTGTATGATGTCCTATACCTAAGTCCAACCGTTTTTAACATATTTAAAATTTTATGTCGAAAATGACATTTGCAGGCCTAAACATAACTATCATATTCTCCTATATGAAAGCCTTTATTATATCATTGTTTTTATAAATGCCATTATAATTCATTTAAAAAATAAACATTTTTCGTTTAATTCGTGTAATGACTGTGAGCGTGTTACAGTGTCTATATTGGTGGGTGCGTATATTATGTGGTTCGTATATTATTTTCAGAAATCGATTTGTAATGAAATTACAAAAAAATAATAATTTTACTTTCTACCCGGGTAGAAAGTAAAATTCAAAAATAGTCATGTTTCCACCTTTCAAAGAATAGGACAAATGTCATTGTTACATGCATGGTTGTAAATAAAAACTTATTCCTGAAATATAAAACAAAAAGTAATTCCGATACCGGGAATCGAACCCGAGCCTCCTGGGTGAAAGCCAGGTATCCTAGCCACTAGACCATATCGGATACTACTAAAGTGTCTCGTTAAATTGCTTTTATACTTGTGATGTAACATAATTAAGAAACATTGACCAATTATTATAATATTATGTAATAAGTAAATTAAACATACTTAATTAAAATAAGAATTTAAAATTACTTTTTCTACAAAGTCCTAAAACAATCGCGGTTGTCCATGAAATCCCTATAATTACCCTAATTATTATATTTAATGATTATTGTCAAAATTAAAAAAAAAAGAATACTTGTACCTATGGCACAGAGAAAAAATGTTAAAGGTAAATGGCATTGAAGATTGGCACCGATTGGTAAAATAATAATAAGCAAGTTTTTTGCCTCTTCTACGGATTTATCGCCACTATTCAAAAAATTAGTTTAACCTTCCATCTGTGTGTCCAAATAAGTAGTAGTTTCTATAACAAAGGAAACAACTACAAAGGACTCTGCTTCAACAATACAGTAAAATTATACCCTATAATACAGCATTCGTTATTGAATGAAGAGGCTATCAAATACATGCCCATGACGCTAGATGGCACACGACGGCTCTGCCATTGATATTTCCGAGAGGTAGGAACCTACAAACTGAAATTTTAACGATGTATCCACCCCAAGCTCTAATCCAGATTCCTTTAATTTTTATCTCGAGTTTTCGGTAATTACTTTATTATGGATCATTTTGGTAAATCCAGGAATAGTTATATACAGAGTAAATGGGGTACCACATATGCTATAAAACCAGTACCTACAATATTTTAATTTGTTCTTATAGAGATGTAAATGTAGGTCTTTTAGAATTATTTAGAAATATACAGGGTTTCACAAAAGAAAGTTACAGACCAAAGTTGCAAAAATTCAAATGGATTTATATTATGTAGGTAAGTATACACTAGTATACAGGGTGTTTCCTAACCTCTCTGAAAAAATGAAGGAGGTGAATCCTCACCTTATTTTAAAACGAAAATGTGGTATAAAAGTTTTTAGCATGTCGCTTCTTTTTCGAAATACAGGGTGTTAAAAAAAAAATTTTGTATTTTTTTTTCATTGTATTAATTAATGCCAAACGATAGTCTAATGATATTTGTTAAACATAAGGGATTAGAGCACTTTACTTTGGGTCAATTTTAAATTTTACAATTAGAGTTCATTGGCGGGGATCTGGGTTAAAGAGTACCTTAATTTTTTAGTTATTTTTCGTATTTTTATCATTATGTTGCGTCAGATGATACGAGTAGGCATTGCTTCGTTCCATGGCAACCACATTTGTTATCTCCGTAACATTTGTCTCCTGTTTAACATCTTTCAAATAATATCCTTTTGAATTGTTGTTGAATTTATTTGTACTACATTACATACTTTTCATAATGGCTGAGTTTACCAATCAAGAAATGGCTCAAATTCATTTTATGTACGGTTTGGCAAATGGAAATGCGCTAGAGGCGAGACGTTTATATGCAGAACGTTTTCCTAATAGACGAGTACCGTGTTCGGAAACATTTACAAGATTGCACCTCAGATTAGAGGAAACAGGTAGCTTTGCAAAAAGCAAAATAGGCGGCCGAGCACTTACAGTTAGAACCGTACAACTTGAGGAAAAGGTCTTAAACATAGTGGAAGAATCTCCAGGCACTAGTACGAGGAAAATCGGGAACGAGTTGAATGTGAGTTACAAAACAGTATGGAATATGTGAAAGGACTATTTACTTTATCCTTATTTTTTTATTTATTTATTCCATAATAGATGTGCAGAAAAATAAAAGTGTTCTCTAATATAAATTTAGCCTATTAATATACATAATACTAAATACTTAAATTAGATGTTTATATCTATATTTAGGAAGAAGAAAGAAAAGCACCTAAGTGAATAAATCACTTGTATTGTGCTCCCAATAAAACAATTAGTGCAACACAGTAAAAGAAAACAATAGATATAGAAAGGTGAGAGTGAAAATAATGGAAAAAGAATAACAAAAAAAAGAAGAAAAAAAAACAGAAAATCAGCAATATCTTAACACTTTTTCAAAAATTGATCATCCCAAATTCGTTCAAATATAACATAATTGTCAAACATGAATTTCTTAAAGCTACGTGCAAAAGTTCTTGGGTTTTTTATGTGTTTTATATGAATAGGCAGTAGGTTACAAGTAGTCTTAGGTAGGGTATATTTTAAAAATCGTTGACATATATATATCTCTCCTAAATCTAGGGGTAGGCAGAAGCTCACAATTATTACTGCGGATATTGTATGTAGAAGATGTGTAATTCTGAAATGATTTATTTTTAAATGCATAAATGCAAATGCTATGGAAATATAAAGTTCGAATATTGCTAATATCTTCTGTGCTGTGTAAAGAAGGTTAGTATGGTACAATCTTTGTTTCTTAAATATGATCTTTAGTATTTTTGTAAGGCATTCTTGTAGATTCCATCCCATATACCATAGGAAAGGAGTGATTCTACCAGAGGCTTGTAAACCATGATTAATAATTTCCTGCAAAGAATTTCACGCAATTGGTAGAATTTGTAAATTAATTTCCTTATTTTCTTTGTTAAATAGCTCACATGGTTGGTCCATTTTAAATTCCTGTCGACGATTATTCCCAAGTACTTGATCTCGTTTGTTTCCCTAATATGTTCCTTCATCCCTGCAACTTTAATAAATGTGAAGTAAGGTTTATTTATTTTATTTAAAGAAAATGCCATATAGTGAGTTTTGACAATATTCAATGAAAGCTGATACATTCCAAGCCATGTTTGAATCTTTTTCATGCCGAGTTCGACAGATGTCTTTGTTTTAATCCACGTATTTTCAGAAAAGATAGCAACTGTGTCGTCTGCGTATGATATTACTTTCGCTCGTGTGGCTAAAGACACTCCTATTTTGACTATGTTTGGTTCACTGATTGTGTTACTTATTTTTACGCGTTGTTCCCTATCTGATAAATAACTTTTGAAGACGTCTAACACTGCACCACGAACTCCGTATCTCTCCAGAACACTAAGGAGCTTCTGATGGTTGACGGTATCAAACGCCTTTGCTAGATCTAAGAATAATGCGCTAGATTTTTTTGTTTGTATTTATACCCTCTGTTATATTACTAATAACACTACATATTGCATCAGATGTGGCTCTACCGGTTCGAAAACCAAATTGTTGTTCATGCATAATATTATTCTGATTAAAAAAATTAACTAAACGGCCTTTTAAACAGAGTGCAAGCTTTGTTGCTTAGATACTTTCCAGCTCGAGTTAATTTCTGTAACTGGTTTCAAGAAAATTCTTTAGGGGTCCCACATTTTTCGGCAAAAATACTATTTTTCTACGAGTGACCGCAAAGAAGCTACTTTGCGCACACTTTTGCATACGCAAAGTAGCACTTTCCCGCACACTGTGCGGGAAATTTTTTTTCCCGCACACTTATTTTAAAGCAAAATTACCATATTATAGACGCGTTTTTTTCTTATATTTTATAATTTTTTTAGATATTTATACAAAAATATTGTAACAAGACAAAGTTGACAGGTGGTTTATGTGTTGCCTTATAAACTATACCGAAGTATTGTGCCGTGCGGCTCAAAATTTTTTTGAAATCTGCATTATTATATTTTCCTCTAATTTTGTTCAAGTTAAAAAAAATCAAGTATTTTTGTGTCAAATGCGGTTTGTTCCCTTAGCAACCAAAATACATTGTCATACAACGCTTTCATGTCAGTTTAGAGGTCTTCTTCAAAATTTTCACTAGCATTTTCACCTATTTAAAATAAAAAAAACTGTTTTAAAAATGGATATCACTGAAGAAGAACTTCCAGAAGATGTCCTAGAAGCCGCCAACATGGCTAGTTTGCAATTGCTGCCTGCCAAATCGCGAGAAAAATACGAGAAACAGTATCTACGAGTTGTTTTCCAAATGGTGCGAACAAACGGGGATAAAAACGTTAAAGGAAGAGGTACTTTTAGCCTACTTTCTTAAGTTAAGCAAAGAATTTAAACCTAACACAATGTGGTCAAAATATTCAATGCTCAAAAATGTAATAAAAATAAAAAGAGACATCGATATTGGTGAATTTTATAAGCTCACTGCATTTCTGAAAAAGCAGAATATTGGGTTTAAACCAAAAAAAGCAAAAATATTTACGAAGGAAGAAATATTCAGTTTTATTAATTCGGCACCAGATGAAATTTACCTTTTAATTAAAGTTGCCACTATTTTTGGACTTGCCGGCGCATGCCGAAGGGAAGAGCTAGCAAATTTAACCACTGCCGATATTGAAGATAAAGAAAACCTCATAATTGTCAAAATTAGGAATTCAAAAAATCATACAGCAAGAAACTTTATAATATCGGAAGAAATTCATAACGGAGCCTACCTGCAACTGTACAGAAAATACAAAAGCTTACGCCCGATAACGTCAAACAACCGTTTTTTCTTAGTCTACAAAAAAGATAAATGCGTTTCACAATGTGTTGGAGTAAATAGTTTCGGAAAGATGCCTTCTGAAATAGCTGCCTTTTTGAAACTGCCAAATCCGGAACTCTATACAGGGCACAGTTTCAGAAGGTCATCAGCAACGTTACTGGCCAATTCTGGAGAAGGAATCACTGACATAAAACGTTTGGGGGGTTGGAAATCTACTGCGGTAGCTTAGGGATACATCGATGAGTCCACAACTTATAAAAAAGGGCTAAGCAACAAAATTTTAAGCTGCAGCCCTAAAAAATGTGAAGCAGTTCCAAGTACTTCAAAGAATGGATCCATTTATTCCTTTTGCAACACGACAGTACTGATGAACCAGGAAATGACATCTACTACAACATTTTCACCTCTAGTTGCTAGATCTGCAATAAATGTAGAAAAAGCGACCAACTGCACATTCCATATTAATGTAATTAATAATAATAAATAGGCAATTTAGGTATAAGTAGTTATAAGTTGTTTTTGATGTCAATAAAAATTTAAAATTAAAAAAATAGTTGTTTTTGATGTCAATAAAAATTTAAAATTAAAAAAATATATAGTTATTTCACTCGTAGAAAAAATATTGTTCCTAACACGTGCGCAAAGTAGTTTTCCCGCACTTAAAGCTTATCCGAACTCCGCTTCGCGTCGTTCGTCTAACTGCTTTCGCGTGCGGGAAAACATAACTTTGCGCACTGAATAGGAAAACTACTATTACAGATGAAGCGAATTTTTTCAGACAAGGCATCATAAATTTTCACAACAACCATATTTAGGAGGAAGATAATCCTCATGCTATCATCGAAGGACATCACCAGTACATATTTTCTTTTAATATTTGGGCAGGGATTATTGGAGATAGCTTAGTTGGACCATATTTTTTTCCAAATCGACTTACTGGTGATGTCTATTACACAACTTGCTTAGAGATGAATTGTCATAATTGATGGAAGCAGTGCCATTAAGAACGAGAGCTTTAATGTGGTTCATGAATGACGGCACTCCCATTCACTTTGCAGTACGTGTTAGAAACTATTTAGATCAACAATATCCTGCTCGTTGGATAGGTAGTGGAGGACCTCACCCATGGCCACCCCGTTCGCCGGATCTAAATCCATTGGATTTTTGTTTCTGGGGTCACCTTAAACAACTCGTTTATACTACTCCTATTAAAACTGAAGAAGACCTTCGACTGCGTATTATTGATGGTTTTAATACGATTTGCTCCAGCAGTCCCGAAATTTTCCAACACGTAAGAGACAATTTAGCACGTCGTGTACATGGGTGTTTACTGGCTTATGGAGGACATTTTCAGCAATTTATTTGACTTTTATTCATGTGAGTTCATTATTAAAAGTTTTTAAATGAATTATTAAAATGATTGGTATGATGGTATTTCGAAAAAGAAGTGACATGCGAAAAACTTTTATACCACATTTTCGTCCTAAAATAAGGTGAGGATTCACCTCCTTCATTTTTTTAGAGAGGTTAGGTAACGCCCTGTATATTACAAAGTAAAAATTAATATTGAATTGGTCTTCTGGATTTTTTGGAGCCTTATCTTTACATGCGTAATAAAATAAACGTTTTTTTGTTCGGGTTCTAACAATATTAACCGGAGGAAATAGAGGGTGGCAATCGATATCTTCTGCAATATTTCTTGCCTCTTCTAAAATATTACTTCAACCTTTATCTGACCTAATATTAGATAAATATGTATTGTAGCGTCCGTTTTCTGCATAGCTTTACCTACGATATTAATTTTTGTTAACACATTATACCATGGAATATTGAAGCAAATAACTTTAAACGACTTTATTTTCAAAAATAATAAATTTGTCATGGTTCTAGTTTCAGAATCTCTAGTACTATCTGAATTGGGGGTATATAAAGCATCAAATATTTTTATTAGATGTATCCAAGAACTTTTAGTGCATCTATTCTGCTTTCCCATCTAGTAGTAGTAGAATCTAAAATAACAGAATAATATTTACTAACTTTTCAGAGCGATTTTATTTCATGTCTTAGTTTTTGTCCCAAAAGGGAAATAAGTTCATTTTGAATATGAACACCTAAATAATGAGGCATATTTGATAAATTTCTGCTAATTCTAGTAAGGTGGTCTGATATCATATCCATTAAGTTTTGCAATCGCTTCAATTAATTTTAAAAATTTTCCATTTTGTTGCTCGTATTACTTATTATTTTTGCCTCTAAAACAGAAATTTTGACCGAACAATAAGAATTTAACGGTATAAATTATAATTTGTAACACGGAAACCCATCTATCTTTTTCCATATTTATTAATTTCTCATTTAGAGAATCAGTAGTTGTTTTAGAAGAAATTAATTTATTTAAATCAATCCCAGATTTTGTATTACAAATGTGACTTTTTGAGTTTTTATGACGTTCTATAATATTCTGTAAGTTAAATGTCTCTAATCGTTATATTCCTCAACAAAGGTACTAGAGAAAGTTTTAAATAATTTGCAAGGAAAATAAAATACACAATATTTTATTTAAAGGAAAGTTTACATAATATGTTTCTGTAAGTGGGTAGGGCCTAACTCTACTGAAATTAACATATTTTTGCCGGATAGTACGAAAGGCCAGCAGCTAGGATCCTTATAAACATCATCCTTATAAGAAACATGAAGAGTATCTTCAGAACTTACTTCTTTCAGCCAACCCCGATCTTCTGAGGCATCTTTGGTCACGGTTTCACTGGTTTCAGGACTTGGTTCTGCAATTAAAACATCTTCTCTTTTTTAAGTTTCTGTATTTTCTGTTTCTGTATTGGGTCCCAGAAAGCTTTATTCAATTATTAGACATCTGCAAAAAATCTAACGATGCGTCGACATTTGACATACTTTTCGTAAAGAAATTATAAACAAGGCGCAATGTTAGTTAAGCTGATAAAGAAAGTTAGGCTTTATCTACCCCCTGCTGCACAGGCAGAGACTTGCTAATAGGACTAATGTCAACCTCTACAAGGTATTGGTCAAGCCGGTTCTAACTTTTGGTGCAACATAAGCAGAACGGAGCTTAATAAGTGATTCCGAATAATATATTTTTTAAACTTTAATATAAAAATATAACATTCCATTTTTAAAGACAATCAAACTGCTTAAATGAAAGGTAGGATTGTGTATGTTTTGTACATTTTTTTTATTAATTTTGTTAATTTGTTCTTAACGAGCTGAATTATTCACAAAATTTGGGGGTGGCTCCAAAATATTTTTCACCTCCGGGCCTCCCCGCACCATCGTTCCCTCATTTATAAAAAGGCTCCTGAGCAGCGCCTCATCACTTTTCTACCCAACAAGCCTCCACTGGGGAAAACCTTCGAGCAATAGCACCTTGTTTTCCATCATTAAAAAGCTTACAGAACTAGTGACCTTAGGTCCTTGGACATAGAAATTCCTTTTCGCATTTTTAGAAATATATCTCTGAACTAGCGTTAACGAATAACTCGGACTTACCACGAAAAACAACTAAAAATACAACAAAATATATTTGTTGCAATAGAAACAGCGAAGTAATAAACGCCAAATTATAAACAGTGTTTTGTTAAGTCGGATATAATCACGGCCAACTCGAAAAACAATTTTATTGTGATGTTTACAGCAAGCCTCTCTGTGCTTCCCAAATATCAGACTATCTTTTAATCTTTCATTTTGTTGCAATACTTATGTCTGATAGTGTACGTGCATACGGGGTAAAACAAAGAATTCCAATCTACTTCTGCTTCGTTAGGAAAATGTAACGCCCTTCCGCCCTTCTAAATAATGTAAATTAAAACACAAAAACCCGAATATTATGTTGGTACTTAAAGTCCATGGCTGATAAAATAAAATCATTATTATATTAAAGTTGGACGGTTTGTAACGGCCATGCGTATCTGTACAGTTTTACAATTGCTCAGGCGACATCTCAATCTAAACTTACCAATCCTAATGTATTTTCCTATTACTTGACGGAAAACGAGTTTGGGAAAGGTTCCAATGAAGTTTATTATGCTGTATGTTTTTGCAGGTTCAATAAAATCGATTTTGACCCTGCTGTAACTATTAAGCTGATGGCACATGTTTGCAGTGGGCTGCAAGAGCACCATATTCATTGGAATGTACTGTAAATGACATTCGGAAAGAGCGCTCGAATATGTCCAGAATGTCAGAGTGATTTTTCCTGCAGCAGGCCATTCGTTATTGCCTTCTGATAGGGTATTCAGTGATATTGAAGAGGATATATCAAGTTGGAAGTTATAACGCAGCCAAAAATTTGTTAGGAGCCATTTTCAAGAATTGCTGCAGGAAAACTGCAGCGTACTCAACTGGAAACGAACGATTTTATGTGTATTTAAACCCACAAGAGCAAGAATGTAAAACGGTTTTTGCTAAAGAAATGTAAACCTGGTAATGTTTACATTAGAGGTGAATTGTATTACGAGTACGATTTTCAAATCTTCAAAAGTGTTCTAAAGAAGGAATGTACTGGTCACATGATTAATCATACCATTATAGAAAGTCAATTTGCTGAAACTTAACGATGTCGATAAGCTTATTACAAAACACTATAATGCTACTTGGAGGTCCCTGGAAAAATTAACCCTAATAAGATGCCAGAGCAGCCAGATCAGGATTAAGAGAAAATAAGACGGCAGACGTTGAAGAAGAAAGAAAAAGAGAAGCAACTTTCGAATTTATTGAAGAAGTTCCTACAATACTCATATGATATATTATATATGCTCGATAATATGGTTTTAATTACAATATCTTGAAATGAAATGAAAGATCATAGTATTTATAACCACCCTCTTAATACCTACACAAACCTCAATTTAACCAACATCAGTGTTAACAGCTTCATTTTCTTCGATAAACTAATTCAGTTGGATGAGAGGACGGGACCAGGGCCTAATAGGGTATCCCTCCTTTTTCTCAAGAATTGTAGTCCCAGACTGACTGTTCCACTTAGTTACATCTTTCGGTAAGTTTCCAAATCTTTGGAAACGTTCTTATGTGACTGCAATTTGGAAGAGTGGCGACAGAGATAACGTTGAGAACTACCGTCCCATTTCAGGAATTGATTGCCTGGCAAAGGCACTGGAGTCGATGGTGGTTAATTTTCTGATGCCAAACTTTAAAAGCATTATATCTGAACATTAACACGGATTTATGCCTGGACGTTCCACCCAGACCAACCTATGCTTATACTCTAACCATTTAGCGACAGCAATGGACTCCGGTGCTCAAATCAATTCTGTATACGTCGACTTCTCGAAAGCGTTTGATAGGGTTCACCATGCAGTACTCATTGCTAAGCTGATCTCATATGGCATTTCTAGTGCCCTGCTAACATGGTTCGCAAGCTATCTCGTCGATAGATCTCAATTTGTCCAAATTAATAACCTCTTATCCGATAACATTAACATTAACATGGGTGGTAACGCAGGGATCACATTTAGTACCGATCCTGTTCCTGATATTCATAAACGATCTCAGCACGCTTTTTGAAGGCATTCACTTTATGTTCTACGCTGACGATTTAAAGATTTAGGTACAAAATGATTAATAACGATGACGATTGCTTGCAACTGCAGCGGGGAATCAACAAAATACATTACTGGTGTAACATAAATGACATGAAAATATACTCATGCTGTTTAGTTACTCACTGCCCAACCAAAATTTTTCCAGAGTTTCTGTAATTAATGACCTAGGTATCATTTTCGACGCCGAGTGAAGATTTAAGAAACACATTAACAATATAATCTCCAAATCATCTCGGACAGTAGATATATAGATAGATACTATATTATTCACCAGTCCGAAGTCACTTTGAATACTGTTGTATTGCATGGTCCTCCTTCGATAAAACTCATTATGTTAGAATCGAACGAGTACAGTCCAAGTTCGACAGCTTTTTGCTCAGAAAACTTCGTATATAATAAAATTATCAATCATGAGATAGAAGAAGTTTTTCCTACACTCAATGTCTGGGCATACTTCGTTTTGATAGTCTGAGGGCAAGACGGATCTTTTTAATAATACTGTTTGGTCATAAAATCATCAATCATGAGATAGAAGAAGTTTCTCCTACACTCAACGCATGAGCATGCTTGGTTTTGATAGTCTGGAGACAAGACGGATCTTCTTAACAATACTGTTTGGTCATAAAATCATCAATCATGAGACTATCCTGTTAACGTATATAAAATATATGTAGGTATGTAATTTGTTCTACCTGTTTACTATCTGAAATTATTCTGAAAGCACTGCTGTTTGAAATAAAAATTAATAAATAAAAAATAAAATAACTAATAATGCTCCCTAAAGTTCATTAGATATTTTTAAAATTAAGAGGCAAGAATAAATTATTCTTGAATAATGACGGAAAATGTTCATTCCTCTGTGTAATTATTATTCTAGCTTACACGTCTCTATAAAAACAAATAAAACGATTTGTCAACCAATAAAAAAACTTTTTAAGTACCTACTTGCCATATTTTTCCGTTAATATTCATTTTATCGTTAAGAAGTTTTGTTAGCGAAAACTATAAAAATATGATATTATCCCTTTTCCGACGAAGGTCAATGACATAATCTGCATTTGAATTGCGAGTGGATAAACAGTTTTATATTTTCGCATTAAAATCTATTATCTGTGGGATCTGTTCAAGAACCGTTAAATTCAGACGATATGAAAATTAAATTTTGGCACAATGGATTTTATTCAGTGTCGTAGTTATAGTTCTTAACTCGTTATAGTAAGTCATAACATAACAGTAAAAAACTTTACAACAATAAAACTGCCCTTACAATAAGTTCAAACTATTTTAATGGAATTATTATTAATTTCATTGCGGGTGCCGAACAATAATAATTATTTATTTAAGTACGTCAAAACATAAAATAGATAACTACAAGGTCTTATATGAGAATAGACAGGGATTCTCTGTTTTCGCTGTTCAGCCGATTTAATCTTCAGCGATTATGAAAATAGGCTTACACAAAACTTTACCCACATAATTTCCTTAAAAGTAATAGGAAGGGCGGGGAGGGTTTGGACAACTTTGTAATTTTCTGAAAATTTATTGGTATTTGGTCGCTTATCTTTTTATCATCGGATTGGCTTATCTTTTGTGAGTAATCCCTTCAATATACTTCTGAGAAATAACAATTGACCGAAGACATACACATACAGTGAGTCCCAGAAGTAAAGTATAAATTCATTTTAAATTCAGCAGTGTGTTTTTTGGAAAAACGCTCAGACTTGTCGGTATTTATTTCTTAATGTGTTTTTTTTTATGTATACAGGGTAGCCTAAAAATAAGTTACGACGATTAACTTAATTTTTTCAAATAAAAATATCTGTTTTTTATTTCATTTTTAAATTTTGCATCGAAATCTAAGTATGTTTCATGCACTTTGTCCTATACAGGGTATTCCATACTCGATGGTACGTTCCCAGTATCTGGAGAACAAAAAGAAAAATAATTTTGAAATTTTCACTACGGCCATAGGAGGCTGCGCTCTAGCTTTTAAAGATAATTTCGCGGTTGCAGTGGTGCCAGATCTATTGATAACTGACATCAGCTTTGGAATTTTAAATGGGACACCCTGTAGTTTATTTTATTTTTAGATTCTACGAAGCAACCTAGTTTTTTTTTTGTATAGGATATTTTTCCATTTCTCTTGCCGTTTCTTAAATATTAATTATTTTGTGAATTAAAACTTCAATATTTTCGTCTCCAGATGTCAAATCAACATAACATTTTAACATCAGTTAGTCAACATGTGGTACTTTAATTTTGGCAACATAGGATCGCCGACTTCTATACAGAGTGTCCTAAAAATTAATTGCAATTCAGATTTTATAAACTTGATCAAAAGTAAATGGAACACCCTGTATATTATTGAAGTGTTGAATAGAGTGGACCAATTGAATTTTTTCATATAGAGTGTTTCTTTACCTATTTTGAACCGCTTTCGATTTATAAGCCATTTTATGAATAATTACTATTCATATTCGAGAACTAGACATTAAAGATCTAAATCGATAAGTGTGCCATGATCAAAACAAATTTCCTTTTATAATAAATTGTGGTTCTGAAAAGAACCGATTTTGTCAGTAAATTAAAACTTTTGGAATTCTTACCTAATACGTCACATGTTTAAAGTTCTGACGATTTTCATGTAAGCAATCGGCAATACATTATGTCATCATATGACCGGTAGTAGCTCTTTGAATTTATAATGGATCAAGTTCTTCAAAAGCGCGCCTTACCCCATTTTCTAGATCTTCTTTTGAATTTACTGGTGTTTTATAAACCACTTCTTTAATCCTACCCTACAGGAAAACTCTAAAGGATTAAGATCTGGAGATCGCGCCACTTCAAACCCGCCGAAATATGTACTTCATGCACGATGGGGCACCATCTCATTTCAGCGTTGGTGATTGCATTGGATCTCGCCATTTACTCTAACCCCGTTTCGAAAATACACTTCAACCATGAATCTTTGCGTGAATTATTCAAGAAATTACTGACACCCAACAGGTGTTAAGCCCTACCGCCAAGCAGTACGGCCTTAGATGCAAAGTACACTTTGATAATAATAACCTTCGTTCGCACGGTACTACTAAACCAAAATATTGCTCCATTTTTTTTATTGGATAGATACAGGGTTTGGGAAATGGTGTCATACAATCGTAAAATGAAACTTTTCTGTTGTTTGAATGACTTTCATAACACACGTTCTTGTCGAGAAACAAAATAGAAATCATGGTTCTTTTTATTAAAAATAAACCATGAATTCGTTTATTATTCTTTTTCTCGAAAACGGGTCACTTTATCGACAATTAACAAGAGTACCTTCTTTTAGTCTAATGTGCAAGCTACCCAGATTTATTTATTTTTTTAAAGTCTTTATCATACAAGGTGTTAAAAATTTAAACATTAAGTTGTAAAGCTTAGTCTACCCCTAAAAAAGCTACATATGTTTCAAGGACACTATTTTAAGAGGTCCTTGAGAAAGACGAGTACTTTGGAAGTTATTCAAGAAAAATCGATTTCCAACGGAATCCTTCAGGGGCACATATCTCCGTAGTGAGGGCCTACAAGAAAAAATTTTATAGGAACTTGTCATCTTAGTTTTTCATGTTCTATCTAAATCCGAAAGATTCCGGACACCCTATACAGGGTTAGGAGAAATTACCAAAACGGTCGATTATTTCAAAAGATATACGAGTTAGCAAAAAATGTCTTTTTTAAAAGTTGTAAGGCTTTTAAAAATCTACATATATGTAATAAATTGGAATATACAGGTACGCCCAAAAAGTTGTGGAGAGTCAAAGTTATATTATTTTAAATAGAACACCCCGTGTATTATTACTTATTTTGGATCGTCCAGTCAATTTTAAACATTTCCTATTAACCATATGCTATGCTTAAATATTTTAATTTTAAGGGGATATAGCGATAAGCAGAGATCATATCAGGAGGTATGTGATATTTTTAACAATTTGCACCCAGATAGGCAAATTAAAACTGTGGAGCGTTACAGAATGACTGGAAGTGTAAAAAACCGACCAAGATCTGGAAGACCTAGGAGTGCTACCGCCGATGATAAAAAATTAGACATTCTGCTTTCTATACAAGAAAATCCCAGACAATCCACCAATCAGCTTGCTTTGGATCATGGAATTGATCAAAAATCTGTAAGAACCGTTCTTCATACTGAGAAAATGCATTCATACAAAGTTCATGTTGTACAAGAACTTTGTGATGTTGACTATGATCGAAGACTAAAATTTTGCGAAATAATTAGGAGAAAGATTGAAGAGAATCCGCATTTTCCAAACAATATTGTTTTCTCTGATGAAGCGACCTTCACACTACACGGAATGGTCAATAAACGAAATTACCGTTACTAGGGGCGAAATAACCCAAACTGGTATGAAGAACTGCATACACAGTTCCCAGAAAAAGTTAATGTCTGGACTGGATTGTTAGCGGGACATGTAATTGGACCCTTATTTGTCGAGGGAAATTTGAACGGTGAACGATATCTCCAGCTTCTTCGGCAATAAATAGTTCCAACTATAAACAATTTAACTCTCGATATTAACTTAACCTGGTATCAGCAACATGGAGCTCCTCCGCATTTTTCTCGCGAAGTTAGAGAATTTTTGGATGTCACGTTCCCAAATAGATGGATGGGAAGAAGAGGGCCAATTGAGTGGCCTTCACGATCCCTCGATCTTTCGCCCTTAGATTTCTTTAATTGGGGTCACCTGAAAAACAATGTTTATCGGAACAAATCCAATAATTTAGAAAAATTGAGAATTAAAATTTTAAATGAAAGTGAGAGAATAACAAGGGAAATGGTTTTTAATATCCCAAGACATCTTTGCGACAATTTGTATCATTGTCAGTTAGTAAATGGGGGCCATTTTCGACATTTATTAAAAAATAGAGCTGTGTTTTCATGACTTGTTATACCGATTTTTTTTTTCATGTTAACTTTTTAAATTGTTAATTGAAATTTATTTTGTGTTTTGTAACTGATCAAAATGTCATGATATCTCGGAAATTAGTAAATTTAGGCATAGCATATGGTCAACAGAAAATGTTTAAAATTGATTGGACGATCAAAATAAGTAATAATATATGGGGTGTTCGATTTAAAATAATATAACTTTGACTCTCCACAACTTTTTGGGCGTACCTGTATATTTCAATTTATTACAGATATGTAGATTTTTAAAAGTCTTACAACTTTTATAAAAGACATTTTTTGCTAACTCGTATATCTTTTGAAATAATCGACCGTTTTAGTAATTTCCCCCTAACCCTGTATACAACTTCCTATTCATGAAAAACTTACTACTTGTTGTATACAAATTATATTTTTTGATGAATTATAAGTTTGAATATCTTTTTGCAGATTTGACCTATGAATAATATGGGTGAAACTTTTAAGTCTTAAGACATCCGCATATAACCCTTAACAGATTTATTTACTGGCAATACCCTACATAACAATCCATTAGCAGTATTGTCGGTGAAAAGTAAAAGAATCCAGTTCTCATTGACACGGAAATACTATAATATACGTACACGTAGCATAGTGACACCTTTAAGCAGGTAGTTAATCTCTTTTTCTAGGTTTTGGTCACGATTTAGTATTTTTTAATTCTATGGAAATACATTTCAAATGAGCTTTAACTGTCCGTTTACAATTTCGGTTCAGGTTAGTTGGTTCAAATTTGGTAAATCCTAGAGAATAGAGTGTGGGAATCGCGGAGGAAGTACCCAAATACCGATATATTACATAGAGAAACGTGTAATAAAAGCAATAAGGACAGTCCTGATTGAATAAAGTGAGAAATAAACTTAGATAAGAAAATGAGGTTTCAGAAAAGTCTATTACGAGACTGCAAACGGAATCGAGACAGATAGACGAGAGACGAGAAACCAAAATAGGAAAAGATATTTTATTTCATCTATCAATTATTTACTTATAATACCTTAAAAACGGTTGTTATAAGCATCATCATAATATCATAGGAAATATTAGCGAGCGATAATAGTATATTATTTAACGAGTGGTAATGTAGGTCATAACTCACGCAGATGAAGTTTGCAGCACGAGCCGCAGGCGAGTGCTGTAATTCATCAAGTGAGTTATGACCATTACCGCAAGTTGAATACTATACTTTATCTAAGACTATAACAATAAATACTAAGATACAAGTATGGAGAAAGAACTTTATTTACAAATCTTGATAGTTACCTATAACAACGCTATAAAAATTTTAGTTGTAATTACTCATTTTTAAAGTTTGAACAACCAGTAAACTGAATATGTGGGACTGAATTATGTAAGTTTATTGTTTCTTTTTGTGTTTGTTGCATATATGTTGTTGATGTACTAACTGGTTGAGGTGTTATAGAACTGTATATCTTATTTGCAGTATCTGTCTTATTTTTTTCGGAATCATCAACGTCCCCCTCAGCCACGGTAGTTAATCGCCAACCGCCATGGGGTTTCAGTGCAGTTATATCCCCTCCAGCATCTACTAATAAAGTTGCCGTCTTTCCCCATTGCTCCAAATTTATTAATGCCAATTCTTTGTGAGTGATATTTTCCATTTTGAAATTTAAAGAATAATATCGTTTGCGATATATCGGTAGGACGCAGATTTAAATATTTCTTACCTATGGTATAAAAAGTTCCCGTAACAGTGAATTTTCTGGCAATTTTTGTTTTTGTATTTGGTACACTGACCATAAAAATGATCTTCTAAATCTGTAGTTTGAATAGAGTGCAATTCTGCTGCACGACAAGCACCCATAATGCCCATTATGAAAGCAACCTAAAATAAATTATGTAATTGACTAGATGATAAAAACGATTGAATTATTGTGAGATCTACTACCTTTGTCGCCAGATATTTCTCATCAGGAGCTTCGGTTATGAAATTATTAAGTTGTTCTGGCGTAAAAGTTTTTTGCCTTTTTAGCTACATGTTTCTCTAATTACCGTTTAAGAAACGCACGTAATTTTAAATAATTCTCTATATTGATTCCATTATTTATGTTGAGTGTGCTTCTTAGCATGAAGTAGAAAGTCCATAGAGACGATGCTATATATTTAGTGCTAAGTTCGCTAAAGTATGCCAAAAGTACATTTTCTATAAACGATGACTTAATGTTATTACTGCTGCACCAATCTTGAAAATCTTTGTTACACCTTTATATTTGTTTTTGGATTTTTCGGGCAATAAATTCTGTATGGTTACATTAGCTACTTGTCTTATTTCTGGAGGTATACATAATAATTTATCTTCACTATCTGAATTCATTTTTTCAGCACAAAATTCACAATAATTAGGGATTAACTTAATTTGAAAACGTCAAAATTATTCAAGTGACATTACTCCCCTCAATAACAATAATGGACTGTTCCCTTTCGGCCAATCGGCTTGTACAGAAGTACAGAGCCACCTCGATATTCGGTTCGTAAATAATTCCAAGAATCTTTTCCGATTTATTATAGTGAGTTATAGTAGTGAGTTATTATAACTCATGTTGTTTGTTTATAGATACTATTAATTGCTCAAAAGCAGTTGAATAATTAATATATAATTTAATAGGAGTAGATAAAGTTCATAATGCCCGGTGATTTTCGTAAGGCCCGGTAATTAATAATAAAGAAGATATTAAACAAAATTTGTATTTATTTTTAACAAATTTTTTACATAATATTATTCTGTTTTTTCTATGTTAAATGTACAACTCGATTGTTGAGTTTCCCGACGTGCATGCGGATTCCTGCTCCATTTCAACATTAATTAACATATTTTCTTTTTCGGTAACAGAGCTAGCTATCATTTTTGCTATTCGGTTTTTCGACGTGATGCTTTCCACTATATAACCCTCCGCTACGCTAGTACTCTTACACTTTCCGTGTAGCTTAAGGGTTGCAAGGGAAGTACCACCCTCGATAAGAAGTATGGACGAGGTCTCACATAGGCAATGTCCTGTATATTCCTTGGCGTTTTCTAAATTAAGAAATATGGCTATGATTGAAGGAATACGTCCTATTGTATTTTTACCCACAGGCAAAGCTATGCAGTTACCATTTCGGTATGTAAGGAAAAATCTGCGTTTCTTAATTCCTTTTGGACTTAATAGCAAGGTACTGTCTTACCAATTTAAAGGAATCTGTTTTGTCTCATTCGATTATAGTAAAATTTTTGGCGAAGCAGTTTTAGTTTCTGGTACCTTGACAAGCATAACATCCTCAATATCATCAATGGTCATTTTTACCATCTCATCCCGTCTTAGGCCGCCAAAAATTCCCATTACGAGTACCACTTTATGTAGCAGGAAGGTATCATTCGGCGCATTTTTGATAAAAGTTAAAACTTGTTCACCTTCCAAAACTTTTGACTTTTTAGGAAGACATTCCTTTGATTTAACTTTTAAAAACGCTATTAATTGACAATATCTTGAAATATTAATGTTTTTCTTTACTATAAGTTCAGACTTCACCCGGAAATATTTTGTCCAAGGGCTATTTGGGGTATATTTTTGCGACTAAAATAAAGTAAAAATAATTAAAAGTTGTTACATACCAATTCCTGAAAGTAAGCCATCATTACAGTTTCAGTAATCACCGTAATTTGGTTTTTTACTTTCCGCTGTGGAAAACTTTCATACTCCTTGTCGTACAGGGCTTTAGACTTTGCCGGTAATAGGCTTTTCTTAGCATCTTTAGTATTTTCTCAAATAGTTTGTGAAATTTCCATATTTTTGTTTATAAAACGTAAAAGACGCTTAAAATAAACAACTCTTAGCAACCGTCAAACTTATTCTATGACAACCGATCAAAGCTCACTAAATACTAAAGATTGCCGAAAATGGTTAAAAGAAAACAGGAGTTTAACTATTTATATTTTAAAATTAATGAAAAATAAAGTATTGCCAAAGGCCCTCGGGCTAGTTGCTTTCGCCTTCCGGACATTTTTACTTAACGCCCTTGGTACATAAATAACTATTAAACAATTCTTATAATTTTCTAATAAAAACTGGGCAAGTATCAGTAGTTATTTTGATGTTAAAATTTTCTTGTAATAGCGAATTATATTTTTTATAATAAGACACTAGTAGTACAATAGTTATTCACCTAATAATAATAATAATAATCTTTATTAAATAGTGTCAACACAACCACAAACAAAAGGCAAAAAGGAACACACTAAGTGACAACCTGTGGATTCAATGTATTTTGAATATATCTATACTTAGTAGTCATTTATATCGAAGATTTTCTTAATATTACTAAGGATTTTTAAGCCGTAAGTTATACTAACGAGTGATTATTAATAATTTTGCTCAAGGGCGGCTGTGACCCAGTATACATAGTGTAGCAGTAGCGCGTAGATTAAATCATAGGGCGAATTTGCAAGAAAGCAGCGTTGTCACGTTGAAAACCTAAAATAATGTTTTTTGACGGTATGTAATATAAAATCCTGAGCTATCTTACTTTGAAAGCCTACTTTATATGGCCGCCTCCTACTTCTAGACACCTTCTGATGTTTCTTCTTACCCTCAGAGACACATTAACCAATACGTTTGGAGAATTATTAATTTCGGCAATTTTTTCTGAAATCCTTCGTTTAAGATCATTTATATCCTCAATTGATGTTCGATAAATGAAGTTTTTTATAAAAGGCCACAAGAAGAAATCGCAGGGTGTTAAATCGCAGGAACGAGGTGGCCATATTTGTTGCGTATTTCGGCTTATAACTCTGTTTTCAAAAAATTCACTTAAAAAATTTAAATTTTCTCTGGTTACATGAGGTGTAGCGCCATCTTGTTGGAAGTAACCTTCCCGCAATTCATCATCGTGAAGCTCATTAATAAATGTTGTCAGAATTTCGATCCGATATCTCTCAGCTGTAATTGTGCCATCAAAGTAAATTGGGCCTACTATTCTTCTAGAACTAATTGCTGCCCACACACCAACTTTTTAAGGATGAAGAGGTCTTTCTACAAAAACATGCGGATTTTGCGTATTCCACATTCGCATATTTTGTGAATTAACATAGCCTGATAAATAAAAATAAGCCTCATCGGTAAAAAATGTTTTTTCAAAAGCACCACTATTCTCTTCTTGAAAATTGTTTAAAAACCATTCACAAAAATTAAGTCTTTGGGGAACGTCATTGGGAAGGAGTTCATGAATAGCCGTAACACGATAAGGGTATAGATGCAGATCCTTTTTCAAAAGTGTTTGACATGTACTGTAGCATAAATCCGTTTGCTGAATTTGTTGAGATAAATGCCTAATAGAAGTTGAAGGATTATTTTCCATAATTTGTCGCGCTTCTTCAATAACCTCATTCGATCGTTTCGTTGGTCTTCCAGCCCCTTTTTTATGTTGAACAGAACCAGTCTGACGAAATTTATCAATTAGCTATTGTCACCCAGTACGAAAATTATGAAAGGTCACCGCAACATCAGGAAACTCGGTTCAAAATTCATCAAAGCAGTCATGCATAGAGTAATTCCACACACCGCCTATTTTGTGTCCATTTCTAAAAAAACTTTCAACAATAAAAATTTTTTGTGCTTCACTAAACATTTTTACTGTAGAACTTTCAATCCGGCAACAAAGCTTCACCAAAACTTGATACGCTGAAAAATAAAAAAAAAGATAAAAAATTAAATCATATCCTGCAAATAGCACTTTATAATAGTCAAAAGACGACTCCCCGGAGAAATATTAGTTAAAGCAATAGTAACCTACCTTCAAATAACTGCAAAAATTACAAAATTTCTCCAATTTTTAAACTTTACAAATACACAAATTCAAATAAGACGTAAATGTCATAAAACAATCATGTCATCTTATCTACGCAGTACGGCCATGATGCTTTTAAAATGCATGGCCTCCCTTGAGCAAAATAATTAAAAATCACTCGTTATTATAAAATTGGATACATTGGAACTATGCACCCCCTTCAGTTATGGCTAATCTATGCCTTTAATAGACGTAATTTAAAATTCTTATTGTGTAAACTTGTTGTGACTCACCATCTATAAAAAAGGACCTGTTCTCAAAGACAAATAATATGCATTTATATATAAAATTGCAGTAACTGTCAACATCTTGTATTCTTTAAATTTTCCTCTACATGAAGCTCGGAAATTTAAACTTATAGCTGGATTTAGGGCGGGTATTATAAAAGAGGCAAAAGTTAACTTTGATTCTAACTGTAGGGTTAACTTTCCTAGAAAAATTGATAGTTTTATAAAGTTATCATTATCCTTCAAATGTAAAAAGTATAGAATAATTTTTAACCTAACCTATAATTATTTATAATCTGTCACTGACATTTTTGTTGTAATGTCAGTGTAATCTGTCATCAATATCGTTTCTCTCCTTAATTTTTGTACTTTGATCAATTATTTTTATTATTATGAGACCTGAATTAAAAAACACAAACAACGAATTCGATTATTCGATCTCAAAACACGAAAATAAAATTGTAGGTTATGTTATGTTAACAAAAGTCTTCAAAATCGTCCAAAATTACCAAAATCTGTGCATCAGTTAACTTTAATTGATACCTACTCCACCCAATAAAGTTAACATGGGGATTGTCAACTTAACTTCAACCTGTGCCGTCATTAAACAAGTTAACCTTCGTTCATCTGTCAATTAAGTTTTATAATACCCGCCCTTACTCGAAAAGTTGGCGAGGTTAAAGTTATGTTCAAGTTGGTGAGGTTCGATATTGGACAGTCCACAGTATGGTATTTATAAAGTCAGTAGCGAAGCTCGAAAAGTTGTTGTTTGATTGGTTGAAGTTTGTGTCCAATAGGATGAATTAAAATAATTCATAATTTTGAATAAAGTCGAGTAACAACAAATTAGTGTCATCACTCTTCACACTATCCATTTTTTCTTTTCAAATTTCACGACACGACACAGAATGGGATACCCTATATATTTATATATTATGTCTTTGTCTTCTCCCTATTTTTAAGAGCTCTTCAAAAATATATAATAGTCGATATTTATTTCTTTTAAAACGAGATAATTTTAACATGTTTTGTAAAATTAATTATTTTTCTTATGGATGGCTATGCCGTGGCCAATTAGGGACAGCCATGACAGAAAACCAAATTCTGTAAATTGTTATAAAATATTACTGGTATTTGTTTGATTTTGTCAGCTTATTTCTCATTTCTGTGAAAAATTGTTCAACATGGCATAAAATAATAAATATGAAAATTACGAAAAACACGATAAGTATGTTTATTTCATCCAAGCTAATGAAGACGCGAACGCAGCCTCGGGGCTCTATTGTGATAGGTAAGTTTTAAAATCATTTGTTAAGTACCATTAATATTCATAATAAAAATTAAAAAATTTTAATCATTATTGTTATCTATTATTAGCTTTTTGTTACATATTTAAATTTTTCGTAGATATCCAGAAAGACAACAACCTGATAAAAGAATATTTCAAAAAAATCCAAGCTAAGCTCATTGAGCACGGATCTTTAAAAAAATCAAGGCCTAATTTTTACAACAAGGAAAACAGGGAAGAAGAAGAAAGTACGGTATGCATAAAAGACGGTACAACCATCCATATTATGCAGAGAAGTGTATGATGAACTTGAGATTAAAAAATCAAGCATGCAGTTAGTATTAAAATTATCTTTAAACCATACAAATACTATCTCGTCCAACATTTGCATCCCATTGACGCAGAACGTAGGATAGTTTTTTGCAACTGGTACCTAGAAATGTTGCAGAAAAACGCAAATTTTGAAAGAAGTGTGGTATGGTCCGACGAGGCTTATTTTACGAGTTCTGGTATCTTAAACCGAAACAATTGAAGGTACAGGTCCTAAGAGAACCAACACGAAATATTTCTACGAGAACGTCAAGGTCGGTTTGGATTTAGCATGTCATGCTTTATTTTTGACACTAAAATTAAGTATTTTATCTATGAAAGAACTTTAGCCGGAAATAGACACCTAGATATAATGCGAGATGCACTAATGGAAATATTATAGGATGTTCCTTTTACCGATTTGAATAGTATTTATTACCAGCAAGATGGCACTCCGAGTCACAATTCTCATATAGTGAGAGAATATTTAGAAGCCACATTTCCCGATAAATGGATTGGTACCAATGGACCTGTCAGGTGGCCTTTGAGGTCACCTGATCCTTCTGTGTTGGAGATTTTTTTATGGGGGTATATAGAAAATCAGCTATATAAGAGACAATACCACAATTTTGATCAACTTCGAGAAGCTACCCATCAAACCTTTAGGCTTTTGCAGGGAAGGCCAATTATTTTAATTTAATAGAATAATATATTTGTTTTATTGTTGGTTCAAAGTTATGTAATAATATAAAGTTGTATAACACAAAAATGTTGTTAGCTTTGTTTTTCTATTTGCGGGCATAGCCTTCGATACGAAAAATGATTAATTTTACAAAAAATGTTAAAATTATCCATCTCTAAAAGAGAGAAATATGGACTATTATATATCTTTGAAAAGCTCTTAAAAAGAGGGACAAGGCAAATAAATAATATATAGGGTATCCCATTTAATAAAACAAGAGTTTGGGTCATAACTCAAAAACAAAACTTTTTAGAAAAAAACTAACTACGCCACTGAATTCTACATAAGAAGCTCTATATAATGACCCAAAGTTACCAAATTATCGAGATATGAGGAAGCGTCAAAAATGACAAATTTTCAAAATCGCCCTGTATATCAGAAACTGAGAGGGCTATGAAAATTTCGTTTGGGACAATGAAAGCTTCATAAAATAATAGAACAGTAAGCCGTACACCGCATATTTCTATATTTTATAATAAGGGAGCTGAAATATGACAACACCACTGAACCTAGAAATTTTGCATTTAAAAAGTAGAATATTTTACATTATGACAATTGAATTAATTATGAAATAATGAAAATACGATTTGAAATAAAAATAGAATATTAACTTAATATTCAAGGTAGAACAAATGTGCATGAGATCAATAAATAGAGGACAAAAAAGGAACGCGTGGAATTATATTTTCCGTTTTTCTTTAAGCTATAATATTGGTAGTGAAAATCTTGAATACATTTACATAGCGTTTTTGGATAATTATTTTTATGCGTAAAATCACAGAAGTTTGCGAAAAAAAAATTGTTTTTCTAAGAATTGCAATTTATTTCATTTTGTTATACTTCCGGAACTAAACTAGGTACTTTAGTCTCGCCAAACGGGCACAAAAGTGGCTCATTTAATCCCAAGGGACTAAAGTGCATTCTAGCAACATATGATTTAAAGAAAATTTCAATTTTTTTTTACCTATTTATATTCAGATGTATGTTACCTTCTAACGCCTTTTCAGCTGCTTTTTTCAATTTTCCATGTCGACTATGGTCGCAAAGTTGATGAGGCTGAGAACCTGTTTATTTATACTGTAAATAAGTGATTTTGGTGTTTCAAAGTATACTAATAAAATATTTTACCGATACCTACTTGCATTTAATTGTGACATTATCAGGTGTTTTTTATTTATACCTACATGCTACCTAATTTAAGTAATACTATTCCAGAAAGTATAAAAAAATAGTGTAAAAACCAAGGGACTTAAGTGCCTTAATCCCTTGAATGGTTGTTGCTCTCGGGCAGAACCCTCGAGCAAACAAGTTCTATTCACAGGATTAAATGAGTCACTTTAGTCCCTTGTTTATAATATACTGTAGGTAGATGCTAAATCCACATTTTGCCTTATTTTTGAAACGAGACAATAATTGCAATCAATGGCACCGAAATAAAATTTTAATAAAAAAAAAATGCCCAGTGGTTTACGAACGTTTTACGAAATTAATTCTACTTTCGGTTTTATTTTATATTTTATATACCTAGATACTCAACTAAAGATATTGGGTAACAAGCACCTTAGCCAATAAATTTATTTATATTTCTGTTTTCTAAAATTACAAAACTGAGCGGGTTCTATTCTTAGGCACCACAAAAGTTTTAAAACCATGTAATGAGCTGACATCAGTTGACACCGACAAATAATAATGCAGTAAAATAATTTTAATGAATGCACAAAAATAGCCACGGCAAGTTTTGTGAATACAGGTATTTTTTCTTTTGCTAGCGCCAGACTAAAGTGGAAATACCTATGAAAAAAAAAATGTTGATTTTTGTCTGGACAGTCAAACGGAAAGGTATATAAAATATATTTTAAAATGTTATATAAGAGATAAAGTTAATCATGTATGCATAATTATGGAGCATACATAATGGTAAAGCTGGTATACTTTACAGTGTTCTTCGTGAATTAATTATATTCATGAAATAAATTTTATTGATCTAAAACGTTAGCACTGGCCTTCGAAATTTTTAGTGAATTTAGTGAAGTTTTGCGTGAAGTTAGGATGACAACGGAATACAAATAAGTAAGGATATAATTATCTTTCCCGCATTGGTGTGCATTTTCTATAATTTTGACTTTAATCTTTAATTATTCCTTTTAGTGTTTTTTCTTGTTCATTACTTAATATTTTTAAACTAGTAAAATATTTTCATATGTTGGTGAAATTGTTTTCTAACATTCGGATTATTAAGAACTTCATGAGGCCGATGACCAGCGTAAAAAGTTAATATCAAGTCAGTCTAAATATAAAATTTTCTAGGTAAAATAATCTTTTTTTTTTAGGAAAATATTATTATTTTGGATGATTTTGGTGAGCGACTGGGTACCTACCCATCACTCTGAAGTTATTTTTGATAGTTGGTAGGGTTCGTTTAATTGAATGATAGTCACGCTGCGACAGCCGTAGAGAGAGGTTGTCTGACAGTGACATTGTTTTGCTCCCGTTAAAACGTCAAAAAAGTTAAATAATTTCTGTTTTGTCAAAGTTAATAATCAAATATTTTAATTAATTTTTTTCCACTACATGGAAGTCCAAAGCGGGGGGGATGCCTCCCGCCATAATGAAGTTCAGCTGCCAGCATCGGAAGATGAGTCAATGCCCCCACAAGTCGTGCAGACTATGGAGGAGAGAATAAGCGAAATCGAGAAACGTATGGAGGCCAGATGGCGCAAATTAATGAGCGAGAAGGAGACCGAGTGGTTAAAGAAAATGCGACAAGTCAAGGAGGAAGGCTTCATAGGAATAACATAAGAATAATGGAAATCGAAGATTTAAATAAGACCATCGGATAGTTAAAGGCGCAACTAGGTAAATACAATGCAACAATTGCCTCAAGTAATGACAATATATCCAATTTAAACTCAAATAACTCTGTAAAAATTCTGCCCAATCTCCCTAATACTAATAACAAGGTATTGAAAAGTTATATCGCTCAAAAAAACTCCCAAGGCAAACCAGCCGTTATTAGCCGGGCAGAAGCTCCAACACAAGAGTGTGAAGCACTTAATAATGCTAAGACCGTCACGGTTGTGAATCCGGGACCATCTAAGATTAGAGTCCCCCCAATCGTCATACGTAATGAACACAAGTTTAATGATATCACCGGGCATTTGCGGTCGGTCAAGGTAGACTGTAGGTGTATCGTGGGTAGACTATGGTCGTGCAGTCACCATTCCGGAGGGAGTTGAAATCCATCCGCCAACTCCGGCAGACTACAATAAAATTATTAAGTTTTTAACAACAAACAAATTGTACCATCCTTCGTTCAGGTTTTAGGACGAGAAAGAACTACACGTGGTTCTAAGGGCATCCTGGAAACCTGGACGGAGGAAAAATCAAAAAAGATCTTGTTGATTTAGGTTTTAATCCCTCCAGAGTAATCTGCTGGCATGGCCGCAGCGGGTCTCCATTGCCTCTCGTACTAGTGTTTTTACCACGTACAGAAAAAACTATTTACGACCTTAGGGCCTTAGATAGTATGTCTATCCGAGTGGAGGCGCAACGGGCGCGTGCTACAACTCCGCAGTGCCACCGCTGTCAATTATATGGCCACTCCCAATTCAAGTGTACAGCTCCAGTAAAATGCCTAAAATGCGCAAATGAGCATTTTTCGTACGAATGCCCTAAACCCAAGGAGGAAAAAGCGAAATGCGCAAATTGTGGGTGTGACCACCCCGCTAATTACATAAGGTGTGAGCGCCACCCTAACAATTTGCGCAAAAAAGTTGCAAATGTAGTAAATAACAACAACAGAAACTACATTCCTAGAAACAGTTTCCGCTGGGGGGAGCAGGACAACAGTAAATTGGCCAGCGATGGCACTGAGAAGAATACTATTAACAAGAACTCTACACAGGGTCTAAGTACAACAGCGTCCAATGCAATGGAGGCCGCGATGCAAACGACTATGCAGAGCTTCCTGAACCAATTCACAAAGATCATGGAGACCCAGATGAGAACAATCATGAATACTATTGGAAAAACCATTGGTTAAATGGTAGTGTAAACGGAGACGGCTTTTTTCAAATTAGCTGCTATTAATATCAATAGCATAAAGCATCGGAGAATCGAGCTTATCGATTTTGTTGAAAGAAATGAGTTGGATGTGCTTCCTGTTCAAGAAGCATGGCTTAAGGGAGAGAGGTTCTCCTTCCCGAATTACATGGTGTTCAGGAACGATCACCTTCCGGATATTTTGGACATTTTTGTGATTAAAATCTCTGTTCGAATTTTACAGCCAGTTGTCATATTATGTGATCTTAGCTCTGATCATGTGCCGGTTGTGATCGAAGTGGGCAATCCACTTGAAAGAGGCCGAGGTTTTATCGCTAGGACTAGCACCAACTGGCCTAGATATAATAATATACTCTAAACCGTTGAGCCTATACACCCACTTCGCAATCCGGTTGACATTGAGAACGCGGTGAGCAAGATCACAGATGACATAAATGAGGCTCTTGCTCAATCATCGATTACAAAGGTGTCTCAATATTCAAAATACGGGGCTTTGACTGATGAGATTAAACAGCGTATTAAAATCAAAAATAGGCTCAAAAACAGAGCGTATCGTACTGGAGATCCTCAAATCAAAGCGGAGGCAAACAGAGAAGCCGAAGCGATTAGACTTCTGCTCATCGAGAGGCAGTCTAATCTTTGGGACAACAAAGTCCAAAGTCTGTCGATTGTGGACAACTCAATTTTCCACATGTCCAGATCTCTGACAAGAGGTGCTAAAGCCCCGATGTCATACCTGAAAGACCAGGACACAGGTGAAACTTTCACAAATGCTAAGGATAAAGCCGAATTGCTCGCAGACAAGCTTTGCGAGCAATTCAACGAAAATCCCACCACTGACCTGCTACGTGATGAGGGGGTCTCCAGAACGATACATATATACAAAACCCTGGTCACCCGCAGCAAAACTTCGCTGAGGTCACGCTGGACGAGGTAAAAACGCTGGTTAGTAGTCTCAATATCAGGAAAGCCCCGGATTTTGACGGTCTGAGAAATGCGGCGTTGCGAAATCTACCAGACAGAGCTTTGGAGAATATAGTAAATCTATCTCAGACAATTATCAAGGAAGGCCATTCCCGAGCGTCTGGAAAAGGGCAAAGGTGATCCTAATTCACAAAAAGGGCGAATACCCTACTGTGCCCTCAAGCTACAGGCCTATCAGTCTGTTATCAAAAATTACAGAAAAACTGATTTTAGCTCGGATAAATACTTTTGTGTTCGAGCACAACGTTCTGCCTAACGAACAGTTCGGCTTTAGAAGCGAACATTGCACAGTTAGGCAGGCAACAAGGCTCACGGCCAACATAATGATGGGTTTCAACAGAAGGGAACACACGGGGGCGGTCTTCCTTGACGTTAGCAAAGCATCTGACAAGGTCTGGCATAATGGTCTGTTGCTGAAATTAATGAGACTCGGAGCTCCGAACTACCTCATCAAGGTAGTAGGCTCTTTCCTAGAGAATAGAAGTTTTGCAGTCTCGTCGTAGAACGCACTTTCTTTGAAAAAACACATCAGGGCGGAAGTGCCGCAAGGCTCACCTCTTTCCCCGATGCTGTATAACATTTATACGCATGACATTCCGCAAGATAGGCAAACGCAGCTTTTTCTATTCGCTGACGACACTGTAATAACTTCCACTTCTAAGCAACCGCGGCTAGTCGTCACACGTATGCAGCGCCATGTAACCCAATTGGAAAAATGGCTTTCTAATCGGAAGATTCGTTTGAATCCTTCCAAGACAAAAGTCATACTTTTTTCCAAAAGTCCCGTTAGACGGGATAATAGTTAATTATAACGTTTAAGTTGCATTTAAAAAATATTGAAAATCAATGTATCTTAATTTAATTGAAACCAAAAAGAGGTATATCACTGTTAATGATAAAATTGAATATTTTTCCAGGCCCGAAACGAGGCTCAGAGTCGGTGGGGTTCAAGTGAATTGGTACCAGGAAGTGAAGTACCTGGGACTTATCTTCGATCAAAGACTGAATTGGAGGTTAAATTCAATTAATAGAATCAAGGCAGCATTGCGTCAATTAAGCTCAATCTACACCCCCTGCTTCACAGGCGGAGTAGACTTAGTAATCAAACCAAAGTTAACCTCTATAAGGTGTTGGTCAGGCCGGTACTTACTTATGAAGCAGAATCTCGGTGCAATATAAGTAAGTCCGAGCTAAATATGTTCCAGGTGATTCAAAACAAGGCGCTGAAACTCATCGCAAATGCTCCTAGATATACAATGAACCGTGTTCTGCATCAGGACTTTCGAATACCGACAATCAACGAATTCTTTTTAAAAATAATCACAGACTATTACAGACGTACGGACATATCGACCAGTATACTAATAACGGACTTACATACGACGGCCAGACCAAACTCTACATAACAACTGCCGAAAGATTGGCTCCCCGTTGGCATAAATCTCTAACAGTAGAGAAGCACTACCATGATCGTCTAATAGACATGCAACAGGCGCTAATTTATGCAGCTTTCCAGCATTCAATTAAAGCAATAGCCGAATCAAAATTCAAAATTAAGCCGCAAGACCCAAAAAGTCTTCGATGAGACAAGAGATGTCAAAGGATATTCCTGACGTAAAAACTCAATCAAAACCCCGTATATAATTGAATGATCTAACAATATATAATCACTCAATAGCGACCACCCTCGGGGTGTTTGTTTAAATTTATCAAAACTAAAATTAAATGAGTTGAAGCCAATTTACCAATATGTATATACTGCACGTGCATACTAACATATATATTATACAATGTACTGTATGTTTGTTTCGAAATTCTAATTTTTAAAACTAATCCGAAATTAATGATTGCTTCATATTTTTTATTTTATTTTTATCACATTCATATTCACATTTTATTAGCAATTGAGAAATATTTGTACACTTGTCAAAATTGTTCTTTTAAACTTGTGCAGGCTTCAGATAGGCTCGATATTTTCGACACTGGAGCAAGTTCAGGTCCCTCTTCCTCTGTCTCGGAGTTGGGAATAGTTTCATCCGTTTCTTGGATCTCTTCAATACACTCGATGATAGTCAATTCTGTTTACAAATCGTTATCAATAGAGGCAATTTGTTTCAAGTTCACAAATGTGTCCTTAATGTTAGGAAACAGTTGTGCGAGCGGAATTGTATCTTCTCCTTCGAAGTCGTCAATATTATCTGTATTACACATAAATCCGGCTTTTAGAAAGCATTTTTTAATTGTCATTGGGGACAAATTGCGTCAGGCCACCGAAACCCATATCAAGGCGTTGGTTATGGTAATATTATTTTCGATTTCTTGAAGAGGACAACCACTGTCTATACATGTTAAAAGTCTCTTAATAGGGTAGCCTCTGTAGAGCATTTTAAATTTCTGAATAATGTCTTGGTCCAAAGGTTGGCAATGTGAGATAGTATTGGGTGGAAGAAAAATAAATTATTATCCAGTGTAATTTTGGGATGAGACGTTGCATTATCCAGAGATAATACCACTCTTCTATTTTGCTTCATCATCTTGGTATCAAATCTGTGAAGCCATGTTGTCATAATACGGTTTTTTGTTCGAGACCCATTGGAGAGATAACTAATTGTTATGGGCGCCCTTAAAACATCGAGGATATTTACTTCTGCCTATTATAAGTGGTTCTTCCCTCCATATTTGAACACAACAGAATTGTAAATCGTTGTTTTCAGCACACTTGTCATCTTTCAATGCATATATTCTTGTTGGCAAGGCGCGGCGCACGATAGTAGATACCTGTCTCATGTGCATTAAATACGTCCCTTGGAGCATAATCCTTTAAAATGGTCAGTAGCCTTTCTTTCCAAGCAGTTACATCTTCGATATTGATAACGACTGATCCATTTGATTCCTTGCAGTTATCTAGTCCTAGACGTTGAGCAGATTCTGCTTGACTTATAGACCCGGATATTCGTAAGTGCTTGTTTCGCGCCTTACAAAACCAGTCAAAAACAACTTGGTCCACTACCAGTTCTTCCCTTAGAGCATAATCCTTTAAAATGGTCAGTAGCCTTTGTTTCCAAGCAGTTACATCTTCGATATTGATAACGGCTGATCCATTTGATTCCTTGCAGTTATCTAGTCCTAGACATTGAGCAGATTCTGCTTGACTTATAGGCCCGGATATTCGTAAGTGCTTGTTTCGCGCCTTACAAAACCAGTCAAAAACAACTTGGTCCACTACCAGTCCTTCGGTTTTGAATCATTTTCTTGTTTGTTCACCGTTGCCACCTTGCCAGTGTGTGAACCGGGTGTCCCGCTAAGAATGGCTGTCGGCCGTTTCTCAGAAAGTGTTAGTTGTATGGTTTGCGGAAAAAATATATTAGGTAAAGTGGTCATGAGAAATTGCTGGAAATTATTTTCAAGTTTCTCAGACTGGCGCTAGAGGGCGCAACAGTAACGGTAAATATGAATTACGAAGTTTCCTCAAAAGTTGCCTAGTTAAGGTATCCCGAAAATGACGTTTTTGTATATTTCGAAGATTTATTAATAAAACTCACCTATTGAACGTGTTCGTCACTTTTCAAATAAAGTGGCGAAGGAAGGTTGAACATTATTTGTAATAAATGCTGATAACTCCGGTCTGGCTTAACGTAATTTAGTAAACTTAGTTTTGTTACAAAGGGATTTTCTCACTCTATATATCGTTTTATGAACTACGGCACTACGGCAATACGTGTTTTACACTAGGCGCTAGGGGGCGCTGTCTTACAACTTCACAAACATTGCGCGATTTTTCCATAATTGTAAATATAATTGTATATTCAATTTTACCTGATTACAAGGATGATTAAAAGTCTAAGAAGTCAGAGAAAACCGCAAGTTAATATCTATTTTCAATCCAAAGATATCAACAACAATATTCATAATTACGGAACATTATGATTTTATTTTTAAATTGCCATTGTAAATGTTTTTTTAAGAGTCAAATAGGCCGAACGAACACGTTCTATAGGTGAATTTTACTAATAAATCTTCGAAATATACAAAAATGTTATTTTCGAGATACCTTAACTAGGCGACTTGTGAGGAAACTTCGTGATTTATATTTACCGTTACTGTTGCGCCCTCTAGCGCCAGTCTGAGAAACTTGAAAATAATTTCCAACAATTTCTCATGACCACTTTACCTAATATATTTTTTTTTCCGCAAGCCATACGACTAACACTTTCTGAGATACGGCCGACAGCCATTCTTAGTGGGACACCCGGTACTTGTTTACTAAAAATTCCGATGAGTGACAGCGGTCGTTTAACAGATGGGTCAATAAGAAGGAGTATAAAATAATGGGATTTCCATTTTTAAATATAGGGAATTTATAACCGGTCGTTTAACGCAGGTTGTCACTTTATAGAGGCGGTCGCAAACAGAGGTATTACTTATATTTTGATTATTCTTATTATTATTATTAGGTCGTTTTCAGCTGACATAAAAATACTTATTGTTAAGACGGTAACTAGGAATATTGATATCAGCTATAATAATTTTATAAGTGGAATTGCAATACAATACAATACAATAATATTTATTTGTTCAAAAATAAGATGCTTACATTTACTATAAACATAATAAAAAAAAAAACCCAATAGGGGCTGTTGAACAATGTCTGGAGAGATATTTGTAAATAACTATTTTTAATTTGTAATTACATTACATTTAGACAATGACAATTTTGATAAAATTACACAATATTACACATGCTTAAAATTGTAACAAACATTTAAAATTTAACACTGAATCATTCTTTAATCAGGATCATCAAAGAATTCATTAAGGTTGTAGAAGGCCTTACTGACTAGATATTTTGTTAAGGTATATTTTAGTTTATTCTTTGGCAGGTTTCTAATTTCTTCTGAGAAACAATTAAAAATTTTTATGATACAGTATTTTACATTTTTTTGGAGGTATGTATAGTTATATTTTTCTGGTACTAAATTACTTTTATGGCGAGTATCATAATCATGTTTTACATTACAATCGAGGAAAAGATCCCTATTATCACATACAAATATTACAGAGTCCAAAATGTACATTCCTATTACCGTCAGAATATTTTTTTCTACAAAAACAGACCTACAACTTTCCTGCTGTTTCATCCTAAAAATATTTCGGATGCACCTTTTCTGCATGACCATAATTCTGTGTATTTCCGATGAACTACCCCAAAATATCACTCCATATCTTAGCCTGGACTGGATATATGCATGATAAGATGCAATGGCAGCCTCGGTATTCACGTGATCGGATATTACACGCAGGGCGTAGCAGTATCGGGATATAGTGCTTGTTAAACTCTCAATGTGCGCCTTCCAGTCTAGCCTCCTATCAATCTGCAATCCCAGAAAACGCATACTCTCTAATGCTTTTAACTCTTTGCCATTGTATGTGAGCGCAACATTATTCTCTTTTCTGTTTCCAAAGATTAGGGTCTGCGTTTTTGATACATTCAGCAACAGATCATTTGCCGAGAAATACTCGTCAAGGGCGTCCATTGAAGTCCGTACTTTATACAGAAGTGTTTCGCTATTCTCTTCACCAAATATGAGCGATGTATCATCGGCATATAATACAGTATACGTCAGGTACATTAGGTAGTTCGTTTGTATATACAATATATAAAAGAGGCCCCAAGATTGATCCCTGAGGAACTCCCCTAGTGACAACTATCTCCTGTGATTTGCATAAAACACCGCACTCATCGCATTCAACCACTTGTTGTACTCGATCTTTCAAATATGACTTAATCAAACGCAGAGTCGCATCACGCACCCCATACATCTCAAGTTTTTTACATAGTAAGTCATGATTTACAGAGTCGAATGCCTTTGAAAGGTCCATACACATTAACATCGTTTGATTATTATTGTTTAACGAATTTAAGACCTTTTCTAATGCTTGATAAATCGCTCTTATGGCGGATTTGCCCTTCCTAAAACCGTTCTGTCTGTCGGTGATTATTGAGTACCTCTCAAAAAATGACATCAGTCTATCGAATATAACCCTTTCAAAAATCTTACCTATATTTGACAAGAGAGAGATAGGTCGATAGTTCTTCTCTTCATCCATCTGACCCTTTTTATGAATAGCCTTTACATGAGCCGCCTTCAACATGCGTGGAAAAACGCCTGCAGATAGCGAAAGATTCACAATATAAGAGAGAAGACCAGATACTTCATAAGCTACTTATTTCTGTACGGATACAGGCACTTCGTCTTCTCCTACCGATTTTTTATTTCTTAGGTGTTTTATAACTTTCATAATTTCCGGGCTGGTGACTGGGTTTAAAAAAATTGAGTTTTCTACTCTGTTTTTAATGAAATTTTTATTTTCGTCAGAGTTAAAGGTTGGGCATGCATTTATAAAATACTCATTAATTTTATTCAATATTTCGACTCTACTCTCATATTTATTCGAAAAGTTTTGAAATATGTTTTTTTTGTCAGTATTTGGTCGAGTTATGTTATTTACCAGGTTCCATGTAGCTTTGGTTTTGTCTTCAGAATTTTTCAAGTATTCTCGATTTGAAATACGTTTAGCCTGCTCGATGACACCCTTTAGAGTTTTACAGTACTTGTTGAAAAATTTATAAGAGACGTGACCTTTAATTTTTTTATAATACAGAATTCTTTTATTCCTGCAAGAAGTTTTAATTCCTGTGGTAATCCAGGATTTTCCTTTTTTTGTCGTATTCAATTTTTTGAACACAAATATTCGGTTGAAATAGCTCTTAAAGACATTAAAAAAAACAGTATATGCACCATCCACATTATCGCACTCATATACAGACATCCAGTCCACGCTCTGAAGCTCCTGTTTAAATTGAGTCATTTTATTTTTAGAGAACACCCTTTTTAAAACAAAAGTAGTGTTTTTGTCCCCGCTTTACTGCGAATGGTGGTAGCACCGTCCACACACAGAACCTGGGCATGATGATCTGAGAGCGCTGTATTTATAACATATCCTACTGTTACAAAGTCAGGACCCAAATTACAAAATATATTATCAATTAAAGTAGATGAGGTCTCAGCGTTCCATAATAACTTTTTTAAGAATAAGCACTATGTATACAATATATTGAAGTTTAATATAATTGGTTTGTATAAATTCCCTGTTTTTAAAAATGTTAAGTCTAGACATCGCTAGCGTTTGCTTTACTTCAATTTTTACAAACATCAGTTCTACATTCTCTGATTTTAATATATGTGGTATCTATGCCCACGGACGGGGTCGACAAAAGGAGAAACTGACCAAAGATTGCAAGATACGAAAGAAGGTATGTAATATTTTATAAACGTCTTTGCTTGCTTTAAAAATAATATGCACGATGACAAGAAATATAAAAACGAAAAATTTTGTTCTTACTTGTTCCAAATTTTCAAGTAAAACGTTGAAATTTCTAAATTACACTTTTAAAATCAAAATGTTCATTCTCACCTTTTTCATTTAACTGATAACTGATATTATATGGACTCTTGTTTGTGTTTTCATGTCAAGTCAGGACCTTTAACATCTATTCATTCGTCCGTTTGATTTTTATATCTTTTTGCTTAAAAGAAATTTACATTTACAAATATGAATATCAAGAAAAACAGAAATTATATTGATACAATATTGAGAATTTTCTAGGAAAGTTTCCGAATATAAAATTATGCGGAAGTTTAGTCCATAAGCTTGTAACCAAATTAAAAAAAAGACGAATCCGTTACACCAGATTTAAGAACTTGAATTTTCGCAAACTTGAGATTCAGTAAAGTTGGTGTTTGACATACGAGTTCCATCTAAACAAGTTTTCAAAATTCCACTCCGAAAATATTAACATTTTACTATCAAAATGCTAAAGGACTTTGCAGAAAAACGGCCCAAATATTGATGGATATTGGTAATTACAATAATGATGGTATAGTGTTTACGGAATTCTTGATATCCAGGAACATTCTCGGCTCTGAACCTTTTGGTAACAGTTATTTGGTGTTCCGTCAGGACAGATATTATGAGGCGCTTAACTGCAGGAGAGGTAGTGGAACCCTGATTGCCATTCTCTTTGTTTTTGAGTGAAGACAGATATGAAGTGGTAGTAGTATCCTGTATGAAGATTTGTGGATTTTGGTAAGGCTACAGAATGAGGCATTATTGGAGCAGCTTATACTCCTTAGTATAAGTATATCACTTTGTGGGCACTATCGAGGATCTTCGAGAAAGTCATGAAAACGCTAAACTTATCATATTTGGCGACTTTAATCTACCTGAGATTACATGGAAACTTGATAAGGAGCACTTGATGCCATCTGGAATGGGCAACCCCTCGGCGGAGATTTTGATAAACAATATTTATTATTCACAACTTGAAAGTAACAAGATGCAACTTCTCTTAGCAAGATAGACCAATACTATCCCTCTTTGCAAGTTTCTATAAGGCCTGGAACCATTCCAGTTTTGGAAGATAAGTCTGAAACTGAGGTTAACATGTTCAACAAAACACTTAGCGATTAATTTTTTACCGTGAACTGGGATTTCCTGCACTCGACGTTGATGTTGTGCTCTAAGAATTCGACGACGTAATTTTCAATTTTTGTTGATAGATTTGCTTCTAAAAGAAGAATCAAAAAAGAAATTTCCTTTATGTTACAAAGCTTAAAAATATCATCAACTATAAAAACAAACTCCATAAGAAATCCAGGACATCTGGTTTGCAACTCGACTATGACAAATATTCAAAAGAGAAAGCAAATGCCTGATGGATCTGTGCTACCTGATCTTTCTATCCATTACTGAGCATACAATTCCATCAAACGTTAAATATTTTTGATCATTTATTAACTCACTAAAAAGAAATCAAAGAATTCCAAAATCTACGGAGTATAGTGATGTGATAAATAATACACCTGATTCTATCATAGAAGCCTTTGCCCAACACTTTGAATTACGCTATACTGATCACCCGAATAACCAAATAATAATATCTTCAAGGCACTTTCAACGCTCACTTACACTACATGATTTTACCGAGGAAGAGATTTCAACAAAAATTAACTCTGTGGAAGTAAACAAGAGTTCAGGACCGGATCGCTTACCTCCTGTCTTTGTGAAGGGGTGCGCGGTATCAATGGGCGGGCTTTTGTGTATTTTCTTCCAAAAGTTCTTCGATGCCGCCCACTTTCCCATGCAATGGAAAAAGTCTAAGCTTAGGAACCGATAGTGGAAATTACAGCGGGATTTCCTTGTTGTCTAAAAGCCCAAAATATTTGAGGTCATATAAACGGATGAAATATTTGAATCTTTTTAACAACTTTTGGTTCCGGAACAGCATAGATATTTTAAGAGGCAGTCAACTATTACTAACTTAGCATTATTTCAGGATTACCTTACTCAAAATATAGAAAAGGGATCTCATAGTGATTTACACCGATATTCCTAAGGCTTTTGATAGTGTCTCGTGTTGGAAAAGCTGAAAACATACGGAATGAAAGGCTGTTATCTGGATTTCATTAAATCCTACCTGACAGAACGAAAACAATATGTTGGGATGTATGGCATAACATCAACAGAGATTGTGGTCAAATCTCGAGGACCTCAGGAATTACATGAACACCCTATACTGTTATTGCTCTTGTTTGGTGCGCCCCAACACTTACGAATCCTAAAATAAAGCGTCAAAATAACAAAATATAACAAACGAATAAACACCAAAACACTACATATTAAATTAGCTGGCTATATAAAATTGCTAAAAATCCGAAGCACAATAAATAACATTGAATTAATTAAAATAGTTCAGTCCATATTCTAGAATTTTGGGCAAACTTTTACCAGACTCAAGGAACAGTACAATATCACCCAAAGGTTACCACATACAATATTAATAAAATTTCATCTAAAAGTAACAAAAAGATGATTAATAAAGCGACATAAATATTGTTAAATTTAAAGTAAAGTTGCACAATTACCAGGAAAACAAAATAATACAATAATTACACCAATACAAGGAACACTGAGACAAGACAAGCAGACTTTAGTATACTAGGAGCCATCACAGAAAAATTCTTCTACGGTATAATAAGCTTTGGAAACTATGTTTCGAAATTTTTGAAGATTCTGGATTTTTCTAATATTTAGCAGAAGGTGATTAAATATATTTTTACCATTGTAGAATATAGAATTTTTGATTTGACTGTAATGGGGTAATGAATTTTAAATATTTGACGAGTATTGCGTACTGGGGTTGAATTAATTTCACTCTTAAATTTGTTTTAAATTAATTAGATCTCTCCAACAAAAATAAACAGGCCAAAGTTAAAATTTAATGTGATAGAAATAGTGGTCGGCAAGAGTCACTAATTTTTGCTTTACACATATAGTTAATGACTCTTTTTTGCAGAACAAATATTACGTTAAATAAATGCTGGGAACAGCAGCCCCAAAAACTTATGCCATATCTTAAATAGAACTCAATTAGCGAGAAATGTGCGGTCCTTGTAGCAGCGAAATTCAAGTTATTAGAAATTACCCTAATCGCATAGCAGTTTGAGCCCAGTTTTTTGCTCAGGTTAATTATATGTGATTCAAATTTTAATTTATCACCCATGTATAACCCTAAAAATCTATTTACTTTTTCATTATTTATTACGTGTTCTCCAACTATAACTTCATTGAAATTGCATTTAAAAGTTAAAATATTTGTTTTTGTTATGTTGAGAGATAAAAAGTTGGCGGCTGTCCACCTTTTAACCACGCGAAAATCATTCTTTACATCTGACTCAAGTTCATTCAGATCTTTACCTGCCCAAAGTATTGTAGAATCATCAGTAAACAGAGTAAAATTACCTTTTATTTCAATATTTGTTAAATCATTAATACAGGGTGTCAATTTGAAAACTTCCCACCCTTACTATCTTTCTTGCAGTTAAAAATATGAAAAATCGGAGAGACACATCAATTTCATTTATAAGGCGGACACTTTAAATGAATAGTTTTAGCCTTCTTGTTTCAACCCCCTAGGAGGGTTAGATGTCATCCTTAGAATCTAAAATGGGAATGGGGGTCAAGTGGCACATCGTTTTGAAGGGCGTTCAATTCTTTTTTCAGTGGTATCCTACTTTGTTGCTTTTTGTCCAGAGGTGTCTGAATAATCGCATTTCAAAGTTACACAAACAATTAAGCTTGCCTGCATTGAGATTTTGGTTTTCAGGTTAGTGTTTACACAAAAATTATTGCATTGGGTCTCCTTGTAGTACAAATGATTAGAAGATTAGGCGGCAAGAGGGGTTTGGGCACAAGATTCAGATGAACCAACTCATTTGCTACAATAAAGGCGCTCTTGATAAGACTCGATTCCTTCGACGGTTTTCGAGAAATTTGCATTTTATTACTTAATACGTAGTAATGGAAGATAAGAGGTTAAAGTTTAAAATTTAGATTCTACCAACTGGTTTACTACAAAAAACCTCTTGAACAGATTTCTTATCATCTGCTTTTTGTTCGCACGGTATTTTTCAGGTATGTACAACACGACCTTACACCTCACAAATGATTGTTATTGTAGGTTATTATTAGTTTCATCTGACAACATAAGATTATTGTCAAATTTGTAACATTTAATATGGTTGCTAACGTTCAATTCATTAATTATTAGAAAACTTTAAATGTCGTGAATTATAATGGCGGTGCAATACACTAATGCAAAATATACCCATATGATATTGGTATTTGGGTATTGCCAAGGAAGTGGTCGAGAATGTGTCAGAGTCTACTCCGAGAGGTTTCCAAATCGTCGTATACCAAGCCACCCGACGTTTGCTGCTGTTGAAAGACGCCTGCGGGAAAACGGGCAAATTACTCCTATAAAGCCATTGATAATGGAAGACAGCATTTTGTAAGGGTTCCTGAAGTCGAGGAAGACATTTTAGAACGTGTTACAGAAGATCCAGAAATAAGCACTAAGAGGCTAGGTAGGAAAGTAGGAGTGTCCAAAGATATTGTTCATAAAGTACTTCAAGAAAAGTTGCCATATCCATACCATAAGATGCCAGTTCAAAATCTTTTACCTAATGATCCTAAAATGCGCCTGGTTTTAGTCGGCTTGTTCATAGGCAGAGAGAAGAGAATCCCAACTTTGCCAACAATATTTTGTTTACCGATGAGGCATCTTTCACAAGAAGAGGGATTACAAATTTTCATAACGAATATGTTTATGCGGATGAAAATCCACACGCTATCAAGGTAAAACATTTTCAAAATGAGTTTAGAATTAATGTGTGGGCTGGAATAATTGGTAAACTCCATTTCACAATAATTCGTTGATTTCTCGACCCATAAAATTTAAATGACAACCCTCAGTCGTAATCCCAACCATAAATAAGTTGCCTGACAAATATCTATTGTGAAGGCACCGGACCTTTTCAAAAGGGTACCTGTCGTGATTACCTACTAATTTCAATAGTTTAGGTTAGCTATTTTTAACAAAACAAAAAATAAAATAATAGGTAAGTATCTTTATTTTAATCATGTAATTAAATAGCTATTAATATTTATACAAAAATACTAATGTACAATATTATAATAATACAATATTTAACATCACCTACTCTATATTTAGTTCTGTTTCACCATCACTATCATCTTCATCTATGCCTAAACTAATTATTAAGGGACTTACGTTAGGTACGGCAAAATAGTATGAGCAATTTTTGGAATTAATCCAGAAAAATGATTTAATAATTGTCACTTTAGCGCCATGCAGCGCCCAAACTAAGCAACTTTGTACAAAGGTAAGTTAGTAAATTTACTTAAATCGGCTAATTCTTGTCTGAAGAATATGTGGTAGGTTTTTGTAAAGACCTTTTACAGACACCCTTGTATGTTGATATCAAAAGTGTTCGTATGTTTAGAAAATCGCCAACGAGAAATGATTTACTACAAAAACAAATTAGGAACGATCATGGAGAATAATTGAAACTTATATTAGACTGTAAGATCAGATGGAGAAGCGTACTTGACATGCTTGACCGCTTTAGCCTCTTAGAGAATTCCATAAAAAAAACCCTTATTGATCTAAACATGTTACCAATTTTGGACTCTAGCCATTAAAATTAACAGTCGAAGCCTTATGCCGGCGCGAAATAGATTTATATAAAGCGGATGCTGCATTAATATTCATGTTGAAAGAACTATCCAAAATTAAAACACCACTGAGCACAGATCTACAGGTTTAATTTAGAAAAAGGATTAAGCAATGCAAAACCATTCATTCTGAAATTCTTAGCTATCTCACGAATCCCGACTTCATAAGCTCTGAATCAGATGATTGCTTCAAAGCATCAAATATGTCTCTAATTAAATCTGTATTACAAAAACTTTTAATCAGGCTAGACAATGAAGATGAATCTGGAAGAGAAACCAGCGACGACAGCGACAAGGATATGATTCCCATGCGCAAATTCTGAGAGCAGAAAATGAACCCTTAAAGGTTAAACTGCAGTAGCCATTACAACATTGTTCAGAGTCAATACAAAAGCAAACAAAACAAATTAATAAGACGCGACTGCCAGACATAATTACTCAAGAAATTGATTTATACGCAAAAGGTGGTAGTTGGGGACGTAATCTTCAAAAAGCCTTTGAATTTTTATTACCCATTCAGCCCACAAGCATGGAATCTGAGAGATGTTTCTCTTCTGCAGGGCTTTTATGGAACAAAATACGTTCGAGGCTGGGAGATGAAACTTTAGGCGCACTAATATTTTTGCGATATTTTTTTTTAAATCTATAAACCTTCAACACACTTCTTTAAGTTCTTTAAGGAGTTTTCTTTTGTTAAATTTTGTGATTTAAGTTAATACAACAAAAGTTTTTGAATGTTATCTGATTTTTACATACAGTGAGGACCTAAAATCCGCCCCCCCCCCTCTAACTTCTAAACCGTTCGGTATATTTTAATGAAATTTTGAACGATAATATTTGAGTAAGTCTTGCATTTTTTGGCATACCAATGACAGCTTTAAATGTCAAAAAGACAGCTGGGTCCGCTTTTGGAATATTTTTTTAAATGGAAAGGGGGTTCCGATGACACCTCATTTTGAAGGTCTTTTAATGTTTAAAACATTCTCTAACTTGAAAAATATTTGGTTCAGTATTTTCTAAATAGAAATCAATAATATCGGTTTCTACGTTATGACTGCCACTGTTTATAACACACTTTTTTTACCTATTAATTGTCTATTGATTATTGCTGTCATACTGTTTTTAAATGTCTGATTGACAGAAAATATTCTTAGTTCGAAATCGTCTTAAATGGCTCGTTCTTTACAAGATAAATTTGAAGCGATTATTATTTTTGGCGAAGCTAACCGAAATTACCATGCTGCTGTTCGTATGTTCAATGGACGATATCCGGAAAGCCAAATATGCAGAAAATTTTTGCAAAAACTAATCTCAAAATTTCAAGAAACTGGTACGGTAAAAGACGCTTCAAGGTCTGGAAGGCCAAAAATCGTGGAAGATGTGAAAGTCCAAGTCAAGCTGAAATGGTTGTTACTCCCCAACAGCCAACGAAACACGTGGCTGAGGCATGCAATGTTTCTCGTAGTTCTGTCATCAAAGGAATTTTGAAAAGCCATAAATTTCACCCATATAAAATGAAAATTATACACGAATTAACAGAAGATGATCCAGATAGACGACTAGAATTTTGCGAAATTATGTCAGAAAGAATCGTACGGAATAATAACTATTTGCGGAATATTTGTTTTAGCGACGAAAGTACTTTCTTCTTACATGGAAGAGTTAATACCCAAAACTGTAGGTACTGGAATGATGAAAACATCCATGTTTTTGGGGAGGGACACACTCAGTTTCCCCAGAAAATAATTGTTTGGGCAGGCATTTTGGGAAATCACATTATAGGCCCCATTTTTCTGGAATATAATCTTAATGGCCCAAGGTACCTGGATATGTTGCAACGTAAAATTACTCCACTTATTAATGATGTTGTTGCCCAAAACCCACATGAGTTTCAAGAGGTTATATTTCAACAAGACGGTAGTAGAGAGAAACGGACAGAACGAGATCAGGTGGTGCTGGTGGTGCTGGTGGTGCAACTAACCCAGGTGGTGCAGGTGGTGCGTTTTACGATCTAACCCAAGTGGTTCGGTGGTGCGTTTTATGATCTAACCCGGGTGGTTCGGTGGTGCGTTTTATAACCTAACCCGGATGGTTCGGTGGTGCTGTTTACAAAATAACCCGAAATTAAACCCGACTTTTTACGACCTAACCCGGATGCTTTCATGAGGCGGCTTCTTATCTAACCCTAACTTGAACCTGAATATTTATGAACTGACCCGAGATAAAACCCGACTTTTTACGACCTAACCCGGATGCTTTCGCGAGGCGGCTTCTCATCTAACCCTAATTTGAACCTGAATATTTATGATCTGACCCGAGATAAAACCCGACTTTTTATGATTTAACCTTAGTGAAACGCCGCTGCTAAAGCGGGATAATTAAATCCCAATTTTTATAAGCCATCCTTAAACCCAACTTTTTACGATGCGACCTAAGCCCTCCTTAAACCAGACTTTTTATTATCTCCCCTTAGTTGAAACGCCGCTGCTAAAGCGGGATAATTAAATCCCAATTTTTATAAGCCATCCTTAAACCCAACTTTTTACGATCCGACCTGAGCCATCCTTAAACCAGACTTTTTATTATTTTCCCTTAGTTGAAACGCCGCTGGTGAATGGCAAAGCGAAATAAAACCCTAATTTATATGGTCTAACAAGATAAGTATAATAATGCGGTACATTTGTCACCCCGCAATAATTATTTATACCTAAATAACCCTCTCAAACCCTCTGCCGACTCGATTTAAAAAGAAAGGGACATAAACCTTTATTTATTATTCCGAAGGACCCTCATTAAAATTCAGTAGCATATCTAATAATTGATTCCATTTTTTGCACCACTTATATAAAATACAATAAAATAATTACCATCTAGAACCATTAACTAGAGATTTCTTTGTACTGGAAATGGATAAATTATAGGACTATCTTGTAATGAGAACAGAGTAATAAAAAGTAAATAAAACTTAAATACGTATAAAATACCAAGCAGGTATAGGTACTATACAACTTGTGTTCGCCATCAGGTAAAAGCCCTCATAATGCTTTTATAAAAATTTCGGATAATATCATAATATAAGTAAATAGGCTACAATTTCAGGAAAAAAGTAAAAAAAATTAATTCACAGTGTAAAATTGTAGTTAAATGGATTGTAAATACGAAATAATATAAAAAGCTACCTTTTGTTTGCGATGATGTATGCACAATAACTCTATATTATTCGGCCCTTAAACTGAAAATACCCACTAGATAGGTATCATAAGCTGTATTTGTCATCAGGTAGAACCCCCAATAAAATTATGAATATTAGGCGTAGGCATCAAAGTAGCAAATCACGTTGGTTTTTTAATTTATTATTAATCTGGCTAACTTAAGAAACTCACAATATAACGACCATCCAAAAAAATCATAATACATTACTGGGTGTGAAAGCAATTGCGCTGCAAAATATAGTGTATACCGACTCTGAGGTAGTTAATTAAAATCCCAATTAGCGCTAAAAAAAAAATCAATTAGATATTTACTTTAGATATTTTAATAAAAAAATTCAATATTCTCACCAACATTTAACTTTTGAAATTAGCATAATAACAAATCCTTTACAATGAATTAAACAAACGCATACATAATTTTAAAATCACATAATAAGAATATAAGCTAAAATCTAACAAGTTCGGACTTCTCGAATGACGTCAGTTTACATCTGTAGAGAATACACAACCCTCGAATCATAAAAAAATGGTCAAACTTTGTCGGCAAATACCCTTCTATGATGTAGGGGAAGGACAGGTAACTCGAGATGTTTATAAAGAACATTATTTGCTTATTTCTAGACTCTTAAAAATTAGATGCAATCGAACAATAAATGTTTTCATCATGTATATTTATCATTAACACATTACCTTCGACATACGTAAATTCAAATTGATAATTACTTGTCTTAGTGCTTTTTTAGAAGCTTGAATCATTGCATATAACCGTCTGAGGGTACCCAAACTTCCCCTAACATATTTCTCCGTAACCGGGGAAAAAGAGGTATAAAAAGTAAAATAACAACTCCAAGTGTCTTTGCGAACAATCGGCAATAAAATAGAGTATTTCAGTTTTTAATTTTTCGTAAATAAAAGTTGGTTAGATTAATAGTCTCTGTGAATATAATAACATAAACAAAGTGATATGCCGTAAATTTAGGAGTACAGTATAAATTATGCCTCTATTAAAATATACCGCAATAACTAACTACCAAAGGATTTTTGATATTTTGAATATATTTGATGCTCATAGCATTATCACATTTCCAAAGGCTCTAAATTTTAGAAAAATGTTCTAATAGAATATGTCTATCAATATAAAGTAAAGGTATTGTTAGGTTTTTTTAAAAAATACGACCTACAACAGTCTCTGCTACAGCATGGCTGACTCTGTAGAAACTTCTGTGAAACCATAATAATTATATCAATAATCGAGTTGTCCTTATGATAATATTTTCTTCCAATATCCGACTCCACTATCCATAAAAGTTATGTTAGAAAATTCATAATTGAGCGCATTGTAATTTTTTAAAAAGAAATTCACTTCACACACAAAGATGTAGCCATTCAATCCATGAAAATAATGCAAGTCAGTATGCGTATGTTATGGCTAACTGTTTAAATGTCTATTCCTTCCACGTTTATCGGAAGAAATACTTTTTTTATACTAGTATTTTAGTTGAAAATAAGATCATAAATCATCTATACAAAACAAGCGTCCCTTATGGATTTGAACGAAAATCATAGATTCGACTATTTTCATGAAAAATAAATCTAAGTACGGAATAATGCAGGAAGATTATCTATTTTCTTGGTTTAGAAAGTGATGTAGCTAAGATTTATAACTTAGGAATAAATAAATTATTATTAATCTTTTCGACCTATTTCTCTTGCATATTTAATTTCTTTGATAGTAAGAACTAATCTCTTTATTTCACAAAGTAAAAAAAAAGCTAAAGATCGGCGTTGTCAGTCAGGTATAAGAACTGATTTAACACGATGGTTTTTGTACAAACGTTCAAATACAATTGTATGCTTTTTAACCGATTATGTCGGAAAAATGACGTTTTATAGATTAGATATTTAGACGAAGAGGTAGCCTTCTCAATAAAGTATTGATTATTGTCCTGATAGCTAGACAACACTTTTTATGTTAGTCAAAAAAAAATAATTTTTTTCGAACGCTATTACAGGTTTTATCGTTAACTAACAAGCATTAAGAGTGAAAAATTACCGTGCAAGATAAAATGTATAGGTTTACTTCATTTTTACATTATTTTACATTCGACAAAGAATAAACATCAATTTATTGTTTATTTTTTGAGGGAGTACTGGATGGTACAACTCTTCTGGTGGGAGAATTGTGCATTTAATTAAACCACCTATATTATTTAGGTTTAATTTGTTACACGCATCTCCTACATACACTTCTGAATGTGATAGTGGAAATTTAGAACTCTTACAGATGTACGGATAGAGGGAACAAACATCGGCGTATTTAATTTTTTCCGTATCTTTTATTTCATAGTATTCGCATGTATTTCCTGTTCGTCCTCCATAAAAAGCATCTCTTGGATTTAGTTTTGTCAAAATTTTATTGTAATGGGTATTAGTATAGGATTTTATCTCTGGATTATTTTTTAATAAATTTCTAAAATCACACTCCCACATTTCATTAACTAAAAAACCGAAATCTTTTAGTCTCATAATTTTTGCCTTTGTGGTTTCATATCTTAAATTTAGCGTTTCTGAGGGGTCCTCGGAAAGAGGATCGTTCCTGCCGAACTTGTAGCATACAGTACATCCATGGAAATAACATCCTTGAAATTCAAATACCTCATTTGTTTCGGAGCAGTAACCATCAACTTTTACACCATTTAAAACAGCTTCTTTACCATTAGCAGCATGTAAGATGTTGATTTTTCTGTGATTCTCGATCCAAAGTAACCAATCTATGGCAATTTTGCTCTGCCTGTTTCTCCATCGGTATCCATTTTTTGGTATGATTCCTATAGTATTAGGCTTCAAAAAATTTCTTCTAAAAATTGTATTGCATGCTGAAGCAATAGTTGTAGCTTCAGTAAATGGACATACATTGATAGTTTGTATAAGTTGTTCTCTAAACTTTAAACATGATTGCGCAAGGATTTCGACATCCGATACGCAGTAGTCTACCAGATCTCTTTGCATATCGAAACCATCATTTTCATGTTCTACAAACCATTTAAGAAATTTGGCTCTGTCTTCTTCTTTCATACTATCTGAGGAGTAATATTCAATTGATGGTAGAGGTCCTATATAGTTTTCATTTGCCTTTGTATTAAATAGGTGCAGGAAGTAGCCTTTTTTAAAAATATCCTCAAGTCCAAATGCCTTTGGTAGTTTGGCTTAAGGCATAGGGAAATAGTTAAGTGAGTCGATAAATTTTACATTTTCAAGTTGCATCGTAATTATTTTGGTACCTCTCATGATTAACTCAGGTGTAAAATCTGTCTTTGTCATAATGTAGTTTAATATAAACTGGTGATCAAAAGCCTGACCATTATGGGCTATTACAATAATTTCTTTAAAGTTTTTCCTCATTTGTAACAAATGGATAGTAAATGTTCCCGCTGGGTCTATACCTCTGACTTTTTGTAACTTTAGACCACATTTTTTTACAAGTATCTGCTTCAGAATCCATACACTCATCGCAGTATTGTTTGAAAACACAGAGATTGACTTGATGTAAAAAACGTTGAATTTTCCAATAGTTTGACTTGGCTCGTCTCTAAATCGTAGAATACAAAAAAGATCATCTTTAATCTTAGGTTTTCCCTTATCAGGCCGAATATAACATAGATGATCCTCGGATGCATGTTTATTACAAATTTTACAGTAAATTTCACCACATGCATGTACTCTTTTGGCTTTAATGGTTTTTAAACAAATAGAACATAGTTTAATTTGTTCGCATACTGTAAATTTGCCTGACGAATAATCCTTTTTATGATTTTCGTAACAGTTTTGACTTCTAAAAAATCATAGACAGTCCTGGCATTTAATTTTTATTGCTATTTCACAAGCAGAGGCTTGCTGACATGCCTGACAGCTTCCACCACATCGGTGCTCATTTTTGTGATCATATGGGACGTAACACTTTTCACAAAAATAGTTAGAGCAAAAAGCTGCTGTCAGCGATGTAATTACATTAAAATGGCTTTTGTAATGTAATAAGTTCAGCCGTTTATTGCTTTCAGTTGAACCTTCAAATATAATATTTCGTCCTTTTGATCCATAGCTATAAACAACTAATTTATATTCTTTTAGATGATTTTGAAATTGTATTAACTCGGGAATTCCACCTCCTGCCTCAGGAATGCTAATTTTAGCTCTCTCCAACAATGATCTTGTTCTTTCGGTTTGAATTTTACTAATATCTCTTCTAACCTTACTGAATTCGGGATCTCTTTTATTATGGGCAATGGCGACTACCAAAGCACGTGGTAAACACAGGTTATCGGTATTTTTAATACTTATAATACCTCATCGCTTGTCGCATTCCTCGTGAAAGCTGTTATAATTTTTTCCTCTTCCCCCACCAACAGATAATCTAATAGTTGTCACACTAAGACAAAATGATTCTGTATTAAGACCTGCTGAGTTTGACTGATAAATGCCACTTATAACACTCCAAACATCTTAAAAGGTTATGTCTTTAGCTGCTTTGAAGCGAATCCAACCTTCTCCTCGGTTGAAGTCTTTAGAGCAAAAACTAAAAGCCACACGATCTAAGGGTTGTAGGCCTTCTGTAGCGTTTTGAATAATTTGATTAATTCCTTTTTCCACCCAACCAACTGGTTCAACTCCCTGTGGAACAGGTTTTAACTTAAACTCTAGAGTGCATCCTGTAAGGTTAAATTCTCGTAACTTTTTAACAACGTCTTTAACAATAATAAACTTCTCCATCTTTCTTTTTTTTTTGTTGTTTTATAGTCTACTATCTACCTACATAAAAAAAAAAAAAAACAAGTATATTTTCATATTTTTATCGGTCTTAAGTTCGATTTCAAAAGCACACTCCCACTTTTTGATAATTTCACAGTCTAAGCACATAGATCTTATATTTTTTATTTACGATCAATTCATCTTTATTCGCCAATCGTCTCAAACGAGTATGCTTTTGAAAGTAATATAGCCTTAGTATTCAGAAAATATTAACGATATCGGAGCCTAAAACATCCTTAACACTAAAAAATCATTATGTTTCCTAACAAAACCCATCATCTTGTCTATTTAGCTTGCTTTCCTATTGTTTAGCAGGTTAAATAAAATTATTATTTCGCTCTTTTTATCTGTACTGAATCGTTAGGGGAATACGATTCTAGTCCTATAAGAGAGACAGTTAAAATTTATGTAAGCAATCAGAAATCCTACACTATAAGCTACTTAGTTAAAATTTCATATTTCCTTCCTGGATCAGCTAAAATTTGTGTTGCGTCGGTCAAAATTTATAAAATACGAAAAAGATGCTAGATACATTTTTATCATGACTTTCTATCTAATACCATCTTATTTCAAGGTATAATTCGGTTATCAAAATGAGAATCTAAAAAATCCTCGTGTTTCCTCACAAAACCCATCATCTTGCCTATTTAGATTGCTTTTCTATTGTTTAGCAGGTTAAATAAAATTATTATTTCGCTCTTTTTGTCTGTACTGAATCGTTAGGGGGATACGTTTCTAGTTCTATAAGAGAGACAGTTAAAATTTATGTAAGCAATCAGAAATCCTACACTATGAGCTACTTAGTTAAAATTTCATATTTCCTTCCTGGGTCAGACAAAATTTGTGATGTGTCGGTCAAAATTTATAAAAATACGAAAAAAAAATGCTGGATGCATTTTTAGCGTGACTTTCTATTTAATACCATCTTATTTCAAGGTATAATTCGGTTGTCAAAATGAGAATAAAATAATTTTCCCATGGTTTATGCCATCTTAAAAAAGTCAAAAGGTTATATTCTGTAGAGAGTCAGATACATTCAAATTTAAAAAATTTTCTCCAAGAAGAATTTTAAGATAGTATTATAGTAAATAAAAATTCTATACCTCCAATATTTCTTGGAAACATATCGTGTTCTAGCGACATAACCCAAAAGTACCTCTATTCAGAAACGCATCGTACTTTTCTTGTCAAACTTGACTTTGTTGTAATGTTGTATGCAGAGCACTTTGAAAACAAAAATTAGATTAGAAACCGCCGCCTCTTAAGGTATACTTTTTTAGGTCTTACATAGGGTACACTGGTATACAGAACAAATGTCATCTTTAATTGTCTCATTGTCCCATCCATTACATTATTATAATCTTAAAGCACCTGTTACCAGCATTATCTGTTTTTATGGTTTTCATAAAACATAGCGATTACCGATGAAAATTAAACGAAAACTTAATAAATAACTTTTTTTTTCAACTGAAATAGACTGATTTTCGATGGAAAAATGTTACTTATAACTAAAAATGAATATAAGTCATATACGCAATGATATTTAGAATAAATCAATCTTTTCTAAAATTACTATGAAATATTCACAAAATCGTTTCGTTATAACCAAAGTAGCAAGGCTTGCAGATTTCGTATAGAGTTCAAACGCGATACTGAGATAATCTTTTTTTTATATTTTTGTAGGATAATTCACCACTACGTTGTAAGTACTTGAGAGAGGACTTTCTTGAAAAATCCTCAAATTTCTCTGCAATTTTGTTCCTTCTAGAGTTAAATTCACACAGAAAACCCCGTATTCTTATCTTTCAGGTTGGTATATTAAAAAGGGCTTATTAGTATGGTTTAGAAAACAAGCAATATTAATTAACGGATGTTTTTTCGTCGTATGAAGAGTTGAAAAATTTTTTTTTCCACTCCAATGGTTGCGATGCAGAGAGTCGGGTTTCATCATAATCTTTCAGGGTAGCTCAGGTTTGATTGCATGTAGAGAGTCGGGTTTCATCATAATCTTTCAGGGTAGCTCAGGTTTGATTGCATGTACTAAGGTTAGTGCTCCTTGCAATCGGTTTCAGGTTTGACGCGCCCCCCTCAGGTTTGTTCAGGTTTCTCAAACACTTGAGAAACCTGAACAAACCTGAGGGGGGCGCGTCAAACCTGAAACCGATTGCAAGGAGCACTAACCTTAGTACATGCAATCAAACCTGAGCTACCCTGAAAGATTATGATGAAACCCGACTCTCTACATGCAATCAAACCTGAGCTACCCTGAAAGATTATGATGAAACCCGACTCTCTGCATCGCAACCATTGGAGTGGAAAAAAAAATTTTTCAACTCTTCATACGACGAAAAAACATCCGTTAATTAATATTGCTTGTTTTCTAAACCATACTAATAAGCCCTTTTTAATATACCAACCTGAAAGATAAGAATACGGGGTTTTCTGTGTGAATTTAACTCTAGAAGGAACAAAATTGCAGAGAAATTTGAGGATTTTTCAAGAAAGTCCTCTCTCAAGTACTTACAACGTAGTGGTGAATTATCCTACAAAAATATAAAAAAAAGATTATCTCAGTATCGCGTTTGAACTCTATACGAAATCTGCAAGCCTTGCTACTTTGGTTATAACGAAACGATTTTGTGAATATTTCATAGTAATTTTAGAAAAGATTGATTTATTCTAAATATCATTGCGTATATGACTTATATTCATTTTTAGTTATAAGTAACATTTTTCCATCGAAAATCAGTCTATTTCAGTTGAAAAAAAAAGTTATTTATTAAGTTTTCGTTTAATTTTCATCGGTAATCGCTATGTTTTATGAAAACCATAAAAACAGATAATGATGGTAACAGGTGCTTTAAGATTATAATAATGTAATGGATGGGACAATGAGACAATTAAAGATGACATTTGTTCTGTATACCAGTGTACCCTATGTAAGACCTAAAAAAGTATACCTTAAGAGGCGGCGGTTTCTAATCTAATTTTTGTTTTCAAAGTGCTCTGCATACAACATTACAACAAAGTCAAGTTTGACAAGAAAAGTACGATGCGTTTCTGAATAGAGGTACTTTTGGGTTATGTCGCTAGAACACGATATGTTTCCAAGAAATATTGGAGGTATAGAATTTTTATTTACTATAATACTATCTTAAAATTCTTCTTGGAGAAAATTTTTTAAATTTGAATGTATCTGACTCTCTACAGAATATAACCTTTTGACTTTTTTAAGATGGCATAAACCATGGGAAAATTATTTTATTCTCATTTTGACAACCGAATTATACCTTGAAATAAGATGGTATTAAATAGAAAGTCACGCTAAAAATGCATCCAGCATTTTTTTTTCGTATTTTTATAAATTTTGACCGACACATCACAAATTTTGTCTGACCCAGGAAGGAAATATGAAATTTTAACTAAGTAGCTCATAGTGTAGGATTTCTGATTGCTTACATAAATTTTAACTGTCTCTCTTATAGAACTAGAAACGTATCCCCCTAACGATTCAGTACAGACAAAAAGAGCGAAATAATAATTTTATTTAACCTGCTAAACAATAGAAAAGCAATCTAAATAGGCAAGATGATGGGTTTTGTGAGGAAACACGAGGATTTTTTAGATTCTCATTTTGATAACCGAATTATACCTTGAAATAAGATGGTATTAGATAGAAAGTCATGATAAAAATGTATCTAGCATCTTTTTCGTATTTTATAAATTTTGACCGACGCAACACAAATTTTAGCTGATCCAGGAAGGAAATATGAAATTTTAACTAAGTAGCTTATAGTGTAGGATTTCTGATTGCTTACATAAATTTTAACTGTCTCTCTTATAGGACTAGAATCGTATTCCCCTAACGATTCAGTACAGATAAAAAGAGCGAAATAATAATTTTATTTAACCTGCTAAACAATAGGAAAGCAAGCTAAATAGACAAGATGATGGGTTTTGTTAGGAAACATAATGATTTTTTAGTGTTAAGGATGTTTTAGGCTCCGATATCGTTAATATTTTCTGAATACTAAGGCTATATTACTTTCAAAAGCATACTCGTTTGAGACGATTGGCGAATAAAGATGAATTGATCGTAAATAAAAAATATAAGATCTATGTGCTTAGACTGTGAAATTATCAAAAAGTGGGAGTGTGCTTTTGAAATCGAACTTAAGACCGATAAAAATATGAAAATATACTTGTTTTTTTTTTTTTATGTAGGTAGATAGTAGACTATAAAACAACAAAAAAAAAAAAAGAAAGATGGAGAAGTTTATTATTGTTAAAGACGTTGTTAAAAAGTTACGAGAATTTAACCTTACAGGATGCACTCTAGAGTTTAAGTTAAAACCTGTTCCACAGGGAGTTGAACCAGTTGGTTGGGTGGAAAAAGGAATTAATCAAATTATTCAAAACGCTACAGAAGGCCTACAACCCTTAGATCGTGTGGCTTTTAGTTTTTGCTCTAAAGACTTCAACCGAGGAGAAGGTTGGATTCGCTTCAAAGCAGCTAAAGACATAACCTTTTAAGATGTTTGGAGTGTTATAAGTGGCATTTATCAGTCAAACTCAGCAGGTCTTAATACAGAATCATTTTGTCTTAGTGTGACAACTATTAGATTATCTGTTGGTGGGGGAAGAGGAAAAAATTATAACAGCTTTCACGAGGAATGCGACAAGCGATGAGGTATTATAAGTATTAAAAATACCGATAACCTGTGTTTACCACGTGCTTTGGTAGTCGCCATTGCCCATAATAAAAGAGATCCCGAATTCAGTAAGGTTAGAAGAGATATTAGTAAAATTCAAACCGAAAGAACAAGATCATTGTTGGAGAGAGCTAAAATTAGCATTCCTGAGGCAGGAGGTGGAATTCCCGAGTTAATACAATTTCAAAATCATCTAAAAGAATATAAATTAGTTGTTTATAGCTATGGATCAAAAGGACGAAATATTATATTTGAAGGTTCAACTGAAAGCAATAAACGGCTGAACTTATTACATTACAAAAGCCATTTTAATGTAATTACATCGCTGACAGCAGCTTTTTGCTCTAACTATTTTTGTGAAAAGTGTTACGTCCCATATGATCACAAAAATGAGCACCGATGTGGTGGAAGCTGTCAGGCATGTCAGCAAGCCTCTGCTTGTGAAATAGCAATAAAAATTAAATGCCAGGACTGTCTATGATTTTTTAGAAGTCAAAACTGTTACGAAAATCATAAAAAGGATTATTCGTCAGGCAAATTTACAGTATGCGAACAAATTAAACTATGTTCTATTTGTTTAAAAACCATTAAAGCCAAAAGAGTACATGCATGTGGTGAAATTTACTGTAAAATTTGTAATAAACATGCATCCGAGGATCATCTATGTTATATTCGGCCTGATAAGGGAAAACCTAAGATTAAAGATGATCTTTTTTGTATTCTACGATTTAGAGACGAGCCAAGTCAAACTATTGGAAAATTCAACGTTTTTTACATCAAGTCAATCTCTGTGTTTTCAAACAATACTGCGATGAGTGTATGGATTCTGAAGCAGATACTTGTAAAAAAATGTGGTCTAAAGTTACAAAAAGTCAGAGGTATAGACCCAGCGGGAACATTTACTATCCATTTGTTACAAATGAGGAAAAACTTTAAAGAAATTATTGTAATAGCCCATAATGGTCAGGCTTTTGATCACCAGTTTATATTAAACTACATTATGACAAAGACAGATTTTACACCTGAGTTAATCATGAGAGGTACCAAAATAATTACGATGCAACTTGAAAATGTAAAATTTATCGACTCACTTAACTATTTCCCTATGCCTTAAGCCAAACTACCAAAGGCATTTGGACTTGAGGATATTTTTAAAAAAGGCTACTTCCTGCACCTATTTAATACAAAGGCAAATGAAAACTATATAGGACCTCTACCATCAATTGAATATTACTCCTCAGATAGTATGAAAGAAGAAGACAGAGCCAAATTTCTTAAATGGTTTGTAGAACATGAAAATGATGGTTTCGATATGCAAAGAGATCTGGTAGACTACTGCGTATCGGATGTCGAAATCCTTGCGCAATCATGTTTAAAGTTTAGAGAACAACTTATACAAACTATCAATGTATGTCCATTTACTGAAGCTACAACTATTGCTTCAGCATGCAATACAATTTTTAGAAGAAATTTTTTGAAGCCTAATACTATAGGAATCATACCAAAAAATGGATACCGATGGAGAAACAGGCAGAGCAAAATTGCCATAGATTGGTTACTTTGGATCGAGAATCACAGAAAAATCAACATCTTACATGCTGCTAATGGTAAAGAAGCTGTTTTAAATGGTGTAAAAGTTGATGGTTACTGCTCCGAAACAAATGAGGTATTTGAATTTCAAGGATGTTATTTCCATGGATGTACTGTATGCTACAAGTTCGGCAGGAACGATCCTCTTTCCGAGGACCCCTCAGAAACGCTAAATTTAAGATATGAAACCACAAAGGCAAAAATTATGAGACTAAAAGATTTCGGTTTTTTAGTTAATGAAATGTGGGAGTGTGATTTTAGAAATTTATTAAAAAATAATCCAGAGATAAAATCCTATACTAATACCCATTACAATAAAATTTTGACAAAACTAAATCCAAGAGATGCTTTTTATGGAGGACGAACAGGAAATACATGCGAATACTATGAAATAAAAGATACGGAAAAAATTAAATACGCCGATGTTTGTTCCCTCTATCCGTACATCTGTAAGAGTTCTAAATTTCCACTATCACATTCAGAAGTGTATGTAGGAGATGCGTGTAACAAATTAAACCTAAATAATATAGGTGGTTTAATTAAATGCACAATTCTCCCACCAGAAGAGTTGTACCATCCAGTACTCCCTCAAAAAATAAACAATAAATTGATGTTTATTCTTTGTCGAATGTAAAATAATGTAAAAATGAAGTAAACCTATACATTTTATCTTGCACGGTAATTTTTCACTCTTAATGCTTGTTAGTTAACGATAAAACCTGTAATAGCGTTCGAAAAAAATTATTTTTTTTTGACTAACATAAAAAGTGTTGTCTAGCTATCAGGACAATAATCAATACTTTATTGAGAAGGCTACCTCTTCGTCTAAATATCTAATCTATAAAACGTCATTTTTCCGACATAATCGGTTAAAAAGCATACAATTGTATTTGAACGTTTGTACAAAAACCATCGTGTTAAATCAGTTCTTATACCTGACTGACAACGCCGATCTTTAGCTTTTTTTTTACTTTGTGAAATAAAGAGATTAGTTCTTACTATCAAAGAAATTAAATATGCAAGAGAAATAGGTCGAAAAGATTAATAATAATTTATTTATTCCTAAGTTATAAATCTTAGCTACATCACTTTCTAAACCAAGAAAATAGATAATCTTCCTGCATTATTCCGTACTTAGATTTATTTTTCATGAAAATAGTCGAATCTATGATTTTCGTTCAAATCCATAAGGGACGCTTGTTTTGTATAGATGATTTATGATCTTATTTTCAACTAAAATACTAGTATAAAAAAAGTATTTCTTCCGATAAACGTGGAAGGAATAGACATTTAAACAGTTAGCCATAACATACGCATACTGACTTGCATTATTTTCATGGATTGAATGGCTACATCTTTGTGTGTGAAGTGAATTTCTTTTTAAAAAATTACAATGCGCTCAATTATGAATTTTCTAACATAACTTTTATGGATAGTGGAGTCGGATATTGGAAGAAAATATTATCATAAGGACAACTCGATTATTGATATAATTATTATGGTTTCACAGAAGTTTCTACAGAGTCAGCCATGCTGTAGCAGAGACTGTTGTAGGTCGTATTTTTTAAAAAAACCTAACAATACCTTTACTTTATATTGATAGACATATTCTATTAGAACATTTTTCTAAAATTTAGAGCCTTTGGAAATGTGATAATGCTATGAGCATCAAATATATTCAAAATATCAAAAATCCTTTGGTAGTTAGTTATTGCGGTATATTTTAATAGAGGCATAATTTATACTGTACTCCTAAATTTACGGCATATCACTTTGTTTATGTTATTATATTCACAGAGACTATTAATCTAACCAACTTTTATTTACGAAAAATTAAAAACTGAAATACTCTATTTTATTGCCGATTGTTCGCAAAGACACTTGGAGTTGTTATTTTACTTTTTATACCTCTTTTTCCCCGGTTACGGAGAAATATGTTAGGGGAAGTTTGGGTACCCTCAGACGGTTATATGCAATGATTCAAGCTTCTAAAAAAGCACTAAGACAAGTAATTATCAATTTGAATTTACGTATGTCGAAGGTAATGTGTTAATGATAAATATACATGATGAAAACATTTATTGTTCGATTGCATCTAATTTTTAAGAGTCTAGAAATAAGCAAATAATGTTCTTTATAAACATCTCGAGTTACCTGTCCTTCCCCTACATCATAGAAGGGTATTTGCCGACAAAGTTTGACCATTTTTTTATGATTCGAGGGTTGTGTATTCTCTACAGATGTAAACTGACGTCATTCGAGAAGTCCGAACTTGTTAGATTTTAGCTTATATTCTTATTATGTGATTTTAAAATTATGTATGCGTTTGTTTAATTCATTGTAAAGGATTTGTTATTATGCTAATTTCAAAAGAAAATGTTGGTGAGAATATTGAATTTTTTTATTAAAATATCTAAAGTAAATATCTAATTGATTTTTTTTTTAGCGCTAATTGGGATTTTAATTAACTACCTCAGAGTCGGTATACACTATATTTTGCAGCGCAATTGCTTTCACACCCAGTAATGTATTATGATTTTTTTGGATGGTCGTTATATTGTGAGTTTCTTAAGTTAGCCAGATTAATAATAAATTAAAAAACCAACGTGATTTGCTACTTTGATGCCTACGCCTAATATTCATAATTTTATTGGGGGTTCTACCTGATGACAAATACAGCTTATGATACCTATCTAGTGGGTATTTTCAGTTTAAGGGCCGAATAATATAGAGTTATTGTGCATACATCATCGCAAACAAAAGGTAGCTTTTTATATTATTTCGTATTTACAATCCATTTAACTACAATTTTACACTGTGAATTAATTTTTTTTACTTTTTTCCTGAAATTGTAGCCTATTTACTTATATTATGATATTATCCGAAATTTTTATAAAAGCATTATGAGGGCTTTTACCTGATGGCGAACACAAGTTGTATAGTACCTATACCTGCTTGGTATTTTATACGTATTTAAGTTTTATTTACTTTTTATTACTCTGTTCTCATTACAAGATAGTCCTATAATTTATCCATTTCCAGTACAAAGAAATCTCTAGTTAATGGTTCTAGATGGTAATTATTTTATTGTATTTTATATAAGTGGTGCAAAAAATGGAATCAATTATTAGATATGCTACTGAATTTTAATGAGGGTCCTTCGGAATAATAAATAAAGGTTTATGTCCCTTTCTTTTTAAATCGAGTCGGCAGAGGGTTTGAGAGGGTTATTTAGGTATAAATAATTATTGCGGGGTGACAAATGTACCGCATTATTATACTTATCTTGTTAGACCATATAAATTAGGGTTTTATTTCGCTTTGCCATTCACCAGCGGCGTTTCAACTAAGGGAAAATAATAAAAAGTCTGGTTTAAGGATGGCTCAGGTCGGATCGTAAAAAGTTGGGTTTAAGGATGGCTTATAAAAATTGGGATTTAATTATCCCGCTTTAGCAGCGGCGTTTCAACTAAGGGGAGATAATAAAAAGTCTGGTTTAAGGAGGGCTTAGGTCGCATCGTAAAAAGTTGGGTTTAAGGATGGCTTATAAAAATTGGGATTTAATTATCCCGCTTTAGCAGCGGCGTTTCACTAAGGTTAAATCATAAAAAGTCGGGTTTTATCTCGGGTCAGATCATAAATATTCAGGTTCAAATTAGGGTTAGATGAGAAGCCGCCTCGCGAAAGCATCCGGGTTAGGTCGTAAAAAGTCGGGTTTTATCTCGGGTCAGTTCATAAATATTCAGGTTCAAGTTAGGGTTAGATAAGAAGCCGCCTCATGAAAGCATCCGGGTTAGGTCGTAAAAAGTCGGGTTTAATTTCGGGTTATTTTGTAAACAGCACCACCGAACCATCCGGGTTAGGTTATAAAACGCACCACCGAACCACCCGGGTTAGATCATAAAACGCACCACCGAACCACTTGGGTTAGATCGTAAAACGCACCACCTGCACCACCTGGGTTAGTTGCACCACCAGCACCACCAGCACCACCTGATCTCGTTCTGTCCGTTTCTCTCTACTGACGGTGCCCCATTACCTGGACGAATCTTATGAAAATAGGTAGATTGGTCGTCGAGGTCCGACAGAATGGCCAGCTAGATCGCCAGACCTAACGCCTCTAGATTTTTTTCTTTGAGGATACGTTAAAACTGAGGTTTATAAAACGGCTCCAGGCTCATTAGATGAACTTAGGCAACGAATTAGAGATGTTTGTTCAAGAATAACGCCACAAGTGCTTCACGATGTCCGAGAGGAATTTACCAATAGAATATTTATTTGTCAGGAGGTCCATGGTGGTCATTTTCAACAATTGTTGAAGTAACCACTGTTTTGTAGATGTGTGCCTTTATCTTTTATTTAAAATACTTATAATTAATAAATTTCATTTAATACTGAACCAAGTGCTTTTTTAAATTGGAGAATATTTTAAGCATTAAAAGACCTTCAAAATGAGGTGTCATTGGAACCCCCTTTCGATTTCATGATTTATTTTGGCCAATTTGGCAAGCCACGTCTAATAGCTCGCGGATTACTAGGTCAGAAATTATCACCTGTGCCTTGAAACTGGTTTTGTCTCTTTCTATTGTATATAGTATTGAATTTTGAAACAGGCTTGTCACCATGACATCTTCCAGAAATTCTACAGGCATTGGCGGAGTTTAGAATTATATTACTTAATTTATAATTAATAATTATATTTCAACGTAAGTAGCTGTGCTTGTCAAAATGAAATTAAACTGCTTAAAACGTATTATATAAATTTAGATATAGTTTTTTCTACTCTTATGTTTTTACGAATTCGATAACTTATAAAATATTAATATGAAACGCAGCACCGCACGCTATGCCGCCACAGTTGAAACTGACTTTTTAACGCCTTTTAGCCCCTGTCTTCTCAGCCGTCGTAGCCACAGATTCGTAAGGCAGACTATATAAGTCAAAAACTGTATCAGCTGGTATATAGGTTTTTCTGAGAATTATATATATTAGTATACTAACCCAATAAAATAATTAACAAAGAAGGATCGCAGAGGACAGCAATTGTTTTTTGTGAATAAAATAGATTTCTAAATGGAAACATTTTACTCCATGTCTCTTCCGCACATCGGGATTTTAAATGGCCGTTTGTGTCATGATGACATCTGTCTCAAGTTCTTAACCTTGGTTTATAATATAAAGTCGACATGGCACGGTGAATGTTTATGCGTCATAACTTGCACGTTACTCAAAAGAATCTAGTCAAAATTACGAGATTCAAAGTCTAAACTCATAAACGTCAAAATTCTCATGGCTAGCGTTTAAAATGAATAAATAATTACAAATATCAATAAATACTTACCGCCAACACGAAAGTACGATACAAATTGCTCTGAAAAAAACAGCTGAAGGCGCAAAAATGTTTAAAAACAAATTATAGTCGACAGATCAAAACCAACGAAATCAAAACGATGACTTTGAAATCAATTGACATGACAACTCTGCTAATAAAGTCTTGTCTCTGTCTAGCACGTTACTTTGAATTCGAAACGTATTGCGCAAGTCCGAAGATGCTCTATTATGTTTTTAGTCACTGTTAAGGCTTTATAGAATAAATAAAGATGGGTAGTTGTAAATCACGCTGTCTCTTGATCGTTGATCCATGACACACCGGCAAACATCGACAGACTTTACTATTATTGTTTTGGGACGTGATTCTATCTAAAGGGTTATGGTTAATATCACCTATTTTTAGTAAGTGGCTATGGAAATAATATTTTGTTCTTGACAGTTCTACTGACGCATTTGTCTGCATCAATATTTGCAATTTAATGAATTCTGAGCAAATTTCTGATTAATCAACGCGTAAACAGATTATACGAAGTGATTCAGTTTGGCAGGCACAAGGAAACTTTGGTCGCGAGTTTAATGTGGAATAACACGAACAAATTCCAAAAAGACTACTCTTAATAAGGTGGGTAAGAGATTTTTAGAATAGAGGGAACGTTGCATGAAATGTTTGTGGAGATAGCTAGAATACCTAAAATATCGAAAGGGTAAGACAAGCTGTAGGTACTGAGAAGTCCAAAACGATCAGCGTCAAGGCAATCATTTACTTTGCACATTGGCAATAAAACTTTGTCAATAATCCTGCTTTTGGACTTACAGTTTCACTCATATAAAATTTAAGTTCTTCAAAAGTTAAACGATGCTCGCGTTGCTTTCTGTAGACAATTTCTGCATGTCTAGTGATGAAAAGCAGTTAAACTTTTTGATGATGTCAGACGAAATTCATTCACTTCTATTTAACCGGGTATACCAACAAACACAATTATCGATACTGGTCTGAGGTAAATCCACAACAGCTTCATGAGAGAACCCATTATGATCAAAAAGTCACCGTATGGTGCGGTGTTTCGTAGTGATGTAAAATAAATATATATCTGTTGCTAACTAACGAGTATTTACCCAATTACCAAAGCACCTTTCCTGTTGTTTAAAATACCCGTTACTTTTGTACCTTTAAGAAATACCTATTGCCGCGCATCGGCGTATCGCGTTATCGAGAGCTGGCACTAACACGCAGTATTGTTTGCTTTTCTCGGACCAGCGTTGTGCTTGCTATTACAATTGCACTAGATCTATTACATTTGGGCATTGCCTATTACGCTATTACTACAATAGCTAAAATTCGAATAATCTATTACATTTTCACAAAATTCATCAGCATTGGTTCAGTCAATACCACCCAACAACACAAAATCCCAATAAGCTAGTAAAAAGTAATAAAAAATTACAACCTAAAAATTTTGATTTATTTAATTTCGTTCTTAGAGTAGTGCGAGAACTCTCTAATCGGTAAAACCACGTGACCTACATCTCCCTCGCGCCTATTGGTGTTTATTTTGTTTCTGGGGAATCACCGAGGTTCGGCGATTCGGTGCAGACGAATTGAATTCGGCAGTCGGCCTTTTTCTTTTGTTTACAGTACAGTTGTACAGTAGTTTTGAAGCCGCATTATTTAGTCCTTTCAGTCCGTAAAGGATTTATTTGTTTGTGTAACAAAACGACTGTGTGTCGTTTGATCTTTTTATGTTATATATTATAATATATTTACAAATAAATTATTATAGTAAAAGACTGGGTAGGAAAAATGGATAGGTAAGGCATTAAAATGAATATAATTTAGGAGTGTAGATTAATTGAATTAATTTTAAATTAATAGGTTCTTGATTAAAACACCTAAGAATAGCTATTTTCCTAACAAGTGCAGAAAATCGATTTTTCCGCACGCAAATGCCGTTGACAGCACGACGCGTAGCGGAGTGGTGTCAAGCATTTAAGTGCGGAAAAATAGGTTTCTGCACATGTTAGGAACAATAGTTTTTCTACTAGCGTGAGGAAACAAATTGAAAATAATTTAAAAAACGGAGTTTTTTTTTAAATTTTTATTACAATGAACAAAATTTTACAATATTAATTCGTTCATCTCTTCATCGGAAATCATTTTGCGTGCCGAAGAATTCAGCAAAACTCCAGTAGAAAAACTGATAAACTGATAAACTAGTTTAAATTTATAATATTCTGTTGACAGTGACATACAAATCAACAACTGGTTATATACACCATAGCAACTAAGATATTTCAAAGGTAATATGATGAACAGTGACTTCAAATCGTACAGCATTTAATTTAATTAAATTTAATTTCAAAATATAACAGTGCGGAAAAATCTTTGCCGCACGGTGCGGAAAAGTGGATTTTCCGCACTAAAACATGTGCGGAAAATGCGTTTTTCCGCACGCTAGTAGAAAAAATAATTAGCGAGACAGATGACCGGGATGACCCCCAACCCTGTGAAGCTCTTTTACATTCTAAGGCTCTTTTAACAAATAACAATAGCAAATACCATACCTTTCAACCCTCAGACCATCGGTTGAGTTTAAATAATAGATCAAATATACAGGATGAAGAGCAAGAACCTGAGGATATTACATTTTAAATTATTTTAAGACTCAGGTCTAACTCAGGTCATATATGCATATTATATTCATGATATTTAGTATAAGTATTTATGTAGCGACAAACTCGTAGAAAAATTAGTTTTTTTTTTAATAATTTTTTGTTGCGAATTAAATAATAAGGTGTTACTGATTAATAAAGTTTATGTTATGTATTATTCAAAAATTGTTTTAATAAAAAATACAGGAAAAAAATTAATAAGAGCAGTTTAAACATTTTAACCTAGCCTTCTACTCAAAAAAATTAAACCCAATCCCAAAAATTGACAGTCTAGTACAATCTATTACATTTTTGAGAACAATTTCAGTACATTTGCTTCAGGTCAAAAGCACAACGCTGTCTCGGACGCAGTCGGCATCGGTTCGGCAGTATCGCTCGTCGGTAAAGTAAGCGGCACAAATATACCTAACATTCAGCTCTATGATCAAACACATAACTCAACTTTTAACGTACCGTTTCCATGGCAACAACCAAAAAAAACCTACTTATTAATTTTTCACTGTGGTTGAAAAACAGTTAATTTTGAAGTTCGCGTCTAGAGTTAACTTGTGTGTTTGATCATAGGTCTCATTATCGTTTACATTTAAATATCTGTATAAAAACTGTAGCAAAAAATGTATAAAAAGGGTTAATTAATACTTTAAAAGTCAATGTGGACGCCAAGAAAGTTGTATCTAATTTCCTGTTATGGATATTCTATTGGCCTTCAAAGCCCGTTTTCATCTTCTCATTAGCTGAATCAGTTAGAAATTGACATGAATATGTAAAACTCGATCTATTAACAATAGTGGCGAAGCGACGGCGCCGATACGGCTTTACTATGTCCTAATCTATACTACGTTAAAAAGCGATTGATGCGAGGACGGTTCATGTCTGCACGAAATCGTACTCGGCGGCATCTGGTTCCTATATAGGTTAAAAATTCAGGATGAGCTAGTTACACTGATTAAAAACAATAAAAGCACTGAAAATGAAAGAACAAATGATTTTGAAACACTTTAAGACACCACAGGCACAGACCCATACATACGATCGTACAGATATAATTTGGTAGTATTTCGATAAGTGTTAAAAACTTTTTGCATGTGGCAAGCTCAACAGCAGTCGCCATCGCTGAAATAAAAATGTATGCAGAAGAGGCTAATCTTGAAACGAAAAAGGGCCCGCTTGTCTGCATGGTGGTTCGAACGACAAAGAGTGTATCTGGCTAAAAAATATCTATGCATTTGGTGTTGAATAATAAATCCAAAGAAAAACATCTATTATTAGTATTATTACTATCTAATACTTATCAGTAAAGGGCGAAATATAATATGCTCTTAAATTCACCCAAAGTATGCGCATATATGTGCCTTGTTTGCCTTTAAAATATACAGTTATCTGCATTTTTTTTTTACCAATCATATACAGGGTGGGGACATTAAATGGAACGCTGCTTATAGCTGATCTGAGAATAAGATTTCACTAAAATACAAAAATACGTCCTCAAAGATTTTTTAGGGGCTTCGTTTTTGTCATGTAAAAAAAAATTTAGGCCCCAAAGAGGGGGCGCAGCCCTAACCAACTTTTTTTATAAGATTGGAAGACACCACTTGTGACACCTTTTTGGAAAGCTCATTGAAAAAGGAAATTGTCAATCAATTTTTTGTGACATCTGTCAAACCATGTGCCAGAAATTTAATAAAATCTAATTTTAAACAATTATATTAACCGTAACATCAAAGCTGTAATGTCATCTTTTTTACTTTATAATAATTGTTGAAAATGTGCCCCATTAACCAGTTGGCACAAACCTAACCGATGGTAAACTCTTCCCTTACTCTTCCCAAAACTTCTGGCGTGATTAAACGTATCTCTGCCCGAATCCTTGCCTTCAACTCTTCCAAATTGTTAGGTCTGGTAACATATACCCTTCTTTTTAAATCCCCCCACAAATAAAAGTCTAAGAGTGTAATATCCGGTGATCTGGGCGGCCACTCTAAAAATCCTCGCCACCCTATCCACCTATTTGGAAATGCAGTGTTTAAGAATTCTCTTACAATCCTTGCAAAGTGGGGAGGGGCTCCATCCTGCTGAAAAAATATCCTTCGATCTAGATTTCCATAATTTAGGAATATTCCTTGGAGTTCTGGTATTAGAAATGTTTGAAGAAAATTTAAATACACGTCTCCATTTAAATTATGTTAAAAAAAGAATGGACCAATTATTCTGTCGCCTATTATTCCAGCCCAAACATTCACTTTCCCTTGGCGTTGAGAGTGACATTCAACAATGCAATGAGGATTTTCGTCGGCATAATACCGGCAATTTTGACGATTAACCTAAAATGGAAATTAATTAATAATCGGTTTAGAAAGTAAGACTTTGCCCAGTGATTGTCAAGAACAATGGTTAATTCCCTTTAACTTTTAAACTTATCTGGCCCTCTAAAGTAAATGTTGCTTCATCAGAAAAAAGTATCCACTCTAAATTAATGTGTCGGTTGTCCAATGCGGTCATCATAACTTCGCAAAATTCTACCCTTCTATCTAAGTCATCCTCCAATAACTCTTGCACTGACTGCATTTTGAATGGCTTTATGCCAGCAGATTTTGTAATCTTCAACACCGTTTTATGATCAATATTGTGGTCACGAGATAATTGCACTGCTGCAGTAATTGGGTTTTCTTGATAACTCAATAGGACATTTAATTTGGTTTCATCTGATACTCTTGGGGGTCTTCGTCTCGGAACATGTCTTACATGAACTAATTCCCTAAATTGCTTTTCAATTTTGCTGACTGTACTTCGAGACAGAGGTAGCCAATCGGGATGAATTTCATGAAACAACTCACAAACTTCTTCTTGACTTCGTTTTCTTTCTCCAAACCCGACCATCATCAGTATTTCAATCTTTAAGGTTTCAGTTAAATACATTCTTAAAATTTTTAAATGAAAGCGTAAAAAATAAAATTTTAATTAGCACCTGCTTGCCAAACGTAACAAAACTGGCGGCATTACCAAGGAAATAAAACAATAATTGACTTACGGTTGACTCTATGCCAACAGGTTAATGGGGCATATTTCTAACAATTGTTAAGCTAAAAAGATGACATTACAGTTTTAATGGTATTTTAACATAATTGTTTACCAAATTATTTAAAATTAGATTTTATTAAATTTCTGGCACATGGTTTGACAGATGTCAAAAAAAATTGATTGACAAACTCCTTTTTCAATAAGCTTTCCAAAAAGGTATCACAAGTGGTGTCTTCCAATCTTATAAAAAAAGTTGGTTAGGGCTGCGCCCCCTCTTTGGGGCCCAGATTTTTTTTTACATGACAAAAGCGAAGCCCATAAAAAATCTTTGAGGACGTATTTTTGTATTTTAGTGAAATCTTATTCTCAGATCAGCTATAAGCAGCGTTCCATTTAAAGTCCCCACCCTGTATACTGGTGTGCAATATTTCTTAATTTATTATAGTAAAATAGAGTAAAGAAACACACTGGGTTCTAAAATAGCTGTTTATTTAAAACAAAATGCAAAAGGAAAACAAAGAAAAATAAAAGCAAACAATTTTTTAACCTAAAATTGTATAAAAGGCATTTATTATTAAATATTTTTTAAAATTTTCAACTAAAAATGATTGTCTTCTATCAGTAAAAATATGTTTATACAAACTTTATACTTTCAACATCTATTGATGTAATCGAACAATACTACAACTTAGGTAGTAAAGTATAAGCCCAAGATACAACTTCGTTGGATGGTTTACTTTCATAGATGCTTTTTACTGCAGTTAAGTAGGTATTCAAATACTTCTTTGTTTTTTACAGTTACGTCCAATTTGTTCCTTACTTTACTGGGAATGTTGTTGCATTTAGCCACAAAAAATATAGCTAGCTATATTTTCTGTGATTTAGCGGAAAAAATTTCAACAATACTAATTGAGTCTCTTAAACTTAAATTTCTACTTTCTAGCGAGGATATTATGTCCGGTATAAAACTGAAATTAACCTTAGTAAAAACAAGATCTTTAACTACACTTGCATCTTTTAACAACTCTTTACTTTGCACAACACACTGCGAATCGTCATCTAAATCCAAAATTAATTCTTTAATGGCTTCGACATCTGCGTAGAATATTGCGGCCTTAATCCATGTTCCCCAGCGGTTAATTACAGGTTCTGAAGGTAAACAACCCAACAAACATATTAAGTAATGTAGACCAGAACGGAAGGAAAATAATCCTAAATTGGCAAATATTTGCTTATTTTTGCCTTAAATGTTTTCTTAAAAGTCACAAAAGATTCGAACTCTAAAATCTAAGTCAAAATTTGGATATCTAGAACTTAAATAATTTGTTATAGGGAAGTCTACTTGTAGTTTAATTTACCTAGTTAAAAATTACAAATAAATTACCTGTCTTAGACATTATAAATATTTAATCCTAATAAGGAATATGATTAAGTAATAATTTACTTAATTGTTACTTAATATATGTGTTCAAAATTAAGGAATTTTTTGGCTATTACGCTAGGTAAATATTACCCAATTATTGCCTACAAAAAGTCCAAATAATTTACTGACCATGTAGTTTTAGAAACAAGTAATATTTTGGATAATTTTGCCCTATAAATTGTTCCCAAAGTTATAGATCTTTTGTGGTTAAAAATTGAGCTACTTCATAACTTTCTGATTAACCTCAAAGGCTAACATTGCTTGTACAGTTAATAATAAAGAAAAAAATAACTTTAAGGTTAAAAATATAAAGGCGGCCATATTTAATAAGTATTAGTTTTCCTGTTTATCAACAACTATAAAAAAACAATAATTAAAATTTTAAGAATTACATAAGGTGAGTGGAAAATCCATTAGACTACGATATCTTTCGTCAATGAAAGTTTTTTTAAAACTTTAGGTACATATAATGTTTATAATGAAGGCACTCTGTTTTTAGGTTAATGGTAAAAATATTGTAGATTATCGTAATAATACATAAAAAAATGCATATTTTAAGGGCGCGTTTAGTTTTTCGAAGTATCATCACCATAATTCACAAACACATTTCTTTCGCATCCAAATTTCGGTCCAGAAAAATGATAAAACTTAATTATATCATATTGTTGAAGTTATAATAAGCGGCCATTCCAAATATCTACTTAAGTCGAACTCCAATTTATAATTTATTTTGTCCTGTTGGAAGTGTTGGCATAAGTTGTTGTCTTTTCTTTCTAACACCAGATACAATGTTTTCTCTGTATTTTTGTCTAGTGTCTTATTGCTCCTATTTAGGTTATATTTAGGTCAAAAGGTTGGTCTCACTTTCCACATTTAGACGTAAAATAGGTCTATATTTATTTCAGTTCGTTTCAACTTATTGGACAGAAAAACCCTATCAACCTATTTTCGACCTTCAAATTACTTTAGTTTCTTTCCCCACATTGGGCAATAGGAAAGCAAATGTAGGTAAATTATCCCTATATATAATTGGTCGTGCAAAATATTTGACCCGTTTAGAGGTCGAATAAAGGTAAATTTAACTTAAAATGTTTGTTGGGAAACTCCTGGTAATCTCTCCTTATATCTGTAGAGGTGCTTTCAGAAACACCATTTTTTACATTTGAAATCAATTTATTTACAAAAGGATATTCCACTCTGACGGTCTCTATGACTCGGTTTATGCCATGTAAAAGACAAGTCACATGTACCATATTGGGGTAAAAGATTCTTGAGTTTTGGCATACTTTTACCATATACGATGGTGCATCAGACAAGAGCACTAAAAACTTCTAATCTGGGACTGGATTTCGTAAGAAAAAGCTCGATAGGGACTGCTGAATAAATCGGGTTAGGGTCACATTATTAGTTTTGTCTAGCTGCTTCGAAGCTATTAAACATGGTTTTATTGCTTTATCTTCTTGATGTGCTCTAATCATAAGATGTGCGATATATCTGCCACAACCACCTGTGTAACAATAATGTAAAAATCTTTGTCACCCAATGAAGCTCTAATTTCTTCTAAAACGGTTTCGTATACTAAATGAACATTCTTCTTTCTAAGCGTGGATTCGTCAGGAATGGTTTGTTGACAATATATTTGTAAAAATCCTCTAAATTGAGGATTTCGCAATTTTTTAAGGGTATGTTTGCTGCGACCAAAGCCTTGCATAAGTTTTCTTAAAAATTTTTTTTTTAGATTTCGTTTTTTCTCCAACATTTTGAGATGCGTTTTTCACTCTTAGCTGAACTGGCTCCGATTTCGTATTTTGTAACTTTGACTTATGCAGCGGGGGTTTTAAATGTTCATCGATTTGGAACTTCTTTTCACAAACAATAATTTTTCCACAAGCTTTACAGAAGACTTTTTCTCCATTAAATTCTAACTATGGGAAATTTTTAATCCACGAACACGTTTACGCCACAGATATTTTTAACACAAATTTGAAATCACTAGTTTTACACTGAAAATACTGAAATCTTTCAAAAAACTAAAACAGAAGTACGTACTACTACCCGATATAAATACGGTTTGTTAAGCAGGTAATAATGAGGTATTAATTAATGACAATAAACAACCATAATATAATAACCAAAATGAAAATATTAATTATTAAATAATTATCTTCAGATTGGAAAATCCCTAAAACAAGTGCCGGACTGGACCTTAAACCTTAACTGATGAATCTAATCGAAATTAAAGGTAGCAGTAAAGAGTACTGATATTAAAAGTAGCTACCCGTAATAGCTATTTAGAAGTAATGGAAGTTTACACCACTAGGTCGAAACCCTTTGCTATCATAGAACCATATTTTTTCGAGGATAATAATCAAACCGTCACAATAAACTCCGAACGTTACATTCACATCTTAGAGACAATTTTAAGACCAGAAATACGCTAAAAACAATAAAGGAAAATCATGGTGGAACGAAAGTTGTACCAACGCAGTTACCACGCGCAAAGAGAAATTTAGTGCATATAAAAGGAACCCAAATTTGGATAATTTACTGTCATACAAAAAAGCAGATGCACAAGCAAAAAAAATATTAAAACAAACAAAACGAGATAGTTGGCGTAGCTTTTGTTCTTCTCTTAGCAAAAATGTGCCCATACCTAAAGTGTGGCACAAATTAAACAGCTTTAAAAATAGAAAACAGCAAAACAAACATGTTACAGTCCTTAATTCGGAATGGGTAACAAACTTTCATATTAAGCTTACTCAACCTTTTGTAAGCAATAATTATGTAACTACTGGTCAGATCAATTTGGATAACCAAAGCCGGTTTTTGATCAGACCATTTGGTCTGGGCGAACTTTAAAGGACATTAAAACAAAGAAATTCTTCCGCTCCGGGAATCGATCAGGTCCAGTATCCCATGCTATTTAATTTACCACAAAGAATAAAAAGCATATTATTAGAAATTTATAACAGCATTTATAGTAACATACACCCGATTCCAGTGAATTGGACCAAATATCTGATTGTCCCCATCGTGAAACCTGGAAAACAACCTAATCTGGAATCCTCTTATCGACCTATATCGCTGGCGTCCTGCATATTGAAAACATATGAAAGAATTATTAAAAATCGGCTGGAATTTTGGCTGGAAAAATACAAAAAAATACCGAATACCCAATATGGGTTCCGTAGAAAATGCAGCACTCAAGAGGTTTTAGCTCATCTATTAACAGACATACAGCTGGGTTTTTCTACAAACAAATCAACTTCGGCGTTATTTTTAGACATACAAGGAGCATACGATAATGTGGATCTTCAAATTTTATGGTCCAAGTTGGGTAAACTAGGAATTCCTACACAAATCATCAACAATTTATATGCGATATACAACTGCCGTCAACTGTATATAAAGGCTCATAATGGTATATCAAGGCCTAGACAAGCCTCCTTGGGACTAGCTCAGGGCAGCATTTTGAGCCCATTACTGTACACAATATACACTTATGACTTAGAGCTTTTGTTTAACGATAATATAAAAATTTTGCAGTTTGCAGATGATGTATGCATATATACCACAGGAACAAGTATTGAAGTATGTAACAAGAAAATAGAGACAAAGTTTCAAGAAACACTTAAATGGTTCGATAACAATGGACTAACAATTTCCCAAGAGAAATCAGTTATGTGTACTTTCACTAGAAGTAGATTTTCCCCGCAAAATACAATTAGGTTGGCTGATATGAACATTCCATACAAGACATCCATTAAGTACCTAGGAATGCATATAGACAAAAAATTATTATGGAAAGAACACATAAATCATATCATTAAACGCACGGAAAATGGAATAAATGACCTTCGAGCCTTCTGCAGTCATAAATGAGGAGCGGACCCGAATATCTGTTTATTATTTTACAGATCTTTAATAAAATCAATCATGGATTACGGCAGCACTTTTTACGGATCAGCAGCCACCACACATTTGAAAAAAATTGACTCAATAAAAAATAAATGCCTAAGATTGAGCGTATGCTACCTGAAAAGTACTCCAACTAATGTAACAGGAATGGAAACGTCGGAACCCCCACTAAATCTAAGAAGAGGGTTACTTAGCGATAAATTTTTGCTAAAACAGATAGCAAAAGATAGCACCTTAATTAAAAAAGTCAATGATCTTACAATTCTAGTCTATACAAACAGATATTGGAACAAAAAAAAGTCACCACTTCTAGTAGAAAGTTATAGCTGGATCACACTGAAATTAATGTATTTTTTGCCAATATAAAAACTCAGGTTTCATGGCCTGTGAATCTAAAATACTTACTAGCCATCGAAAATTTGCATATTTACAGATTAATATACGGTCACATCAAAAGACTCAACTTACAACTTTAGTCCATTGGTAGAGGTAAAAAACCAAGTATATACTTAGTTTAGTTATTATAGGTATTAGGTGTTTAGGAAAAAAAAAATAAACAAAAAATTATTAATCTTAAAAAAAAAGGAAAAAAAGCAAAAAAAAAAAAAAAGAGAAAAAAAAAAAGAAAAGAAAAAGAAAGAAAAAAAAAGAGAAGAAGGAAAAAAAAAAGAAGCAAAAAAGAATGCTCATAAAATATATAATAAAATAAAAAATTACATTTAGTTACAGAAGTTACACATAGCCAGACATAGAGTTGTAAAAAATGGGTGAATAGGTTAAAATTATCCTAAACTAATTCCTAAGTAGAGTACGTAATAGACTCGCTGACGTGACTGCTTTTAACATATTTGTAATAGTGTATTAACAAAGACTAAACAAGACAAAGCTGGCCAGTTGGCTTAAACCAGTGCCAATAAACTCAGATACACACACACACACACACATAAATAATTATCTTCAGATTGGAAAATCCCTAAAACAAGTGCCGGACTGGACCTTAAACCTTAACTGATGAATCTAATCGAAATTAAAGGTAGCAGTAAAGGGTACTGATATTAAAAGTAGCTACCCGTAATAGCTATTTAGAAGTAATGGAAGTTTACACCACTAGGTCGAAACCCTTTGCTATCATAGAACCATATTTTTTCGAGGATAATAATCAAACCGTCACAATAAACTCCGAACGTTACATTCACATCTTAGAGACAATTTTAAGACCAGAAATACGGAAATTTTAGCAGAACCAAATTTGGTTTTAACAAGACGGTACCACAGCACATACAGCACCCGAATTATATTGCAAGAAATGTTTTCCAGTTCCCAGTAGCTTTTGATATCGACGATTTGACAGCTCCTGATTTTTTTCTTTGTGGACATCTGAAGGGGAACGTTTACAAAAGGCATCCCCATACAATCCAGTAACTAAAAATTTGTATGGGGAGAAATAAATAATATTGGGGTGGAAATTAGTAAAGCAAAAAGAAAGTATAGAAAGCGTTATGCAAATCTTTAGACAGAGATTACAACAATGTATAGAGGCTCAAGAAAGTCATTTGAAAGATATAATAATTAAAAATTAAATTGCGCATACTAAAGTTGTTATTTACCGCATATCTGTTTCAATAAATCATTTTTTAGCCTCATATTTTTGAAAATTGGTGATAGGGGAGAACGGGGGATGACGTTCAATTTTTAAATTTAATTCATAACTTTTGTCGTTTGAGATTTATCTTATCTATTTTAGCTTCTAACTATCTATATATAAGTAACCTTGAACATAAACGTTCTCAAGACTTTTAAAAATGTAAGTTGCTTGAGAAAAATACAAAATACTTACATGACTACATTGACCGTGGTATTGTATTGTGGGTAATGACGGTCACGCATAGGGGTAATGAAGGTCACCGTTAAATCTGAGGAAACACAGGTTTTAATTAGAGAAGATTTTATGAAACGTACAAAAACACGACTTATATTTAAAAAACGTCTAGTTAAACTTGATTTTTCCATATATCAACGTTTCGGGGTGGCTTAGTTTCCCAATAACTTCATCTTTTGTGACACAGCTGACATCCTCAACATCCGGAAAAATAAAAACATTTTGCTGACCTCGGTATTGTCGCATATACTTTACCACTAGGTCTTGTTTTCGTAATTCTGTCACCTGTGCAGCGAACTTTTTTTTTTACTTTTCATTACAAAGCATTACAAGAACAAAATCATTTGGCTGTATTGGCGCGTCCGATTCAATGCTCAATTTTCTTTCGCCATCACTAACTTCTTCATCTTCACCAAGCTGCATTACGTCATCATCAGACGAATCCTGGCAAACCTTAACAACCCCAACTTCAGAATCTCAGAAAGAACTGTCATCTGGCTTACCTCTCTTAGAACTACTGGCTACCACTGATTCCGTGTCATATATATTTCTTTTTACACCTTTATTAATTTGAAGTTTACTTGACCTTTGTTGACGTAGAAGCCTTTTTTCCTCTTTTTCTTCCATGACAATCTTTTCAGGGGTCTCTGTTATTATAACAGAATGTTGCTTCCTCTTTGTAAATTTTGAAATTTTGCTTGGCCCAGGGAAAGGTGAAAGGTCATGGAAGGAAACTGGCTGGCCTGGCTCATATTGGGGCTCAAGTGGTTGTTGAGCTTTAAGTGTAGGATGTTCCTCATCTGACGATGGTTCGTTTTGATTCGTAGGCTCAAGGAGATTAACTTCTAAATCTTGTACCGCTTGAACATCGGCTTCAGATTTAAGTGGAAAATCTTCGTCGGAAAATACATTTGGGTTTATAGGAAAGATGCCGGTAGATGAAAATCCAGACGTCCCTTTTGAAATTGTCGCTATAGATGAATATGCTTTATTAAATAACTCAGCAATTTTATATACCGTAATGGGTTCACCGGGTTTGCTTTTCATGTGCAAGTCACATTCTCGATTATAGGCCCGTTTAAGTGGGCCAAAAAATACAACATCCAATGGCTGTAGCCTGTGAGAAGAATGAGGGGGCAAAGAAAGCATTGTAATGTTATTATCACGGCAAAAATTGTAAGCATCAAGTGTAATATGGCTTCCGTGATTGTCTAGAATAAGTAGGGCGGGTTCATCTTTGGTTGGGGTTGCATAATTATTGAAATGCTTGAGCCATATCGTGAAAAGATTCTCGTTCGTCCAACCATTTACAGAGCAACTGTATATTGCACCTGGAGGTCCATTAACCTGCAGTGTTGGAACCATTCGCTGCCGAGCGTAAATAAACATTGGAGGCACGTAACTTCCAGCTGCGCTCATACAACATATTACGGTAGTGGTTTTTCCCCTTTCTCCAGATGTTATGGACCCAATCTTTTCTGCCCTTTTATTCCTATAATTTTGTCGGTTTCACGTACGGTCGTAAAGCCACTTTCATCCATATTATATATTTTGTGGGGAGGAAACTGGTATTTCAACATAACTTTCTCAAGATTTGTAAAAAACAAATTTAATTCAGTCTTATTGAATCCTCTTACTCTATTCAGGCTGATTGCCTCCGGTTTTCTAATTGAAAGCGATGGATTTCTCTTAAGAAATCCTTCCAACCAGTCTATGCCTGCCATACGTTTTTCCATGTTAAACGAGTTTTCTATGTGTAGTCTCTCAGCATACTTAAACACCAACTTACGCAACTGCATTGGAGTAATTCCATAATACATATTAGCTAGTGCCTTCACGTTAGTACTAATTTCAGTCTATTGTTCTTTAGTGAACACAGGTTTTCTTTCCATACTTGGAGCACCCACTCCTAGAGTTTTGTACCTTTATTGGAACGTAGCAAACGGAATGTGCTGATTTTTTGAAGCTTGTCTTTGACCTATTCCATTCCTCACATCACCAATTGCATTTGACAAATCATCCGCAGTCCAACTAGATTTTTCAGTTTTTCGTTTATAATTTCTTGGCATCTGAAAATAAAATATACAGTTAACTAAAATAATTGGGCAACTATCCCCATAAGGGGTAATGACGGTCAAGTATACGCGATTACCCCGACACATCTAAATAAATATAAAAATAACCTAAAAACAAAACGAAAAAAAATAGAGCAAACTATACACATCGCAATATAGTGGATATTACGTACCTTCACAGAAAAATAATTCGTCAGAAAGTTATTTGACCACTTCGATTTAAAACCTTAAAAATCACACGTGCTTTATTACATGCCAAATCAGGAAAAACACAAAATGCTTCTCCGACGTTTGCAATGCAACTGAAGTCTGCCGAGTCATGTTAATACCAACTTAAATGTTTCACGCTAGGAGGCACCATGTATTTGGTGGCATTATTTAAAATGGTTTTCTAGATATTGGGATGAACGTCATTCCCCCCGTGAACGCAATTCCCCCGTTCTCCCCTACCTGGTGCTTAACCCTTTATGTAACCAATTAACAAACTTTTTTAAAACAGAGATAAAAGGATATAAAACCCAATAAAAAGGGTTAATAAAAGTTAATCAAACAGTAAAACTAACTCGTTGATTTCTAATTTTATTGTAAATAATTTAAAAATGAATATCAATTTTTTTGTTGCACGTCAATGAGCAGTGCAGTCAATACATAACACCCGACAAGGGTACCACTCCATCGAGGGCGTGCGTGACGAGGTGCAGAAAGAAATTGAACACTGTCACTGGTTACGTTAAAAAGTCGGCCTAAGCCTAGAGAGTCATTCATTGACTAAGTAACCTGAAAATAGATATCTATGTTTAGAGGAGCGCAGTAGAAAAAGCCTCTCGTATCTAAATATCAGTGAAAATAGTTAAAGTAACTTCTGATTTAAAATAATTAATTATTGAATTACTGAAACTTTGTAAGTAATGAATTGATTTGCTATTGACGCGTAATACAATACAGAGTGTTAGAAATTCAATATGTACGATGCAGTTTTCGTATACGGTATAGGAAATACAGGGCTTGTAAGGGCACAGGAACACAACTTAGTAGGTACTAGTGCTAGGAATCAAACTCGAATAATTCGACTATTCAAATACTCAAATACCGAATATTTTACTTTAAAATTATTCATATGTTCGATTATTCGAGTATCTAAATATTTGAATATTCGGACAATTGCATGTTTAAGTGTCGGTACTTCTGACACTGATTAACTCACTTAATAGACAATTAAGATAATCATGGTTTCCAATGTGCTAAAACCTACGAATTTTTATTGACATTGGCACATTAAAAACCCTGATTATTTTAATGATCTATCAAATCAGTTAATCAGTGTCAAAAGTACCGGCATTGAATGTTTCAATATTCGAGTATTCAATTATCAAATATTTTTACTTTAAAATTATTCCACGTTACGTGTAGGAGCCTTTAAAAAACGCGTAAATTGTTAATTGTATTAAATAATTGTTGTATCTTAAATACAAATTCTCTATATTATATCTATAAAAGGCGCGGAAAAAATGCTACCACAAATTCCTGAGACTTGAATATGACGATCTAACCTGAACTAACCTATCTTACCTCAGTCCAGAAGTTAATGATTTCGGAGATCCAGAGTGTCAAAAGTTCAATTTGGTTTAAGTTTTTCATAAATAATTTTTTTAGTAATTGGTGTATTGTCACAATATTTGGCTAGGAGGAGTTTTGTGGGGTTAAAAATTCAAATATGTTCTCATTTTTATTGTAAAATTTAGAGGGCGTCACCTGTGGTACCTACCTTGCACACATTTAAAACGAAATAACTTTTTTGAGCCACCCTGTATTTAACTATTTAACAAAAATTCTTATTCTCCAACGTCTTTTACTAAGGTATAGGTGGTAAGAGTTGAATTAAGCAGCCGTTTTTGAAATATCTGGATTTTAAAAAATTACTTCGTGGATGGTCAGGTCTAATATATTGTAATAAACACAATTTGAAGCGAACAACTACTGCACCCACTTCATATTCAACGGGTACAAGATCTTTTACCTCACCTGACGGTTTATCCAAGAACACAGAAATCAAGTTAGGAACTTTACACGAAGAATTATATTCACTGATGAAACCTGTTTTGTTTTTTAACTAATTTGCACAATGAACATGTTAATGCTGAAAAAAATCCTCATGCGACTAAAGTAACCCATTATCAGCATGAGTGTAAGATCAATGTGTGGGCAGGAATCATAGACACTTTTACAATTGGTCCTGTCATTTTACCACCTCGACTAAATGGCGAAAATTTTTTGGAACATCTACGAAACGAATTACCAAACTTATTAGATCCCCTGCCCTTGGAACCTCGAAGAGGAATGTGGTTTATGCATGACGGTGCTCTTCCACATTTTTCATTAAACGTACGTAATTATTTAAACAAACAGCATCCAAATAGATGGATAGGTAGAGGCAATGACGCACGCGCAAATTGGCCAGCTCTATCCCCTGATATGACACCGATGGATTACTTATTATGGGGAACTTTGAAAACCCTTGTGTATTCTAGGCCAGTAGATACAGAAGATGAATTAAGGAGACGTATTCAAACTGGAATTGACAAATGATGACGTAATGCTCCAAGAGTTAAATTTTTTAAAACGTATTAATCTTTGTACACACGAAAATGGAGGTCATTTTGAACATTTGTAAAAAGCATTTTTTTACAATTAAATTAAATTAAATTTTTGTTGTTGACAAATCTCTTATTGTCTGTTTTTATCAGAGAATATAGTTAACAACACATTTATGTAATTGTATTTTTTTTAGGTTTTAGTTACAATTATTTTAATTTAACGCCTTCGCTTCAAACTGTGTTCAATTATTACAACACATTAGACCTGGCCATACACGAAGTGGATTTTTTAAATCCAGATATCTCAAAAACGGCTGCTTAAATCAACTCTTACCACGTATACCTTTTTTAGGTAAAAGACGTTGAAGAGTAAGATTTTTTATTTAAAAGTAAAATACAGGGTGGCTCAAAAAAGGTATTTTGTTTTAAATGTATGCAAGGTACCGCAGGTGGCGCCCTCTAAGCTCCAAAAACGAGAGCAGATTTTAATTTTTCACCCCACATAACCCCCCTTAGCCGAATATTGTGACAATACACCAATTATTAAAAAAATTATTTATGAAAAACTTAAACCAAATTAAGCTTTTGACACTCTGTATCTCCTAAATCATCAACTTTTGGACTGAGGTAAGTTGGGTTAGATCGTCAAATTTAGGTCTCAGGAATTTGTGGTAGCATTTTTTCTTCGCCTTTTAGAAACACCCTGTATAGTGCCTATACTTAAGTTTTCAAATTTTTAAATAGATAGAAGCTAAAGCTAAAATTCAAACTAAAGGTAATAAAAATAAAATAATCAAATTACTCAATGTTCGAATATCCCTACGAGTATTTCAATATTTGAATATTCGAAATCAAATATTTTAATTATAAATAAAGTGAGTATTCGAATAGTTAAATTTCAAAAATTCCGAGCAGTAGGTGCCCACTAATCCAGGCGCCCGCCAACTATTATAATACGAATCCACTAGTTTCAAAACCCGACAAATCCATTTTCGGCCAAAAATTAGTTTAAAACGGCAATGGCTTCTTCTTCTAGTCCTCTATAATTTAGTAAAAATAGAAGCGCTCAGAAGAAGTATTGAATAACTTCAATCTTACGTAAGTGAAGTTAGATCAGAAATAGTACTACGATCTGTAAAAGCTATAATGACTCAAGACAGGATCCACTCAAGACAAGACGCACAAAAAATCTCCCCACAACAAGGCCTTGATACATTAAAGCAGAAACTGTCCGTATACGCAGGCCGTTTAGGACGATACAAAGCCAGTAATGCGAGGAGACAAGACAACGCTCTATTTCAAAAATCGGAAAAAGCTTTCTACAGGGCACTAAATGATGGAGGAGAAGAGGATGAAAGCACCTATCCAACAAAAGAAGCAATATACCCATTCTGGAGGGATCAGCTAGCCAGAACTGCAAACTATAACGTTAACGCAAGTTGGATTCGTGAAGAAAATGTAATCTCCCAGAACTACAACGAGATGCAACACGAATCATTCACAGCGGCAGAAATATCTGCTACCAACAGGGAGTTACATAACTGGAAAGCGCCTGGCCCGGATGGAGTACATAATTACTGGATTAAGAAATTCTGGTGCGCACATGAAAAAGTGGCTGCATTAATTAATGGTACTCTGAAAGACCCCCGAAAGCTGCCACAATTTCTCACTCAAGGAACAACGTATCTTCTGCCAAGAGACCGCAAAAATGCCCAGGATCCATCAACGTATCGACCAGTCACCTGCCTCTCCACATTATGCAAACTAATAGCATCCTGTATTACCAAGAGAATTTCTTCCCACTGTGCAGGATACAACATTATAGCCCCACAACAGAAAGGATGCACCAAAGGAGCCATAGAATGCAAGGAACAATTAATTATTGATTCAATCATCAGGAATCAAGCTTATTTAAAGCAAGGAAACCTATATACTGCATTTGTAGATTACAGGAAGGCCTTTGACTCCGTACCGCATATTATATACGTATATACTTTGCATATTAAAGAACTACAAAATCGATCCTTACTTGATAAAGTTTCTACACCACGCAATGGCGATGTGGAAGACCAAGATCCATCTTGAGGGGACTACCAATGTTTCCACCAATACAGTTTCAATAAAACGAGGGATATTCCAGGGTGATTACGATTTGTTTATTTAAAAACCGTTAAACTATTTGGCCTCTCAAAAAAAAATTAAAATTAATATATCTGGTTTACCATCCATAGTACTTACGACTTTCGGTCATGTTAACAAGCTATCAGCGAAAAATTATTAAAGTACCTACCTGGAAAGCTTTAACATTATCAGTGACCACCAGTATGGATTTCTAGAAGTCTATGGAAGTCTAGATCAGAGTCCCGGGCGGTAGCACTGGATATTTTCAAGGCCTCTGATTGTGAAAGTAAGAGCATACTTTTTGGCTGCTTTCTTCTTGACTGTTGTCGGTCCACCCTTGGGTGGATTTGGATTTCAGCCTGGATCACAGAAAATAGGCATCACCCAAACCCATTTCATAAATTTTCTGAAAAAGAATCGCGATAATGAGGAGGAATAAAAGATTAGATCCAACTCCACATCAAAGTCTAAACTAAATTAATCAATCTGTATCATCCAAACCCATTTCATGCACTTTCTGAAAAAAAAAGCGTTAGATTGAGGAGGGATAAAAGATCAGATACAAATCCACATTAAAGTATAAACTAAATTAACTAATCTGTATTATTCAAACCCATTCCATAAATTTTCTGAAAAAAGCGCTATAATGAGGAGGGGTAACAGATCAGATCCAAATTCACATCAAAGTCTAAACTAAATTGACTAATCTGTTACGGTTTTCGAGTTATTAGTTAATTTCCATTTTTCTTTTAAGGCACTAAAATTTGGGGGCCGCCCAAATTTGGAGAGTTAGAAAATAACCAGAGGGTTTTATGCTTATTAGTTGCAATATACAAAGTGGTCTAAAAGTTCTTGGAAAACTGCCTCGAGTGGATTTCTTTAAATGAAACAAACACCCTTCTTATTTTTACTGATGTGAAAAGCTGCTGAAATGTGTGTATACCACACCACTACCTAACTAGACAAGTTTCATGCAAGCATTTATGAAAGTGCATAGAAAAAGTTATTCCTGTTCGGATTTTAGTCAGCGTGCCATGCATTGTCATGTTTTGTGTAATGTCTCTGTTTTTAGCGGAATTGGCCTCCGAGATAACCCGATTTTATTACAATTGATTTTTACCTGTGAGGTATGTTTAACAAAAGTGTTCAAATGACCAGTCGAAGAGTGGCTACATCGGGTCAACAGCGCATTTCAAGATATACATTGCGTCCGCTAAAGATTTCTAAATATGTGAACCTTTTTTATTATTAATATTACGAAAAAAAGTTGCTCTTTATAAAAAGGTGGGATTGGACCCAACAAACATTTTAAGTTAAATTTACCATTATTCGACCTCTAAACGGGTCAAATATTTTGCATGACCAATTATATATAGGGATAATTTACCTACATTTGTTTTCCTATTGCCCAATGTGGGGAAAGAAACTAAAGTAAATTGAAGGTCGAAAATAGGTTGATAGGGTTTTTCTGTCCAATAAGTTGAAACGAAGTGAAATAAATATAGACCTATTTTACGTCTAAATGTGGAAAGTGAGACCAACCTTTTGACCTAAATATAACCTAAATAGGAGCAATAAGACACTAGACAAAAATACGGAGAAAACATATTATATCTGGTGTTAGAAAGAAAAGACAACAACTTATGCCAACACTTCCAACAGGACAAAATAAATTATAAAATGGAGTTCGACTTAAGTAGATATTTGGAATGGCCGCATATTATAACTTCAACAATATGATATAATTAAGTTTTATCATTTTTCTGGATCGAAATTTGGATGCGAAAGAAATGTGTTTGTGAATTATGGTGATGATACTTCGAAAAACTAAACGCGCCCTTAAAATATGCATTTTTTTATGTATTATTACGATAATTTAAAATATTTTTACCATTATAACCTAAAAACAGAGTGCCTTCATTATAAACATTATATGTACCTAAAGTTTTAAAAAAACTTTCGTTGACGAAAGATATCGTAGTCTAATGGATTTTCCACTCACCTTATGTAATTCTTAAAATTTTAATTATTGTTTTTTTATAGTTGTCGATAAACAGGAAAACTAATAATTATTAAATATGGCCGCCTTTATATTTTTAACCTTAAAGTTATTTTTTTCTTTATTATTAACTGTACAAGCAATGTTAGCCTTTGAGGTTAATCAGAAAGTTATGAAGTAGCTCAATTTTTAACCACAAAAGATCTATAACTTTGGGAACAATTTATAGGGCAAAATTATCCAAAATATTACTTGTTTCTAAAACTACATGGTCAGTAAATTATTTGGACTTTTTGTAGGCAATAATTGGGTAATATTTACCTAGCGTAATAGCCAAAAAATTCCTTAATTTTGAACACATATATTAAGTAACAATTAAGTAAATTATTACTTAATCATATTCCTTATTAGGATTAAATATTTTTAATGTCTAAGAGAGGTAATTTATTTGTAATTTTTAACTAGGTAAATTAAACTACAAGTAGACTTCCCTATAACAAATTATTTAAGTTCTAGATATCCAAATTTTGACTTAGATTTTAGAGTTCGAATCTTTTGTGACTTTTAAGAAAACATTTAAGGCAAAAATAAGCAAATATTTGCCAATTTAGGATTATTTTCCTTCCGTTCTGGTCTACATTACTTAATATGTTTGTTGGGGACTAATAAAGCTTAAAATAGCATATATAGAGGTGTGATAAAATAGGAAAATTTATAGTTTGTGCGAGACTAAGTACCCTTAATTATTATTTAAGCGCAATATGGAATAAGGATATGTTGCTTAGAATTAAATCCAGTTCCTCATACTAAAAAATAATTTTAAAAATCTAATGGTGGATTTATAGAGACAAATAACATAAAATAAAAATAAAATGAAATATTAGTTTACATATCCCTGGTGAGGCACTTATACAGACAAATAACATAAAATAAAAATAAGAAATAACCTTCAAGTTGGCTCTCTTTGAACTTTTATTTTATTTTTATGTGAAAATGGAGCTGCGCATATCCGATCTGATTTGATTTTCAGTTATTTGGGTTCTTGTGGTTAGAGTTGTAAAATATTATTATCTGTTTTGGAGAATATTATTAACCTTTGTTTTCCTTGGTATTATTGGATTTGAAAGCGTTTATTCTCATGAATTTCAACTTCTAAAATTTGCAAAGATGCTTACAGTTGATGCAAGATAAAAACCTATGCACGTCATCAATCAGCTGATAATTGTAAATCCGTAAGAAAACACGAGGAAATTAAATTAGGGCAAAAAATATTAAAACTTTATGCGATATTGAATTTACTATAAACCTAAAGTATTCTTCTTTGATAGGAACCCACTTATAGCAAATATTTTGTTTATTTAAGCTTGTAAAAATTAATATAATTTGAATTTTATTGGCCGACAGTTGGCAACAGAAGTGTGAACGGTGCGGTGGCGCCAGCTCGTCCGTTGGCTTGGTTTGACGTTTCATGCGAAACCGACCTTAATTATTCTGTGGTTTCGTGTTGCTGTGCATCTATTTTTTAACAAAAACGCCAGAGCTTTTCATAAATAGCATTAAAACACTGTTCCATTAAGAGAAACAAAAGTGCACATCCGTATCTCTGTCGATTACGTTGTTTACTATTTGTGAAAATTGCCGAAGCATTTAACTAGTCGGTGCAAAGAGCTAATAGCTTCTCTAAAGAGCTATTTTCAGGAAGAACTTAACAGCAATGGCCCATTGTTACCCTTGACAGCAGTACAGAGAAGTAAATTTAAAGAGTGTGTTAAGACCTAGATATTTTATTTCTACTTTACTAATTTTTAGCGCAGAGCAGCTGCCCTAAATTTGAATACCTCCACTGTAAGCGCAATTTGAACAACAGTTAAGGGAAAAAATCATAATCGCCTTAAAACAAAGGTTCTAATTCAAGGAGAGTTGTAAATGTATCAAGATTGGATATAAGTTCTATCCGTTACACTATTTATGGAATGTACGAAACAAGTAAGTTGTATTATTTAAAAATTAAAATATTTTACATCCGTTACTCATAAGTTGTAACTTTTTTTAGAACATCATGTAACTTTAACAACTTTAAGTTAGAAATTAAAAGACAGAGAACTGTTTGATAGTTGTCTTAACTCTTTAAGAAGCCTCTTCAAGAAAATAAGCTTCGGATGGAAAAAAGATGAACCGAGGCGAGGGCTTATGGAGCTTTCCCATGTAGCTTTCAAACGACTGGTATTTTTGAAAGAATATATTAAAGAAAACGAATCAATCGTGTACCAATTCGTTTTCTTGGTTGAAACATAGATTTTTCAGAATGGTACCATTGGTTGATCTTGGCAAGATTAAAATAAAAGAAGTGATCTACTAAAGTTTATGGTAAAAGGTATTATGCAGTAAACAAATATATAAACTATGGGAAATTTTTGTATATTTATCTTGTTGTCATAAAAGAAAAACTGTGTAATTCCCTCACTCGGATATTTTGGTTACAAGCTGGCAACACTGTCGATAACTGACGTCACTCGAAGCGTATGACGTGCATCGGTTTTTGTTTAGCATTAAGTATACAAGCAGATGTGTTGACAGTCCTTATATTATTCTTATTCGTTATTTGTCTGTATAAATCCACCGTAAATGTTAATTCTGGATGGCATCATCAATATTTTGTCATCTTTTCTCACACCAGCAAAATTATTAGTCAATAATTATTAATAATGACATTATAAGTGACAGTTCTGTCTGAAAACCACAGTACCTGAGAACGTTAGAGATAACTTTGAATATCTAATTAAAAATTTCATTTTAGAAATATCGAGTATGTGGTAATAGAAGGCTATGGAATTAAACTTTAATTTTAAGTAACATTTCCTTGTTTAGTTTTGCTCTAAAATAAGAATTCAGGGTACTTCTCTCTTGGGCAAATCAGAAATGTTACTACTTTATAGGGACTTCGTACTAATATATAATAATAGTCTAATATGATTTTTTCGGGAAACAGAACTTTTTATAAAAGTAATAATGAAAAAGTTTCCCACACTGTATATCCAAAGATATTAGATTTGTCACGAGAAGCTCAGTGAAGAAGCGCCATTTAAAGTGTTTGGAAGTAGACGGCCAGTGTTTTGAGTATTTAGAAAAGTTAGGTTTTAGGCCTTCCAGAAATGCCATGAAAAATTGGTTACTATATATACTATCGGACAAAAGTATAGCAACACTTTCGAAAAATTAAAGAAATCTAAATTTTCTAATATTAAATGCATCATATCGTATTTAAATACATCGTGTCTTAAATATCAAAGTAGGCTGCTGTTATCGGCGGCAACAGCTTTATACAACAATTAAAACAAATGAACTGATATTGACGTAAACTTTCAAATACAGTATTGTAATGCGTCAAAAGTTAAGCAACATTTTAATATTTTCCTAAAAAAGAAAGGTTTTAGCGAAAGTAAAGGTTAAAATATTTGTGCAGAGTTTATTTTATGTTTAATTAATATTTCTGTGGTGGATTAATCATGCCAAGAGTTTTTTTTTCGAAAGAATTAAAGCAGAGAGTAGTGAATGCACACTTGGAAGGTACAACACAAGCCACAATTTCAAGACGGTTTGTTTTACCAAGATACAGCGTATCCAAAATAATTTCAAGTTACATTCAAAGGGGACATTTAGAGGGTCTACCGAAATCAGGAAGGCCGAGAAAAACAACAATTTGAACAGACAGACGCATTAAAAGAATTTCTCAAAACGATCCTTGGATGTCTGCACCTAGAATTTTTGCTGAAATTCCCGAAATTATGGTTACTCCCCGGACAATTCAAAGAAGGTTGGTAGATTCAAAGTAATTTAGTAGACACCCGGCTAGAAAGCCCCTTATTTCGGCAAGAAATAGAGTGGATAGGCTTAAATTTGCACGTCGACATTTACATTGGACAGTAGACGAGTGGAAAAAAGTTTTATTTAGCGATGAAACGCGTTATAAAATTTTCAATTCTGATGGAATGAAGTGTAAGATCAATCAATCAACACAAGGTTAAATCCCAAATACGTTACATTCACAGTTAAACATGGCAAAGGCAGTGTTTTTTTATGGGGTTGTTTCTCATGAAATGGGGTGGGTCCTGTAAACTTCAATAATGACACAATGGATTGATTTGTCTATAGAGATATAATGCAAAATGTAATGTTGCCTTATGCAGAGTGAGATATGCCGTTGCGTTTTATTTTCCAACAGGAGAACGATTCAAAACACTCTTCACAAATCGTTCAAGTGTGGTTTCAAGAAAATAACGTTCGGGTCTTGCAGAGGCCGGCACAATCCCCAGACCTTAACTCCATTGAAAATGTATGGGAAGAGGTTGAACGTAGAATTCGTACACAATTATTTCCAAATAAACAATTATTGGCAAATAAAATCAATGAAGTTTGGACAAATCTTCCCGAAAATACTGTTCAAAAATTGATTGCCTCAATGCCGCGATGTTGTCGGCAGGTAATAAAAAATAATGGATATTCTATTAACTATTAACATAATACTTCCAGCTACTGGAATTATTAAATGTGTGACACAATTTGTTGCTTTAGTTTTGTCGCACTTTATTTCGTCGATCTTTATAACTATAAATATTTATTTACCTTCATTTTGTTTAAAGTGTACCAAAACATTGTAAAATATTACTAATATTCTGGGGCTAATATTTCATTAAAATTAGCTGGGCATCACAATCATATATTGAATTTTTTAAATTCAAAGAAATAAAAGCACTTTGTTGCTCTACTTTTGTCCAATAGTGTATATACACTATCGGCAAAGTAAAACTTTGCAGGCCAATTTTAATGCAATAGAATAGTATGGTTATAAAATGCCTAAGATTAAAAAGAGAACGACAGCGATTTCCCCTATTCCCCTTCCAATACGACGAGAGCAAACGAGAGTATTCCTTTCGCGCGGCCTCGGAACTGCTGGATTTTGCGACGTTGTCACGTAGACTTTTCGAACCTAAGTTTTTAATATTTTATTGGGGAAGACAACATAAATAATTTCATTTTTACTGGTTGATCGAAACCCTGCCCTTTGCTTTCGCGGGTGGCGGTACTATGCAAGACTTGTAAGGACTGGTGGGGGCGGCTACGGCAAGGCTCATATTCACAGAGTCTTTTGCATAGAAAGGAGTAAATTAATATTTAAAAGAAATGTATTCGCGTGAACAGAAAATTAATATAGTTTTATGGTATTCCAAAGCTGAAAGTGCCGAAGGTGTTGTTGGGCAATTTGCATTTGCGTACCCTGATCAACAGGTTCCTTCCCGCCAAACGATTATTAATATTTATAATCGTTTTAAAAAATCCGGGTGGATTAACCAATGTGGTAAATGCTATCACGAGGATCAACAAGCCCGTCCTATTCCTGAAGAAAGAGACGAGAGGGACGAAAATGTATGCGCTTTTGTGGAAGCAAGTGAGCCATGTTCCAGGACCCATATTTCTCAAGAAATTGGCATTCCAGACCGCACAGTTAGACATGTTTTAAAAAAGCATGGGTATAAATCCTATAAAATGAAAACTACCCAAGAAATTTTTCCAGATGATTTTATGAGGCGAATGGAGTTTTGTGAGACCATGAGAAGGCAAATTGATGAAAATGAAGATTTTTTAAAAAATATTCTGTTTACGGATGAATCATCATTTTTTCTTCATGGTTATCATAATCCTGCAGTCGCCAGATATTGGTCACGGGAAAATAAACATTTGAGTGCGCCTTTGCGGACACAATATCCCCAAAAATTAAACTGTTGGGCGGGTATTTTGGGCGACAATATTGTAGGACCTTTTGTCATTGACGGCAACTTAAATGGGGAAAAATATTTGCAGATGCTGCAAGAGGAAATAATACCAGCTGTGCGTGCCTTGAATGTTAATTTCGAAGAAATTTGGTTTCAGCAGGATGGTTGCCCTGCTCACAATGCAAGGCGAGTTCAGGTGTTTTTGAGTATGACATTTCCTGAACGGCTTATTTGTGGCAGAGGTACCATACCATGGCCGGCAAGGTCACCGGATTTGACTCCCCTTGACTTTTTTTTTGTGGGGCCACTTAACTCAACTAATTTACAGGTATCCACATGAGAGCAAAAATATTCGACATTACTAATTCCATAACACCGGAGGTATTGTCGAATGTTAGGAGGGAGTTTTATGATCGGCTCGGGTATTGCGAAGCCCAGCAAGGCAATGTCTTCGAGCATTTATTAAAATGACTTTTTTAGTTTTATACCACTTTAAGAATACTTATTGTTTAAAGTTATTTTTTAATTAGAATTACCATTAATTTTATTTCTTTTTAAGAATGTTCATGAGTTTATTTTTTTTTCGAATAACAGGTTTTATTTCACTTTTATGCTTAAGGCCGATAAAAATTTAAACACCTTAAAATTACTGTTAGTTAAGAGTATACCTAGTACCTCCAATTTTAATTTCAGACAATATTTTTATTAAGAAATATTGTTTTGATTTCAAAGATATACTGAAATACCATGTTTCGCTTATTTTGGACAAAAAATAGGATTTAATCGTTTTTTTCTGAATTACTTTGTATAAAGAATACATCGCAACCATACAGTACGCAAATTGTATTTTCTGTACACTTTGTTAGAGATAACCGTAAATAGTATGTCAGGTTAGTTAGTTATGAATAGAAGCACCATCTTGTTAAAAATAATTGCTGATAATTGTGATAATTGTCATCATGAATTAAAACTATTTCTATTTTTTTGGTAAAAACAACTTTTCAATTTCCATTTTGATAACAGAACTAACTAAATGACATTAATTTAATTTCAATGCTTGACTTGTTTCCATGGCTGCTTTGATCTAATTTTTGTTTATGTATATTATTATTTAGGCTGCAAATTCGGATGTAAACCAAGATTCCTTTGTATTTTAAATGAAATATATGAGTTTGAAATATTTCAATTCAGACTATACAAAATTATTTTGATCCTTTTTATTATTATCTTATTAATTATCGTGGCAAATGAAGTCCGTACAATAAATATTTTCAATTTTTAATTTTTTAATGTTTTGCCTATGACGATCACAATTAAAATCAAGATAAAGAAAAAACTTTGTACTTTACAATTTGGAAGGTGTCTTAAATTAAAGTATACAACAAAATATCAGTTAAATTAAATTATTTTGTTTCCTCATAAAATAACATAAGGTGTGCAGCAAGAATATTCAAAATTTTTATGTTTTTATTTCAAAAGGCCATAATATTGCTAAAACTAACTAATCTGACATACTATTTACGGTTATCTTTACAAAGTGTACAGAAATACAATTTGCATACTGTATGGTTGCGATGTACTTTTTATACAGGGTGATTTAGAAAAAACGATTAGTTCCTATTTTTTGTCCAATTGTTGAAACAATATTTCTTAATAATTTTTTTTTCTAAATTTAAAAATGGGTGTATTTTATTCTTAGCGGAAATTACAATTTTTGACTCTCCCATACCATAAGAATTTTACCGGATTTGATGGGTGTTATTTTGATTTGAGAATATGCAGAACTTTTCTGAAATAAAATAAATTTACTAAGTTCACAGATAAATTCACTCCTACAATAAATCTTTGACATCGATAAAAATATCATATTATATAGTATCACAAGAGAAAAAATTTTGTCGGTAAAATTTTCGAAAGGTATGGAAGTTTGTTGCTTGGCAATTTCGCGAATGACACGAAATTGCCGAAAAGCAACAAACTTGAATAAAACCTTGAGAACAATTTTGCTTACACAATTTTTTCTTGAGTGGTATTCGACATGACTATTTCACGAGAAAAAAGACAAAGAACAATAATAGTATTTTACGTTACAAGTCCGGTAGGTGACTTATTACAGTACGAGTTGTTTTACGGACGAGGCGACGTAGGAGCCGAGTCTGGAATATAAACGAGTGCTGTAATAACACCTAACGGACGTGTATCGTATGGTATTTTATTTCATCCTGTCATTATATCCCTTTTCAAAAAAATAAATAGGTATATTAAAATTTTAAAAAATACTTCGCAATATTATATCATGCTACCTACCCTAAATGCAATTGAGCCATTGGTTTCCATAGTTAATTATAAATTTTGTTTGCTTGTCACTGTCAAATAGATAAAGTCATAATATTCGTGTGGGCAATTATGGAGGTTTCAGGTATAATTTTAAATAAGGCTGCCGAAGCAACAGAAAAATTAATCCCGACAAAATCATCAAATAGTTAATAATAATCAATAAATTACTTACTTTTATTACTTAGTTAGCTCTTAATATATTTTTATTGTACTAAATTATAGTGTTTATTTAATTAAATTAATATAAACTAACTTTTAAGAAATACATGCAGGCTCGTAGGTCCAAATAAAATAAAAATTACTAATTTTAGTTAAATAAAATTTTTCAAAAATTGTAACAGGAAATCTATTCTATAGTTGTGTAATATTTTACATTTACTAAAGTTGGTAGAAAATAATATCTACTATTACAAGTAGAAGCATTCAAACAGTATTAATTGGTATCGCTAGATATAGGTCCAAGTAAAATAAAATCTACCAATTTTAGTTAAATAAAATATTTAAAGAATTGTAACAGGGAATATATTCTATGGTTGTGTAATATTTTACAATTACTAAAGTTGGTAGAAAAAAATACTATTACAAGTAGAAGCACCCAAACAGTTTTAATTGGTATCACTAAATATAGACCATATAAAATAAAAACTACTAATTTTAGTTAAGCAAAACCTTTAAAACAATGTAATTAAATGCCTATATTATAGTTACATAACATTTTTCATTTACTAAAGTTGGTTAAAGAGTATAATTTATGCTACATGCTACCTACCTATATATAGCAGTGAACGATTCTCTAATAAATACTTGTCGGGTGGCGGAACGCATTTTTATAGTAGGCCATGACTTTTTATTTTCTTTGAATTATGACAGTTACCTACTTTTATTATAACCCTTAAAAAACCTATATAGTTATCATATTCTTAGTGCTGATGAATATGGCAAAAATAGTGTACTCTGCTTGTACATTTTGTACAGAGTTTAAAGATATTAGTAATTGTCATCGTCAGTTAACCTACTTAGTTGATTTACTTCGTAATTGCACTTTAGACGCGGATGATAAAATGTTGTTTCGAAAAATTCAGGAGGCTCTTTTGGACCTTTCTATTAAATTTCGGTTCCTTCCTAACAAGAAGAAAAATCAAATAGTTTCAAAATATTATATATATTATATGAAACATTTGCATTTGCTAGACAATGAATTCCATCCAAGATATTCACCATTAAGAAGAGAAGAATTTCTCAAAGAATTTGAAAAGCATTTGAAAATTGTGGTAATAAATAATAATTGATTTATTTCATTTAAAAAAGTGTTTTTGATGTATTAAATAATTGCTAAATATGTGTATTTAAATATTTTATTTCTTATAATTTTAAGTGACAACTTGTCAAAAATCGAAAGTAAAAAGTCGTAGTTTCCAAAAACAAAGCATGGTTGCTAGGCAACACATTACAGTATCTGATACTGTAATGTTCCATTTACCGGCCGCATATGAGTACAGGGTAAGTAGATTTACTGGACAGGATGAAATAAAATTATATTCAGAATGTTTTGAGTAAAAACAAAAGTCAAAAGTGCATAGCACAAAAGACAAAAGTCACTCGAAATTGTGGAACTCCGCAGATACCGAACACTGGCACAGCCTTTGTGTCTTTGGTAATTTGTGCAAACATTGCTCTTTGCGTTTTGAGAACTACTTCTTGAACCAACAAAATTAAAATAAATTAAATTAGCTCTTAGGCTTCTTCGCCTAACTGATGAGACCCGTAAGGTCGAAAGCATCTACATTGGACCCTAAAAATCATTGGGTTAAGGTGAAACCCGAATCCCAGTTTACTGCTTCGAATTCAATTTGACAAGAGCAAAAGAACTTTTGGACTTTCGCAAATCTCCACGAATTTTGTGGCGCGTTTATCCTTTTGTTCAAAAGCAAAAGTCTGAGAATTCAAAGAAGCAAAAGTATTCTTTGGTTCGAAAACCTGTTAAGTTAAGATACTTGTTTCGACTTCGGTTAGTCATCTTCAGTCAGGGGAAATACCCTGAGACACTAATTTTAAAAATTACCAAAGACACAAAGGCTGTGCCAGTGTTCGGTATCTGCGGAGTTCTACAATTTCGAGTGACTTTTGTCTTTTGTGCTACACACTTTAAATTCTCAGACTTTTGCTTTTGAACAAAAGGATAAACGCGCCACAAAATTCGTGGAGATTTGCGAAAATCCAAAAGTTCTTTTGCTCTTGTCAAATTGAATTCGAAGCAGTAAACTGGGATTCGGGTTTCACCTTAACCCAATGGTTTTTAGGGTGCAATGTAGATGCTTTCGACCTTACGGGTCTCATCAGTTAGGCGAAGAAGCCTAAGAGCTAATTTAATTCAAAAATATATTCTCCGACACTGCCTTTTTAATTTCTGTAATGGATTGTATTCCAAATCTGTTTTTTTCTTCAGAAACATTCATTTTTGAACTGAAATAATCTGATGTTTGTTAACAAGAAATGATACAATGACATTTTAAATAATTAACAGAACCATGGTAACAAAATTTCTTTCGATCAAATATTAAAATTTTGTCGCTAGTAAAAATCACATGTGAATTTTATCCAGGTAGGTGCAGGTAGTAATTTTGCCAGTAGAAAACAGGCCGTTGCTATGACATTTTGCCAGTGTAAAACATTTTAGTGAAATAGTCGTATATAATACCACAAGAGAGAAAATTTTTTCCGGCAAAATTTTCCGATTGTTATGAAAGCTTGTTGCTTGGCAATTTCGCGATTGACATTCTTGTTATAAAACCACGAGCCGTTAAGCGAGTGGTTTTGAAAAATGTCACGAGCGAAATTGCCAAAAAGCAACAAACTTGAATATAAAAGAGGAAAATTTTACCTAAAAATTTTTTTCTTGAGTGGTATTCGTCAAGACTATTTCACGAATAATATTAAAACTTGGTATATGGGTGAATTATAGATTAATTTTATTCCAAAAGAAGATATAAATAAATTTACGTGAGATTACAACCTTTCAAAAGTAACAGTGACAATCTACTGTCAGTCATTAATTACCAATCTTAACAGTGAATGTAACTAAGGTAACAAAATTTTGCCTATTAAAAACTATGTTGCTAGCTATTTTCTGAAATTCTGATTGGTCGGTGGGGTCGGCAAAATTATGAAGGTAGTGGTTTTTCCGATTAAAAACAGGTAATAATCTAAAATTGCTACATTTTGATTGGTTCAAATTATGATGAGTGGAATAGTCGCGATAAAACCCTCTAAAGCTAAAAATTTAATTTTTTTATTGAATTAGCCGATACTTGCTGGAGATCCATAACAATAGGATGTTTTTAGGAAATAATGTAAAATACTATTTACATACTTTCTCCAGTATTTATTAATATGATTTTATATTAATGTGACATGTTTCGCTACATTGTAGCTTTATCAAACAAATGTAAATCAGTAGAGGCTTGTGGACCTTTTTATATGTAAAATCTTAACACTATCTTATATTAATGGGGTTTCCTAAATATTTACAGTATAAGTACAGATTACGGTCTTAATTTGAAAATGTTTTATTATAACAAATAATGATGATATTTATTGTGGGTATAAATATTTTAAATATATTTAATAAGGGTGAGTTATTAAGATCTATCTGATCATTAAGTAAATGTTGGGAATTTTTAAGTTTGTTTATTTCTAAAGACTCAAGCAAATTTAATTTAAAACCTTTCTTTTCTCTATGTAATACTTTGAAATTTTCATTCAATTGGTGATTATATTCTATTAAATGATTGGCATAATTTGAATCAGATTTCCCTTAATAAAGCTGCACTGGTGTTCTTTTATTCTTTTACCAAATTTTCTACCTGTTTGTCCAATGTATGAATTAGGGCAATCTTTGCAAATGAGTTTGTAGACTCCTGATTTTTTATTTTTTTCCGATTTTGTTTTATTATTTTTTATTAATTTACCCAAAGAATTATTTGTTTTGTACGCTACATTGAAATCTAAGTTATTTAAAAAAGTACCTATTTTATCACTAGCCTCACCAATATACGTACAATAAACATTTATATTACATACAAAGTATTATTTTTTTTAGTATCTATTCATGCCAAAATTCGTGAATTTCTCTAGCTAAAAATCACTCGATCTTTTTTTTAAGATCGGATAAACTTTTATTTTTTAAACTGAAACTAGATCACTTTTTAGCAATTTAAACTGGAACAAACGGTAATAGATAAAATTTTTTAATATATTATCATTTCGTTTGTTCTCGTTAAATTTTTAAGCAATCTAGTTTACGTAAGAAATAAAAGCGTATCCGATAAAAAGAAAACTCTTGTGGTTTTACGTATGATAAAAAATTTTCTCATATGCTGCGCACTTTCTGCCGGTCACTGTATAAATAGCAAATTGATTTTTATTAATTTTACTTTCAATTAATTTTTCGAGGAGTGAATTTTGTTATACTATTACTGACGCCAAAATTTTTTTGTTGTAACCAGTGATTATTAATTATTTTGATCAAGGGCGGCTGTGACCCAGTATACATAGTGTAGCAGTAGCGCGTAGATTAAATCATAGGGCGAATTTGCAAGAAAGCAGCGTTGTCACGTTGAAAACCTAAAATAATAATATTTTTTGACAGTATGTAATATAAAATCCTGAGCTATCTTACTTTGAAAGCCTACTTTAATGGCCGCCTCCTACTTCTAGACACCTTCTGATGTTTCTTCTTACCCTCAGAGCCACATTAACCAATACGTTTGGAGAATTATTAATTTCGGCAATTTTTTCTGAAATCCTTCGTTTAAGATCATTTATATCCTCAATTGGTGTTCGATAAATGGAGTTTTTTATAAAAGACCACAAGAAGAAATCGCAGGGTGTTAAATCGCAGGAACGAGGTGGCCATATTTGTTGCGTATTTCGGCTTATAACTCTGTTTTCAAAAAATTCACTTAAAAAATTTAAATTTTTTCTGGTTACATGAGGTGTAGCGCCATCTTGTTGGAAGTAACCTTCCCGCAATTCACCATCGTGAAGCATTAATAAATGTTGTCAGAATTTCGATCCGATATCTCTCAGCTGTAATTGTGCCATCAAAGTAAATTGGGCCTACTATTCTTCTAGAACTAATTGCTGCCCACACACCAACTTTTTGAGGATGAAGAGGTCTTTCTACAAAAACATGCGGATTTTGCGTATTCCACATTCGCATATTTTGTGAATTAACATAGCCTGATAAATAAAAATAAGCCTCATCGGTAAAAAATGTTTTTTCAAAAGCACCACTATTTTCTTCTTGAAAATTGTTTAAAAACCATTCACAAAAATTAAGTCTTTGGGGAACGTCATTGGGAAGGAGTTCATGAATAGCCGTAACACGATAAGGGTATAGATGCAGATCCTTTTTCAAAAGTGTTTGACATGTACTGTAGCATAAATCCGTTTGCTGAATTTGTTGAGATAAATGCCTAATAGAAGTTGAAGGATTATTTTCCATAATTTGTCACGCTTCTTCAATAACCTCATTCGATCGTTTCGTTGGTCTTCCAGCCCCTTTTTTATGTTGAACAGAACCAGTCTGACGAAATTTATCAATTAGGTATTGTGACCCAGTACGAAAATTATGAAAGGTCACCGCAACATCAGGAAACTCGGTTCGAAATTCATCAAAGCAGTCATACATAGAGTAATTCCACACACCGCCTATTTTGTTTCCATTTCTAAAAAAACTTTCAACAATAAAATTTTTTGTGCTTCACTAAACATTTTTACTGTAGAACTTTCAATCCGGCAACAAAGCTTCACCAAAACTTGATACGCTGAAAAATAAAAAAAAAAAAATAAAAAATTAAATCATATCCTGCAAATAGCACTTTATAATAGTCAAAAGACGACTCCCCGGAGAAATATTAGTTAAAGCAATAGTAACCTACCTTCAAATAATTGCGAAAATTACAAAATTTCTCCAATTTTTAAACTTTACAAATACACAAATTCAAATAAGACGTAAATGTCATAAAACAATCATGTCATCTTATCTACGCAGTACGGCCATGATGCTTTTAAAATGCATGGCCTCCCTTGAGCAAAATAATTAAAAATCACTCGTTATTAGTGTGAGAATGTGGCGTCCAGGGGCTTGTGCTGAGAGTGGGGCAACTTGTCGTGTCACTTTCAGAAGGAAGCATTAATCTCACGATGCTAAAGAAATAAATAAAAAATTTGTGCAAATCTTTGCTGAGAAGAGACTTTAATTCAAGTGGGATGCTTTAGCCGAGACGTCTGCTTTAATAATTTTTAATAGGTACTTCTTTATCTTCCGTAAAGGATATATTATTGAAACTTATCATTCCTAGAAAGAAGCAAATTTAATGTGGCATATTTAGAAGTATTGATGAGAAAGATCTGGATTTATTGAAAAGGAAAACTTATCAGATTTATGAAGAACAATCTGTACCTACCCTGGTTTTCCTAAAACACAGGGTTACCAACGACGAAACAAACATTTCTTGTAGCAAGTCTAAGAACAATTTCGCTTAAAATGGGTTTTAAATATGACACAATTGATAAAAGACAAACCTTAGTGTAATCTCAATATTTACGGGAATGGCGTCATAAATATTTAAAACCTATTAAACAATATCGAGCAGAAAATCGACCAATTATCTACAATGACGAAACATGGTTCAATACACATTAAACTGCAAAAAAAGGATGGAATGAATATTCAAAAAAATGTCAAACCAAAGCTCCTTCAAAGAATAACAATAATACACGCATAAAACGGATTTATTTCGAACTGTCTGTTGCTTTCAGCTGTAAACCGATTCTTCTCTAGACTACTACCCAGACACTAATGCACTTCTTGAATAATGGTTTGAACATCGACTTTTTAAAATTATACCCAAAAATAGCGATATTGTAATATACAATGCCAGTTATCATAGTCGTCAAGTAAAAATGGTTCATAGTTCTAAAAGTACAAAAGCAGAAATACAAGATTTGATGATAAATAATAATATATAATTTGAAGAAACGGGTGCGATAAACTCGCCACAAAAAGTGGGCATACAATGTTGCATCTTCCCCCCTACTTTTGTGTATTTAATCCAATCGAACAAATATGGCACAAAGTAAAATCAAATATTAGAAGGAATAATACTTCCCCAACATTAAATATATCTAATTGATATGTGATGGGCTAGATGCTTGGTGAAATGGATATTTAATCGTAGAGAAAATTAGAGTCGTAAAGAGCGACAGCTAGAACAATTTCTAAACCTTCTAAATGGCTTAAACACTGAAATTCAATTTACCATAGAAAGGGAAACTGTACAACTCAATCAATTTCTTGGACCTTACAATATTAAATCAAAACAACCAATTATTAACCTACCAAATCTATAGAAAACCAACGACAACCAATATAGTTATACCAGCAGACTCAAAACATCCCCAACAAACCAAACTAGCTGCGTTCAATAGCATGATCCACAGATTAGTCAACATCCCACTTTCAGAAACTTCATATAATAAAGAATTAGACATAATACAAACTATAGCCTTAAACAACTACTATCCAACAACACTCATAAAAAAAAAACTCAGACAAAAAACACAAAAACTACTCTACCGAGGACGTCCCCTTCCATCGAACGCGAAATACAGTTCAATTAGATATACAGGTCACACAAGTCAAGAAATCTCCAAAAAACTCAAAAACCATAAACTTATCCCCATACAAGTCAATAACAATAACCTAGGTAAATACATAGCTAATGCAAAAATTGAAAATAAAGACAAATTAACACAGAGCGGGGTCTACCAAATACAATGTGATGACTGTGATGCAATATATATAGGTCAAATAGGTAGAAACTTTAAAACTAGGTTTAAAGAACATAAAACATCCATTTGAAAAAACAAAATAAAACAGGAATAGCGGACCACTGTATAATAAATAACCACTCAGTATCCAACAAAATAAAACCGATATATACTCAACCTATTAGAAACATTAGCCATCAAAAAAGCCTTAAATAATCGATGTAATGTTGTTAACAATCAAATTAAAATACCTTCAGGTGCCAATCTAATACTTAATAGCCTAATAACTTAAGATAAATATGCAATAAACACTGTCAATAATTTCGAACGAAAAAACCCATAATCATATACACAGTATCATTTTCTTAATTTTAAAGTCTGTGCGTTTTAAGAAGTCCGCTAAGCCATAAAACCTCTTGAGCATTATGTCGGTGGCTCTCAAACAATAAATTATATTGAAGGTAATTTTGGATGTTGATGAATTACATTTTCTAAATAAAATAATTTAAAGTAAATAAAAAATTAGTTTAGGTAAAGAAAAATAATAATTTTTTAGCTTTTGTAGTATTCAGACAAATTAGTTTTACGAATTCTTTTTTATAAAGTTTTGGTTCTAAAAAGAACCGATTTTGTAGTCTTACGACAGAACGTACCTACTTGTAGATAGGTACTACTAAAAGTAGTCTTCCTCTGCATTTGAAATTTCACCCATGCTTTCAGACTCATCAGAATCAACATCATCGTCATCATCATCATCATCATTCGTAATAATTAACGGTCTTACTTCGTCTATAACCTGTTCTGTCTCATAAGATTCAAAAATAATTTTTTCTGTGTGTTCAATGCATTTCCGCCATTCTTCTTTGCCCGCTTGGCTAAGCGCCTCCTCCCATAACTTTATAACGCTAGGCTTGCCGATATTTTTACAGGCATGTTTGTCATAATAGTTCTTGCTAATACCCCATACCAATTCAATTGCGTTGTAATGACAATGGTAGGGCGGCAATCTCAAAACTTGATGTCCATATTTGAGGGCTAATTCGTCAACAACATACTTTTTTTTAAAAGACTGCTCTTTACACTTGCTTAAAAGTTCACTTTTTAAATATAAATTTTCATGGTTTATGTTTTTCTTTGACAACCACTCTTTTATTTCTTCCTTTTTCCCGCTGCTTGTAGGGAATTTCTCTTCGAGTCTCGTATGGTAAGAGGCATTGTCTAAAACAATTAAGGAAGGTTTTTCTAAACTTTTTAAAAGTTTTTCCTCGAACCAATGCTCAAAAATTTCAGCATCCATATTGCCGTGATAATCATCAGTTTTTTTTTGTTGATGAAAATATCAAACTGGCATTTAAAACAAAACCTTCTTCATTACCAGCATGTAATATAATATACCTTTTTCCATTACTTGCACGGGTACTTGAATAACAATGCTTTGAGTCATCCTGCCAAGACGTTTTTGTTGAAGTTCCGTTTGCAAATACCCATGTTTCGTCAAGAAAAACAACTTGTCTTGACAATTCCGATTTTTGTTGTTTAAATAATCCCTTAAAAATTGCCATCTTTTCGAAACAACATTGGACAGCTCGCAAAGCAGTTTTCTGTTGTTCGTTTTTTTAATATTTGAAACCCATATGTTTTAAGATGATGGACAAACTGTTAGTTCCAATATCGCAAAGTTTTTTCTGCTTTATCTTTTCAAGAATAGCTTTGAGGGTAACATATTCCTTGGCTTTATACATATTATAAACAATATTCCTAATAGAGAGTTTAATCCCTTGGGATAAATCCAAGGTTTTTGAATGGAGTCGAACCCTTTTATATGGTCTGTCCAAATCCTCTTCACTCTTTTTTCGAAGTCTTCTTAAGGTCTTTTGCACTGCCAAAACAGACTCTAACGGGCCCGAGTTATCTTTTTCTAAAGTAAAATAACGTTCCACTTGTAATACCAAACGGCGTTCACCTGGAGATAAATGCCTTCTAAGCGATGTGCCACCTTGCTGAACATTTTCCATAACTTTGCTTAAAAACTGATTTTAATTCACACACAATGAGAAACAAACTAAAAGTGAAAAGCACAACTACTTATTTAAAATAAAGTAGAACATAGATTTAACTATAATAATAGCAAAATAATTTAATTATCTATTTAATAATTATTTATGCTCAACGCGTAATTCTAAGATAATTTTGTTTTGAAACCTCTGATTTCGCCCAGTAATAGAATACAGTAAACCAGTGGGATGTTCGGTGTGATCAAGTATAGCGAAGGTGCGAAGATATTGTAACTTAACCGACTTACTGTTTTAAAAGCGATAACATCCCTTGGTGATTTAATCCGATATCGGACTTCTTAAAACGCACAGACTTTATTACTTAGATGTAAATACCTCTATTATCACACCTGTAATTTAGTTGTACCTTTGGCCAATACCTGTAAATTAAGGACCAAAATAACCCATCATCTGTCAATTTTAATTTTTTAATGACATGTAGAATTTATTATTGTCTTATGCCGCAAGGGTTGAAACACGTGTCAGGAAACTGAATTAAATTGTGAAATATAACAAGTACGACTTTAATTTCCTCTACTATTAAATATAAGTAACATTTCTGCAGACAGTTGGAAAAACTGTATACAACATGTAATTAAGGTGGAAAGTTCTTCTTATATATGTATGAGTACTAATGTTCAACCCATAATAATATAATAATAAGTTTAGATAAAGATAGTGATAGTGACACAGAACTAAATTTACAGTAAAGTGGATATAAGTTGCCAGAATTGATCATTGTAAAACTTTTCTGTGTACACATATTGTACTATATTTAAATCCAAACTTAATTTTAAAATTGTATTAGTGTGTAGTTCAAATCGTAACCTTGTAAATTTTAATCATAATAACTTGTTATATAACTTTATATACTTAGTGTACTTTGTTGACGAATGTAAAAACTTTTATTGAAACGAATAAATCTGTATTTCAGTATTTCATTTGGTTTAAAATGTCGCTTTAATTCAAAATAAAAGTAAATCAATATGTAGATAGCTATATTTTCAAGCCTACCCACTTATTGCGGTTTGAAGATGTTGGGACATATACAATGGGGTTTAATCAGGTATTTGATTTATTGCAGTAATGGTCAACAATATATTGTAAACTTTACTATACAGGGTGTTATTTAATAAGTGACCGATATTTTAGAGGACGATTCCTCAATTAATTCTAAGGCGAAGTTCATATAAGCATGGGTCTGCAAGCTCTTTATTTTTGAGATAGAGGGTGTTAAAAATTTATTTTTATTTTTGTTTTTTGTAAATAATTTTTGAAATAATATCTATATTTGGACAAAAATTGGTATTTGGGGACTTTTTAATATGGTAATTTCAAATTGATCTTAGTTTGTCCCTTAATTGTAGGGGGCGCTACCTACAGGTCTTTCTCTCTTTTGGGCAATCACAACTTTTTCGTGCATGTATGTATAATATATTGTATAACATTTTCTAGAAGTAAAATCGATTCCTCTATCATTTTTGCGTGAAAATGGTATGCTTGTCAAAAGTCGCTACAAGCAGCCGTTTTTGATATATTTTGATTTAAATTAATTGATGCATGTGTGAAATAATTTTAAAAACTTTTTTTTTAATCAACATGGAAACATTTCAAACGGCAATTTTTAAACAACAATAAACAACGAAAGAATAGATATAAAACTAAATTAATCTTACAATACATGTTGGAAATGTCCACCTTCTTACTGTATACGCGCATCCAATCTTCTTCTCATTGATACGCGCACTCTTTGGAAAATTCCTGGAGTATCGTTCGACAAGAGTTAATTATTCGATTTCTTAATTCTTCTTCATTTTGGATGGGTGTCTGCTATAAACTAAGGACTTTATATGTCCTCAAAGAAAAAAATCTAAATTGTTAAGGTCTGGTGACCTAGGGGGCCATGGTTGAGGTCCTCCCCGACCTATCCAACGGTTACCGAAAGTACGATCTAAAAATTCTTGCGCTAGGATGCTAAAATGTACCGGGGCACCGTCATGCATAAAACAGATTTCATTTCGTAGTCTAAGCGGCACATCTTTCAGTAAAATATGCAAATGTTCTTCAAGAAAATGACGATATCTCTTTCCGTTTGATCTTCCTGGAATAAAGAATGGGCCTATTAAATAATCTCCAAGGATTCCTGCCCACACGTTAAGAGAGACCTGTTCATGGAAATGTGATTCCTATATCGCATGGGGGTTTTCCTCGGATCACAAATGATTATTGTGAAAATTGCGTATAGCGTTGCGTGAGAAATTTACTTCGTCGGTAAACGGGATTTGATTTTTAAATAAAGGATTTTGAATAAGGCATTGGAGAAGCAAACGACAGAAGTTGATAGCTAATGAAAAATCACGAGGGAGGAGTGCCTGAACTCTTTGAAATTATCAATTAAAACTTTCCATACAACATTCCATAGAACATGAGAAATGTATAACGTCAGAGCTTTTCTTCTGGTGCTTATTTCCGGGTGTTCTCCTACCAGATTAAAAACTGCTTCCTCGGTTTCTTGGGTTCCTTCCGTCTGATGTGCACCAAACAGATGAGTACCTTTCTCAAACTTTCCCGTTTCCCTCAATCGAGCGTGAATTTTTGAAAACGTTTTTGAAGTAGGAGTTGTGCGGTTCGGATAACGCTCCTGATACAAGCGTTTAGCCTCATATGCATTTCCGTTAGCAAGTCCGTATGTAAAATGTATGTCAGCATACTCAGCATTGATAAAGTTTTTTGACATGACACAAAATAAACATTGGAATATACTTACTAGCCTACTTGATAATTTGATTTTTAAGTTTTTAAAATTGTTTAACTTTTTGACAAACACGTGATAGAGGAATCGATTTTTCTTCACGAAAAGGTTGTGACTCCCCAAAAGAGAAAAAGACCTGTAGTTGGCGCCCTCTACAATTAAGGACCAAAGTTAGATGAAATTTGAGTTTCTCATATTAAAAGACCCCAAATACCAATTTTCGTCCAAATATAGACACTGTTTCAAAAATTATTTACGAAAAACAAAAATAAAAACAAATTCTTAACACCCCGCATCTCAAAAATGGAGGCTGCATGCTTATATGAACTTTTCACCCTATAAATAACTGAGGAATCGTCCTGTAAAATATCGGACACTTATTAAATAACACCCTGTATATTACTTATTAAGCGTTGCAAAGATTTTTCAAATCCATTATTTTTTAACCTTTTTTAAACGAAATATTTAACCAATAATAAATCGTATCTACGATATACTATAATGTACCTACAATATAAGATACAAGGAAGAAGTAAAACTACCCATTTATCAAGTTTTATCTTTTCCTCATTTTCCTCATAGCGGAAATTAGTTTTTTGGATGCGTCTAAATTTATTGTAATAATTTAGAATAGTCTATTACGTCAAGAATAATGGCTATTTTCATCATATTCGCTGTTCAACGAGCCTTTGCGCTATAGTCTTTGATGTTTTGGTGATTTAATATGCCGTAAACAATTTTTCATATTTAAATAATATGATACAGCTTCGTTGACGTTTAGCAGAGGTCAATAAAAAAAAGGTAAAATTACTTAGCATTTAATTTTGTTTCTATGTAGTGTTAACTTTTTAATTTGTTAATTATACAGGGTATTTCATAATTGAATGGTGATCCTTGAGTGTCTTAATCATTGGACGATTTTAAGACAACAAGTTCATATAAACATAGGCCGCCGCAGCTTTATTTTTGAGATACAGTGTGTTACAATTTTTAAGCGGAACAAAAAATATGTACGTCACTGCATTCTTCATTTTGATGGTACAGGTATTTAGACAGTTTAATGTCTAATGCAATGTGATTTTGGATATTTTTTTATTTTCGGCTTCGTTTACGAGATAAATGCATTTTTATGATATGGGCATAGCGATATGCAAATAAATGTAATTTATTTTTTTATTCATAAATTTTCGTTAAAATTTAAAGAAATTTTCATATTTAATGTGGGTCATAAAAACTCATAAATCCATACTACATTTGATGTTTTACATCATCCGGGAAGTCAGGAACGGACTTGCCACCACACTCGTTGTGCCAAAATTTTGACAAGTGTCATTTTACAGAGCTGAAAACCGATTTTTGAAATACTCCGGCCAATCCTCTTTAAAAAAGTACTCTTCATCTGTTTCGATAAAATTAGCCGTTTTCAAAGAAAATAATTTTTTTGGATAACACGTTTAAGCATTGACTTTCGAAATTTATTTAATAATCAAATTATTTAAACATTGGCGGAACTTTTGTTTTACTTCTGATGCTTCATCCATCTATGCTAGAGGTGTATCGAAGGTTATCCTTACAGGCATGGCAGCCTTCATACCTTTCTCAAAAAAGTGCCCTTCGAACCAACTCTTAAATCGAAAAATTATTTCTACCGACAATGGCGTCAAAACCCTACCGCCGAAAATCGTACCATCTTTGTTAACGCTCGAAACCAGTGCAAGCCAGCGATAAATCAAAGAAGCACACAACCAGAGGATCAAAGACAAACCTGTTGAATGTCCTAACGGCTCAAAATCATTGTGGTCGGTAGCTAAAGCCGCCAGTCGGAACTTTACCAAATCAACCGTTCCGCCTCTAACACGTTCTGATGGCACCATTGCGACCAAAGCAAAACAAAAAGAAAACTTACTGGCGGAACTATTCTCTTCACATTCAATTTCAGGGAAAAACTCCCCCGAACATTTCCTCTATAGGATCGAGAATGCCCGAGATTGTTTTCCGGCAGCGCCATGTTAAACGAATCTTGAGGAGTCTTGGCACCAAAAAAGCTTCTGGTCCTGACGATATTCCAGTCATCGTAATTAAGACATACGCTGACGACTTGACACCAGTATTTTGTAGGCTTTTTAACTTAAAAAAGTTATGGAAAAGGCTATCAACAAAAAATTATTAAAGTACCTGGAATACTTCAACATTATTAGTGACCGCCAGTATGGATTCCGTAAATCTAGATCAATAGGAGACCTTCTCGATTATGTTATTCACGTTTGGAACAACTCAATCGAACATCCTAGGGAGTCACGGCCGGTAGCACTGGACATTTCCAAGGCATTTGACTAAGTATGGCATGAGGGGCTCCTAACTAAAGTGAGAGCATACGGAATGCCGGTTCAATTTTGTTCATGACTGTCTAGCTTTCTTAAAGACCGTTCTCTTCGAGTGGCGATAGACGGATTTCCTTCAGACACAATCAATATCAACGCCGGAGTCCCTCAAGGTTCTATGTTGTCGCCCACCCTCTTTTTACTATGCAATAACGATCTTTAGGAAAAAATTAGAAATCCTATACAGGATTTTTCACTTAAAACTCCGCACGCCAATATCTCGAAAACGAATATGAATATTTAATTTCTGTAAAAAGTTGTCAATGTATGGGGTCAAGTAGATATTTTTCAAAGCTTAAAAAAATCAACGCCTACTAAGAGCTAAGCGTCGCGACGCGTCGAAACTATAAATCGATTGCATTGACTTTGAAATTACGCGCATGCGAAAGTTCATGATATTTATAAACTTTTTTGTTATTTACTCGAACTTATTTATTTTACTCATTTCTTAGTTATACCGGTTTATAGCAAACATTTCTTGATTGACAAAAAATGCAATGACAGATGATTTTTACAAGAATGCCATGAATATTAGTTACTATGGCAACCATTTTTATCGCAATTGCTTTAAGTGCAATTACAAAAGTAATAAACAAAAATTATTATTGGCAGTTAACTACTTACATGATTCTGAGTTAAGCTAATGAACAAAATTATTATTGCACTTAACTAGATGATAAAACAAATTAAAAATGTTGTTCAAAATTATGTCCATCTGCTCGAATACACCTATTAAAAACTTTCAGCTTGGGTCACTTGTAGGAGCGTCCTTCTTGTAATAGCGGCACACGCTGCACTAATTTTGTTAATAAGATCAGCCATATCTTCGATAGGTTCTTCATAGACAACGTCCTTTAGGTGGCTCCAAAGAAAATAATCTGGTGGTGTAAGGTCCGGGGACCTCGCCGGCCACCTTATCGGTCCATTAGTACCAAACCATCTATTGGGCTATTCTCTGTCTAAATACCTCGTTACAATTACGTGAATTACGGCATTATATGCAGGCGCTCCATCCTGCTGTAGCCACATATTCATTCTACTCTCAAAGTGCACTTCTTCTAACAGTTCCGGAAGTGTAGTTTGAAGAAATCTTAAATAGCGATCTGCATTTAAAGTGCCTTCATAAAAGTGAGGTCCAATAAAGAATCCGTTTATTATGCCAAACATTGATGCCAAAAATTCGCTGACTACCTCTTTCGGTAATCCAACGAGGATGGTTTTCGGACCAAAAACGACAGTTGTGTCTGTTCACGATTCCATCATTATGGAATCGACTTTCGTTGCTCCATAGAATGTTTAAGAGAAAATTTGCTTCCTGGCTATACAAATCGGCAAATCTTGCTAAAAAATCCATTCTTCTAGCGGGATCACCTAGTTCTAATTTATGCACTAGTTTAGTTCTGTAAGGGCGAAAAGAGTTTCTATTTAGAATTCTCGACGATGAACTTATGAAAACACCGGTATTTTCTTTTATTTTTGATAGGGATATCTTGGGGTTATTATCAACCTGCTGAATTACAGCAGCAATATTTTCATCATTTGTAGTCGTCTTTTCTCTATTTCTCTTAGGTTTTATGAAACTGCCATATTCTCTTAAGTTTTTACATAAACTTGGAAAGGTTTTTGCATCGGGGACTCTTCTACGCGGATAACGCTGTGCGTAAACGCTTTTTGCTTCTCTACATTTGGACCTGCATTCTCCAAACACCAGTAACATGTCTACTTTTTCCTCATTGCTAAATTGGACCACATTCATATAATTATTGCTAGTTTTGTTTAAACCGAACAAGTTTGAATGTTTCTTGTGACAAAATGTGACAATATATCTTTGACGCAGCAATGACAACATCTGTCGCTTGTAATTGCACTTAAAACAATTGCGATAAAAATGGTTGCCATAGTAACTAATATTCATGGCATTCTTGTAAAAATCATCCGTAATTGCATTTTTTGACAATCAAGAAATGTTTACTATATACCGGTATAACTCAGAAATGAGTAAAATAAATAAGTTCGAGTAAATAACAAAAAAGTTTATAAATAACATGTACTTTCGCATGCGCGTAATTTTTAAGTCAATGCAATCGATTTATTGTTTCGACGCGTCGCGACGCTTAGCTCTTAGTAGGCGTCGAATTTTTTTAGCCTTGAAAAATATCTACTTGACCCCATACATTGACTACTTTTTACAGAAATTAAATATTCATATTCGTTTTCGAGATATTGGCGTGCGGAGTTTTAAGTGAAAAACCCTATACTCTCTGATGAGAGCACACTTGTTTCATCTTTTACTTTGGATGCTCAGACATCGGCTGCCAATGCACATCTCTATAGGCAGGTTAGTTCAGGTTAGTTCAGTAAGAGGTCTCACATCTCATCAAAGACCTGGAAGAAATTCTGTCTTGGGGTGACAGTAAAAAAGTAGAATTTAGCGCTTAAAAAACCCAGACGGCAGTTTTTTCTAAAAAAGTTAATGTTAAAGAACCGGATATAATCATAGCGGAACACTCGATTCCCTTGGCTTCATCAATTCATTTATTGGCCGTCAATTTGAATATGCCTTGCCATAGTCACGTTGCGGCCATAGCTAAGGCAGCGTCGCAGAAGCTTGGAATACTGTTCCGAACTAAGAACCTCAATACACCCCAACAACTTTTGGTGCTCTATAAAGCCCAAATTCGACCATCGCTGGAGTACTGTTTGCATATTTGGGGTTCTGCTCCTAAACATACCTTGAGATTGCTAGATTCTATTCAAAGAAGAGCCAGCCATTCGCTTAATCGGTGACCATGATCTGACAAACAACCTGGAAATCCTTAAACATCAAAGGCAGGTTGGCAACTTGAGTGTATGTTACAAATATTTTCATGGCAAGTGCTCAACTGAGGTTGCCCGCTTGATTCCACCCATAACGGTGCATCGTAGAAATACATGACGAGCCACTGCAGCCCACCCGTACGTGGTTCAGCTTAGTGCCGCTCGAACGACATTATTTAAATATTCTTCTGAAGAACGTCATCACTCTGGAAGGACCTCCCTGAGGCCGTGTTCCCCAACGAGTACTATCTTCAAAGATTCAAGACCAACGTGAATCGTTTCCTGCGCACATGCACCGCTCGCAGAGCGCCATAAAGGATTAGTCCCTGCACTGCTGTGCCTTATCATAAAAAATAGCAAACAATTCTTCTTTAAAAAAAAAATATCGAAATCGGTTATTGATAGTTTACTTTTGCACCAGGTAAAAGGTATTTAAATTGTGCAACTTTTTCCTAATTTAACCAACATTGTTATCCCATTCTTATCTTGGACACCTTGTAGTTCCTTAAAGCTATAGTAAATATCATGAAATGGCAGTAACAGATATAATTTAATATCAAATCATGTCACCGTATTCACAAACAGTAAAAAATTTGACCATATTCGGCTGACCTAGAAACTTTTACTGTAATAGTCCTTAAAGGATAATAAACAATAGCCGCTTACCATTTAGACCACAGTATAGAGCCCAATAAACTTTTATTGTGTAATCTAAAAAAAAGAGCAAATTAAACTACACAAAAACTCTATACAGCCTTTACGTCGCGACGCCGGCCGTCTGGAAATAGGAGGACGTTGGCGCCAGAAACGGCGTCCACGGTCTCAGGCAATTTACGACCGATATGGTTTTTCTACAATTTTCTCAATAATCCTTCTTTGCTTGCCTGTTGTGTTCTGTGGCTTAGTAGTTTTAGGGCATGTGTTAGCCATTGTATTAATATGAAGATATATTTAATTGGTTTTATTGATAAATAAATTGTAAAATTGTATATATTTTTTTTAGATCAGGGACAAGCACCGCAGGAAAAATTCTTCATAGCACCCTGCAAGTAGTGCGTGTGCGAAGGAAGTGATTCACTTTGGTCATGAATCTCCGAAGAGGGAGCTTATTTTATTACAAACAACAATATCAACCAAATGAAAAGATGTAACCATAGCCAAAATATTAAAGAAGAAAGCAATTGGCCATAACTTGTGGTGACTGCCAATGACTGTAATGTCACCTAAAATCGCTTTCTTTTACAAGCAAAAATATTGAAAGAAACACTATAAAGGGGGGTCCATACTGCTTACGTTACTGCTCACGCTCCTGCTCGTGCTCTGGATCACATTTACACTCTTTGCATTCGTAGTATTTGTCAAGATCAATTTGCTCGCAAGCGTGCCCACATTGTAGTTCAGTGTTTTTTTTTTCTCTCTAAATGTAGGGTGCAGCTGACACTTGCTTTGCAAGCTCGTCTGCTCTTTTGTTGCCAAAAATGCCTCTGTGACCCGGTACCCAGAATAGTTATACCGTATTTCTGTCCGCCAGGGTTCTCAGTTCATTCTGGCATTCCCAGACTAGCCTTGATGTTACCTTCTGGCTCGTGAGAGCTTTGAGGACCTCTTGACTGCCTGAGCATATTTATAGATTCGCCTATTTTGGTAGGCTCTTCTATTGTTTTCCCATGCGCATTGTAGTACGGCATAGGTTTCTGCCTGGAATACTGTTGGGAGTTTTCCCAAGGGAAAGAACGATTATTTTTTTGGTCTTAATCCGTGTATTCATCTCCGGCACATGTGCTATGTCTTCTTTAAGTTCGTGACCTACCCTCTTTACTCTGAAGGTCGGTAGCATCATCTGAAGGCGGTGGAGGCCCGTTTTCGCCTCCTCCTGTATCGTCAAGTGAAGAGGAGGGAGGCCAAGAAGGCGCTTCATCGCTGCCGAAGGGGTCGATTTCATTTCACCTGTTATGCCTAAGCAGGCCAGTCTCTGAAGACTTCCTAGCTTCAGCATAGAGGTCCTCTGCAGAACTTTTGGCCACCAAGATCACGGATGCGTAGGTAATTGTATCCACTCTGGTGATATCCAGTGCACCATCTTGGGCGATAAACCCCATTTCTTTCCGTACATTTTCCTTGTTACTGCAAGAGTAACTTTAGATTTACGGATAATTTTTTCCATATGTCTATTCCTAGTAAGTCTAGAGTCCAGGATGACCCCCAGATATTTTACTTCCCCAGCCAACTTCAACGTTTCTCCTTGAGGGATTAGAGGCTCTGACCATTCTTCTTTCCTTCGCTTTGTGAAGGGAACTATGACGGTCTTTTGAGGGCTGATGTTTAGATCTTCCCTTCTTATCTATTTTTCCACCACTTTAAGGGCCTTTCGCATTCTATCTCTCACAGTGGTGTTAAATTTTCCTTGTCATGATGACCAGATCATCAGTATAACCCAAGATTGAGTGCCCCGCCCCACTGAGTTCCCTCAAAAGGCCATCCATGACAAGTTCCAGAGCAGGGGAGTGAGTACTCCACCCTGTGGGCACCCCCCTGCGACCACTAGAACTGACTGAGTCCCTCCCAGATGAGAGGTAAGCGCAACCCTGCCCCTAAACATGTGATCTATCTATCGACAGTAGGTTTTCTCCAGTCCTATGTTTTTGGTTGCTCTTGTAATGGAGGCAAAGGAAGTGTTATCAAACGCTCCCTCAATGTCCAGGAATGCTACAAGCATTACCTCGCCATTTTCTAACGTTCTCTCCACTAGTTTCACCAATTGGTGGAGTGTCGTTTCTGTTGATCTTCCTGTCCTGTAGGCATGCTGCTCTTAATGGAATGGTCAGTCGCACATCACGTCATCCCTTATATGTCTATCTAACAGTTCTTCTAGCGTTTTAAGCACAAGGGACATTAGGCTGATGGGCCGAAATGCCTTGGCGGTCGAGTAATTTGGGCGCCCATGTTTTGGTATAAACACTACTTTGGTCAGCCTTCATGATCTCGGAATGTATTCTAACGCCAAGCTGGCAGTTTGCTAATGAGAAGGTCCTGGGCCAGCTGTAGCATTCCTGGGCAAATTCTGTTCGGTCCCGGAGATTTGTACGGTTTGGATGAGTTTACTGCCCATTTAATTTTATCGAACATTACCACTTTGTTTGCAAAGTGCCAATTTTCCCAGGTTGCCCTCTTTATGGTCCCGTCCAGGTCTTGAATCTTCCATCTCCGGTGGTGTTCTTAGTGTCGTTGATCTGGGAAAGTGAGCCCGAAAAAGTTCGGTCATCGTCATTCCCCGTTAGAGGTGTACGCCCCTGTCTGTGTAACCAGGGAGTTTTTTGTTTGCTGATTGTTTTTTGAGAGTGTTTTTTGGAGTCTGGTACATGCTGGGGCGTTTTCAATACTCTAGCAGTGCCTTCTCCAAGATACTCTTTTTGCCCTTCTCAGCTCTTGATTGTACTCAGTTAGGGATGTCCTGTATTCATTCCAGTTCCCGGTTCTTCTTCCTGCATTCCAGAGTACCCTGACTCGCTTTCTTTTCTCCTTCAGGTCAGGCCCCCAACAGGGGACATCCCTGGACGAGTTCGGGCTAGTGGGGGGACAGTTTGTTTCAAATGCTGTGGTTGTAGCTTCCGTCAGTTGATCCACCGCAAGCTCCAGATCCGTTGCATTTCTTATTATGCTTTTCGTAACCGACAGTTCGCGCTCAAAGTCAAAACAATAATTACCCCAGTTGGTTTGACGAGGGTTGCGAAAACTTTCAGAATTTCGTTTAATATACGTTAAATCAAGCCTTATGTGTCTGTGATCTGAACAACTTACCTCATCAGACACATGCCAGTTTTTAATAAAGTTACCCATGTATGATGTAGCTAGTGTTAAGTCTAGTACCTTCTGCCTTTGACTGTTTACAAAGGTAGGTTCATTACCCCTATTCATAATGTCTAAACTATTTGCCATTAAAAATTAAAAGATTGATTCACCTTTGTTGTTGGTGTCGTGCTTCCCCAGATAGTGTGATGTTACATTCGCGTCGCAGCCAATCATCAACTGAGATCCATTTCCTCCACAGTCCCTCACTAACTCCTCCACGGTACTGGGTGGTGGTGATTCTGGATGATCGTGAGGGAAGTACGCCGATCCAATAACGATATTACTCGGTGCCCTTCCCCCTGTTGTTAACTTTATTGCCACAAGATCTTTGGAACAGAAGTTAGTTAGTGGTCAAATTCTGATGTTCTTTTTAATTGATATGCAGGCCCTGGGTCGCTTAGAGGTTCTACTTTAAAACAATTCCCCTCGTACTCCCGAGAGACCTTTGATGGCTCCCTGGTTTACCCAGGGTTCCTGAATAAGGGCGATGTCACAGTCCTCCATCACCTTGCACAGTACAGCCGAGGCAGTCTTGCTGTGGTGAAGATTTACCTGTACTACCTTCACTTTTTCTGCCCAGCGCTCGTTATTACTGGGAAGGTTACCTTTCCGAGCCTGTAGAAAGCCTTCAACTGAGCTTACTTAAGGGCCCTAAACGACGCCGGGTCTATTAAAAAGACCAGCGTTTGTTCCTTTTACTCTACTTTACGGCTCAAGGTCAGCCAGTCTCCCCCTTTTAGACCTGGATTTGAAGGTCTAGCTGGGACCTGACTAACTTTTCCTCGACGGTATCTGGCATCCAGACGATGACCTTGGGCCTTTGTCTCAGCCACGCTTAAAACGCCCCCCTTCCATAGTTCTCCTATGCTTGCAATTGTTTGATGCAGTCATGTTTCTGTCTCGGCGTTTGCACACGTGATCCATAGAATCCCTTCCGTGTACTTTGTCCCGTCAAACTGTGGATATTTCCTGCTCCCGGGTGAACTTTCATCCAGCACCGCTAAAATTTTGTCTTGGACCAGGTACGCTTGCTACCGGCTCAACGTCATATCAGGATGTCGTCTATGGATAACCGCAATTCTTACTTCACTAGCAGCCCTACTGTAAGAAAGAGGCATCGGTCGGTCCCGTATGACTCCTGACTCTTTTTTCGGGCTGCTTTGCAGAGGGAGGTGTGCCCGAATCCGAATGTGGTCTTTGCTTTCCCACACTGTCTCCCTCGCTTTCTTTGGCTCTGCTTGGCTTTGGTCGGGGCTTTTCCTTGGTCCAGGTACCCGCCGCCATCTTTTTGAGTGGCCGTCGCTTAACTGGCTGGATGTCTGTAAAAGACAAAAGGTCATCGTAACCTAACAGAACTTGAACTAGAAATTTGTTTTTGAATATTTGAATAAAAAAGTACGAACAAGGTTTTTTTTCATTTAAAAATTCAAAAAATTATAATTTTTTATATTGATCTTGTTTTAGTACAGAATAATTTGCAGCATTTATTTATTTGCCACGTCACACACCGGCGAATTTCGGTAAAATCGTGGCCAAAATTATTATCTTGGTCATATGAGACAAGAAATGGTTTTAATTGTAAAAAATTTAGAAAACTATGGTAACATTGCATTTTTTTTTTAATCTGTTGTATTTCTGGCCCGCCACCCCTCTTTATGATTATTAGATAGGAAATAGGAAGAAATTGAAATAAACCGCTGTGGCTTATTTTTTCAACACTATTGTTAGACAAACATATAATTTATCACTATATGTTATAATCTCCGCCAAGCCCCCCCCCCTCTTAATTAATATAGGTTTTGGTAAACACAACCTCTGGCTAGGATTCCGACCAGATAATATGAAAGTTCCTTATCCAAAGCTTACCCAGGAAAATTATTTGGGATAGTGCTAATAAAACAAAAATACAAGAAAGTAGTGACATATTTCTTTATTGGTTTTAAAGTGGCAATCCCTTAACCACTCGATGAGTTGAATTCTAGTTACAGACACTGATTTCGATGAAGATCCTGCAATAAAAAATATTTAGAAATATAATGCTTATTTTTATGAAAAATATTTTTAGGGATATATCCTTCTTAAAGGTAATTAAAGGAGAGGGGATTGTTGAGAATCAGGCCCAGTCGCGAATTTTTAAACGCACTATATTAAAATCGACACAACCTACAACAAAGGTCAACTATAAACTAGAATATTTTTAAAACAGACCATGATATAAATATAGGAAGGGCTGATTTTAATGACCTGGTTCTCTGGTAGTAAAATGGTAATGAGTTTACCCCATTATTCTTAAGTTGGTATATTTAATTTTTGGCCACGATTTTACCGAAATTCGCCTATGTGCATCAGTCAGGCAAGTCAGAAATGTCAACATTACATGGTTGTCAATATTGTCCAGTTAGTCTAATAAAGAATTTTAGAAAAATTTTTGAAAAATCATTAAAATCTCAACTTATTACATTTAATCAAAATAATAAAATTTTAACTAGTAAGTAATATAGATATATATAGAAAATAGAGGTACAAATAAAGCAATTTACGAATTAGTAAAGGAAATTAAAAAGAACATGAATAATGACAAAAAATGGATTTCTGGATTTGGCGAAGGCGTTTTTTGACACGGGCCGCATAATGCCTTGCTTGAAACACACTCTAGGTATGGAGTACCTGGTCCTGTTTTTTCTGTTTTTGGGTTTTACCTGAATGATCGAGTACAGACTGTAAGGATTAAGGATTGTATAAGTAACCCCCAGGTCATCAAGATAGGACTACTTCAAGGAACTAGCATTCTCATTAACAAGGAAAAACAGAACAAACTTTAATTCTCTAAAAATCAGTAACTTCGATTATGATATAATACAAGAAGTGACCAATGCTAAGTACTCCGGAATTATAATAGATCAACACGTTAAATGAAATGAACAGGTAACAAGAGTCACAAGAAATATTAAAAGCTTAATCCATAAATTCTATTTACTAACAGAATGCCTTAATAGAAAGACTATCATCTACGTATATAAAGCTCTTGTAGAATTAATCATAGGATATGGTATACTGGTGTGGGGTGGGACATACTATAATACTATTTATCCATTGAATGTTATCTAGTACACCATACGACATTAATATTTTCCAAAAATCTAATAAACGTCAGATGTCTGTACATATTGACAGTCTGCAATTTTATGATCAAAAATAAAAATAAAAATTATATATTACACGATATTAACACAAGAAGCAGATACACCGAAAATTTATCATTGCCATTTAATAACACCACACTCAATCTAAAATCAATAGCTTACTTAGGTTCAAAAAAAGAAATTTAAAGAAAAATGTTCCGAATTCGTATTTCATAATTATAATCTTGTTTTTTCTCAGATATTCTAGGATAAAATACTATCAACTTAATTTCTTTCAACTTATCCGGATATTGTGATGTGAGTTGTAAAAATCATAGTGGTAAGGAAATAAAAATCTATATATCATAATGATAATATAATTATTCAATACCGATAAAGCAATTACCGTCATTGTAATTATTGTAGTAAAGATTATAAAATATAAACATAAAATAATATATACTTTAATACATATATATTCCTAGACACACACTGGTATCCAAATACCTAGGTGTAAGCTCTATTAATAATAATAATAATATTTATTTGCAATAAATAGAATTAATCATGGGAAGACTTTGTAAAACTTTTATAAATAGACAAATAATAAAAAAATAGATTTAGGTCTCCAGTTAACATTTATCAGATGTTAGGATTAGGTGACACTGGTGAAAAGACTGTGTTATTGGTTTTGTTGGGATATTAGGAATCTTGACTCTTAAAGATAAGGACATGTTTATATTTATTTGATAAGTTTTTGTCAATGTCTGTTATTTGGGAATTATGTTTGTTAATTTGTTCATTTTAACGTTCATGTATCTATCTATCTATTAATTAACTTTTTTAAATCGGCAGCAGCAGTTTGTAGATAATTTTTTAACCGGAAAATATCACTTTACTGGTCTAGACTGCAAAGCAAAAAGGGGCCGGTAAAGTACCATTACCATGCAATTTTTAATTTAAAATCTTAATCCTGTATATTCTAAATATTTTTTCTGACTATAGAGTTTTCCAACTGTCTAAAACTATATTAATATAGTAAGCCATTATCAAAATTTTCTCGAACGCCACTTTTAAAGTTGAGAAATGAAAACAGAATAAATAAATTAAATCAAGAGATCTTGCTGGAACTGTTTTGCGCCTTGCCTGCCAATCGTAAAAATATGTCGATTGAAAGGAAATATTGTACGTTATATATCCAAAAAGTACGCTAAAAGGACTTGCAGGTTTTCAGGACTCGCCTGGCGGCTCGCCCTGGAAGTTGCCTGCACCGTCCTGTAAAATCATACTTTCCGGTGTTGTAACGTAATATACTATTTCTATATCGAGCAATATATTATAAGTGGAAGTATATGAGGTTAAGAAAGGGTATACTGAATTCTACATTAGACTACATACTATACATTTCCAGCGCCTCAGACAAAACCTTTTGGGTAAATATTTCCCTAAAAAACTCTTAAAAATGTTTTTTTTTTTATGTTATTGTACCTAAGATATTTATTAGGCGAGTTCCTATCTTTTCCATTTTATTAACCATTTTTTTTTAGCAAGAACGAGTTAATAGAGTTATATTGGTGTCATTCCAACTAATAGTTGTTTTTTATTACAAAAAAACAACTTTTTATATTAGATAATAAAGGATGTGCCAAATTGCTTAAAGATTTTGCAAGCCAGTGTAGTTTGTAATGGAGTTCAATTTTATAACATGAGACGGTATTGCCTCTTGTTTCTCATTTATTTAGGTTTCCGATCTAGAAAGCTTACTTCTCGTATTTACAGCAAATTACTTGTTTCACTCTGTATACTAAGCTTCGATGAAAGAGCCAAAAAAATATAACTAGGCATCAGAAATTTCCACTCTGTTTATGCATAATAAGCTTCAATTATACACGTTAATTCCTTAGGGGGCACGAGCTCATGTACCCATAGACATCCTAACTATTAGACCGAACAATAACAAATAAACGTGATGTCATCATTGTATTCCAGTGTAAAGTAAATCAACATACAAGCTGCTCCCCTCCACTTGGTTTGCCAGACTTACGCCACAGAAAACGTAGTTTTCTGGGCTTACTCTGTTAAAAGTATTAACTTCTATGATTAACTAGATTAGCATGATGTGGGGAACATATAACATTGCTTAAAACCTTGTAAAAAATCTGTAGTATGGCAACGCAGCAATAACGGATCCGCCCAGATTTCATCATTTTCGTGGTCATCCGCATCGACTCGACAATACTCGGCATATACGGTGGCATAGCGGATGTTGTTTTCCTGGGTTTTGTCGCATGCATATGTAAAGTCAGCGTAATCCCCACTCCCGGGCCAGCTAGTTCCTCACAGCGTCTCGCCCACAAACGATTTTGGCATCACAATTTTATAGCATTTATGAATGGCGTGTCGGATCTATAGTTACGATGCCTATGCATGTACCCTTATACAGGGCCTCTAGTTCAATACGACCACCATAAACATTTCTTGATTCGGAGATAGGGAAAAGCATTGTAGAGAATCTAAACAAAGATATTCAAACACTAGGGCACAATCCTATATTTGAAGACATAAGCTGTAATAACACAATGTATGTAGAAATGACTAGTCAGGGAGAGATTGACGAAAGCATATCTGAACAAAGAACAAACTTAGCCCCGGGGCATGATGGCACATCGGTTAGGGATGTAATAAATCTATAAGGCAATTTTCTCAATATTCTAACAGACCTAGTTAACAAAACACTAAAAAATTATTGACGTTATTAAAAAAGTTTTCTAAGTCTCTCAAACTTGTGCAGGCTTGATATTTTCGAGACTGGAGAAAGTTCAGGGTCCTCTTCCTCTGTCTCAGAGTTGGCAGTAGTTTCATCCGTTGCTTGGATCTCTTCAATACCCTCGATGATAGTTAATTCTGCACTTTCTGTTGGCAAATCGTTACCAATAGAGGCAAATTGTTTCAAGGTCACAAATGTGTCCTTAATATTAGGAAACAGTTGTACGAGCGGAATATTATCCTCTTCTTCGAAGTTAAAAAATATCTTATTTGACATTATCCAGTGTAATTTTGGGATGAGACGTTGCATTATCTAGAAAGAATATCACTCTTCTATTCTGCTTCTTCACATGGTATCAAATCTGTGAAGCCATGTTGTCATGGTATCTGCTGTCATCTACGCCTTTTGTTCGAGACCTTTTGGAGAGGTAACTTATCGATATGTGCGCCCTTATATGTAGAGGTTCTTCTTCTGACCTGCCATATTTGCAGAGAACAGAATTGTAAATCGTTGTCTTGCTATATTTTTTCCAGTATATTTGTTATTAAAGACCGGATTGTATGCATCCAAAAACCTTGAGAATATGCGCATATATATGCACATAATTTTTAAAATCTATGAAGGATGTATGCAAAAAAGACGGAAATATGCAATAAATATGCGGTAATAAAACAACTAAATTTTGATATTCTAAATTAAATTTTCATTTAATTAGGGGATTGAGTATTAAATAAAGATAAATTCAAATTATAATATACTTTATTAAATCAGTTAACACCTAATACAGTTTTTTATATCAAACTTATACTGATATTAATTTAACAAATTATAAAACGCACCAGATATTATGTGTGCTTCAAGGTTTTGAACTAAAAAATTGTGGCGTCTATCACTAAGGACATGTTTGTAAAAAGAAAACGATCTCTCTACATCTACGGAAGTTATAGGACAAAATTTTAATTTCGGAACTGAGGCAGGTTCAATAGCTAAACTATTTACAGTTTTCCCTGATATTATGTTTACGAGCTGCCCTAAAATCTTGAAACTTGTATTTTTTTCTATTAAATTTTCTAATTTTGCCCCTACTGTTATATCCATCGACTTTGGTAGACTTGTACACGATTCCTCTAGCTGCAAAATACTGTCTGCTATAAATGCATAGTTACCTTTAATATACATAAACTGTTGTTCCACTTTAGCACTTTGAAATATTTCTTTAGACTTTAGGATGCACTGTGAATCATCACCAGACATTTGTGAAATTAAGTCTTTCAATTTTTGGAAATTATCTGCATAAAATATTGCCGCACGAATCCAAGTACCCCATCTGGTCACGACAGGCTCAGGTGGTAATGGTACTCCGGGAAGGTTCTCCTTGTAAAATTGTACTCTTAATGAGGCCTTTATGAATATCTTTTTTACATTTGCTATTTGGTCATTGACCAACGTAAAGGAAACTCTAATAGTTTCCGCAACCCTATTTAATCCGTGAGGTAGGCAAGTTACACGAATCAAATTTTCATAAAATATTTTTAGATTCTATCCTGTCTTTATCATATACGGCGCAGCATCGGACAACAGGACAATAATTTTATCTGTAGGAACTGAATTCGGCAAAAAGAAATGTGTTAAGGTTTCTTGAATAAAACGTGTAACTGTGAGGTTGTTTGTTTTTTCCAATTCTTTTATGGCTATAAGGTAAGGTTTCCCAGGTTTTTCCTCTGCGAGTTTTCCGATCATTAAATTAACTATATAACGACCACACGAATCAGTTGTTTCGTCGACGACAATATACATATAGTTACCTGTTGATTCATCTGGAGTATTACATTTTGTATATTTTTGCAGAAAGGCCTTAACTTGCGGGTTGGTTAACTTGTTTAAAGGAGTATTAGCATCTTCATCTTGCTAATCTTAGCAATGTGAGACGGCGTCTTAATGTGTTGGTCTATTTGAAATTTCTTTGAGCAGGAAACAATTTTTGAACAAGACTTGCAAACACATGGTCGCCGTCCAAAGCAAGTTCTGGGTAAGGCTTTATACTTTATCCACGAAATACATAGTATTTTCGACATAATCACCGCTTTCACTTTCACATGAGATGTGTACTTACCAAACTTATCAAAAAATATTTCGATCTCTTAATCTTTCATACCACCATCCTAAGAAGGATCAGTGTACCCTCTGCATGTCGTACAGGAAGGGCGATGCAGAAAAGAAAAAGGAGCTTGAGAATGCGTTTTCTATACATACAGCTGAAAAGAATGCAGTACCTAAGGAAAATGAAGGAAAAATGCAAAGAAGTATCAAAAGTTATCCAACATTACCAACGAAAGTGCTTTTTTCTACCGGCGCCGTTTATCAGCATTTAATTTTACTATTTAGAACATCGGTGATAAAGAGTGTATAATATACAAATATGCTTTTTATGGGACGAAACAATCAGCAAACGCGGTGCAAATGAAATTTCTACCGGTCGGTGTAGCAAGATATCTTTGTGAATTAAGGTGGATTTTCATGCATACGAAATACGACGGTCCGATGATCCGAAAGTGTTCCTATTGGTTGAATTGTTTTCGCGCCAATATTTGTCCGAATAATTTCAACTTTCATCCGACCGTCGGATGAGTTAAAATATTTTTAACTTTGTCCGACAATCGTATCAATTTTAACCTCACTATTTGACGTTTTTTTGTGCGTTTTGTTGTTTCTATTTTAATATCTTAACATAAAACTAATATTAACGAAATAAATCAGTGCCATTAATTATAATATTATAATATCCTATCTGATTATATTAAGAATGAAAAATAAACAAAAAAGAAAAGGATAGGGGGAAAATTAAGGCGCTTATCACAACCTGTTTCAAGAAATGAAATTAATAGATTCTGAAAAGTATTTCAATTGTAAGTCCAAGATTATTAAAAACAATAAACGTACGTGGACAAATATCAGAAAGTGAAAGACTTGCAGTTACACTCAGGTCCTCAGCTCAGGTCACTAAACATAACTTTTTGTTTTGTGCACTCGGGTAAAATTAGGAGTGAATTGGATGACATTAAGCTGATAATGCTCGTCGTTGTCGCACATATATTGCTTAAAAACGTAATGAAATCAAATGGGTAATTAAACGCTATAATTGAGAATACAAAAAGGACCAAAACAAAATTATAACCTATAACTGGACAAAATTCGGAACAACAGAAACGGAGCCATGAAAATTGGCAAGAATTTCGTACGAAATTAAACGTCATTTCGGATATCGGACCGTCGTGTTTCGTATGCATGAAAATCCACCTTTAGACGATCGTGGACTTCGCGAGGTAAACCTTTTTTCAAATGGTTGCGGCGGCCAGAACCGCAACACCATTGGTTTCATGCAAAAAGCCTTAGAAAAATCCATTTATATGTTTTTGAAACCAACTACGGTCAAAACGAGGGCCATTCGGCCCATAGCTCAGTATCGACAGCTATGACTTTGGCCGGCGACATCTTTGTACCTTCTTAGCTACCACCTGTCCTAAAACTGGCTAGACGTCTCTTACCCATACACTGTAATCAACATGAATGTTAAAGATTTTTATGATTTCAAATCCATAATTTCTAATAAAGTTTGTTTTCGAAAAATATGAAACAGGCGAGGATGTCGATTGGATGAAAGTAAAGGCGGTTATGGTAGACAAGGACAATGTTGCACAACTTTTAGTAAAGAAAAGCCACCTTGCCAATAACTATTTTGTATTGCCCCTTAAAAGAAATTCGCTTGAAGTTATGACTCAGTCTATCCCATTTTTAAATAAAGACTTGAAAAAACTTTCTCGTGATAAGTATAATGATCTTGTGAGTTAATGCTCAGGTCTTACGCCGGTTGAAAAAGATCCAATTTTTCAAATCTATTTCAAAAATCTTCCACATGGATGAAAAGCTTAACATTTTCACTTAAAGTAAAAGTATCGAGAATCTTTAAAATTATAAATAAATTAGCATTTACTTTTTTGTTACCATATTTTAGTACCTACTATCGAAGTTTGTGTGTGTGCTTGTAATATATTTTTGAGTTTTAGGAGTTGTTCTTTAGCTTTTAATTAAACTAGTTCTTAAGGTTACAGTCTTACAGAGTTACTGTGTTTCTTCATGGGTAATTGTATGCTAACTTTGTTTTTTCATAGTTTTCTTGTTGTTAGGAGCAGTTACTGTATCGAGGTCAGATCATAACTTTGTGTTTTATAAGGATATGTCTACTTATTAAATACAAAAAATGTCAGTTACTGTGTTTTCCTTGGGATAGTCGAAATAGGTCGTTACCAGTTGTACTGACAGAAAAATAATTTTCAATGGTGTTTTGCAATATTTTTTATAAATCTACCTTTTATTACGAATAAAATACCCAAAAGAACAGGCGAACATCCAATATATATCATTCAATATATCGTTCAAAAAAGCTGACCAATTGGCGAACCTTCAATTGGTACTATTTAAGGGGTGATAACTAATAAGTATTCAAGTTCTATGTGTGTATTTCGTAGGCATGTGTCTTGACCTACCTAACACTTAATATGGTAAAATAATTATTAAATTATTTAAAAAATTATCCTGTTCTAAATAGGACCTATTTTCTTTAAAATCCCTACTGTAAAATTAACAACTTGGCGCTTTCGCCCCTTTGTCTTCTCAGCGACGATATGACGGTCAAGACTAATGAAAAATATTTTTATTATGTAATGATTAGTAACGTACAAGTTTGTAATGGAAGTTTTATATCTTATTTCACATGAAAATAATTATTTAACATATATCTCTTTCATACAAAATATTGTAATAGTAGACAAAAACGAAACTTGGACGTGGTTTCAAAAAAAAATTTGCTCCCTTTCATACTCCGCGCAACAGAGGGCCTCCTTTTGCATATAGGCCAAGGGCCCAAAGAAGTCTTAAGGCGTCCCTGTTCATAACCGGTCGTTTTTACTGTATTAGCCTTTAAAATTAAATTTGAGAATGTTAATGTATAGGTACTCGCACTGAAAATAAAGAGAAGTATCTCGGACTTTAAATATAGATAGTAGCTTAAAATTTGTATGTCACGTATCCATTTTAAATTTTAAAAATCCTAGGGGTTGCTATGCTGTTGGGGTCATCGCAAATAAACTTTGCATTGTTGAAGCAAGAACAATATTTCACTCGCTATCCCTTAAACTACACAAGCCAGTGGCGGATACGGGCTCAGCCCCCCCCTCCCCCTTACACCAAATATCCTCAAGAATTACATTTTGTAACACTTAACCATAGAGCAAATTATAAATTACTATTTAACTTTAACTGACGTCACTCGAAGGGTATGACGTGCATCGGTTTTTGTTTTGCAAAGAGTATAGTGACAAGGGCGGATCCAGGGTTTGATTTTGAGGGCGGGAAACTAAATCTTTTTCTACGTGGAAGTTTCAAATGTTTTAACGAAACAAATATTATCCCCGCCCTCAAAATCAAACCCTGGATCCGCCCTTAGCACTATACTCTTTGCAAAACAAAAACCAATGCAGGTCATACTCTTCGAGTGACGTCAGTTATCGACAGTGTTGCCAGCTTGTAACCAAAATATCCAAGTAAGGGAATTACAGTTTTTTTTTCATAAAAATAAGATAAATATACAAAAACTTTCCACATTTTATATATTTTTTTACTGCATAATACCTTTTACCGTCAACTTTAGTAAATCTAACACTTCTTTAATTTTCATCTTGCCAAGATCGACCAATGGCACCATTCTGAAAAATCCATGTTTCACCCAAGATAACGAATTGGTACAAGAATGCTTCTATTTCTTTAATATATTCTTTCAAGAATACCAGTCATATGAAAGCTACATGGGAAAGCTCCATAAGCCCTCGCCTCGGTTCATCTTTTTTCCATCCGAAGCTTATTTTCTTGAAGAGGTTTCTTAAAGAGTTAAGACAACTATCAAATAGTTCTCTGTCTTTTAATTTCTAACTTAAAGTTGCCAAAATTACATGATGTTCTAAGAAAAGTTACAGCTTATGAGTAACCGATGTAAAATATTTTAATTTTTAAGTAATACAACTTACTTGTTTCGTACATTCCATAAATAGTGTTACAGATAGAACTTATATCCAATCTTCATACATTTACAACTCTCTTTCAGTTAGAACATTATTTGTTTTAAGGCGATTCTAATAATTTATTTTCCTTAACTGTTGTTGAAACTGCGCTCACAGTGGAGATATTCAAATTTAGGGCATAGCTGCTACACGCTAAAAATTAGTAAAGTAGAAATAAAATATCTAGACGTAAACATACTCTTTAAATTTACTTATCTGTACTGCTGTCAAGAGTAACAATAGGCCATTGTTGTTAAGTTCTGTCTGAAATAGCTTCTTAGAGAAGCAATTAGCTCTTTGCACCGACTATTTAAATGCGTCGGCATTTTCACAAATAGTAAACAACGTAATCGACAGAGATATGTATATGCACTTTTATTTATCTTATTAGAACAGTCTTTTAATGCTATTTATGAAAAGATCTGGAGATTTTGTTAAAAAATAGACGCAGAGCAACACGGAACCACGAACAATTAATGTTAGTTTTGCATGAAACGTCAAACCAAGCCAACGAACGAGCTGGCGCCACCGCACCGTTTACAGTTGCGTTGCCAACTATCGGCCAGTAAAGTTCAAATTATATTAATTTTTACAACCTTAATAAACAAAATATTTGCTATAAGTGGGTTCATATCAAAGAAGAATACTTTAAATTTGTAGTAAATTCAATATCGCATAAAGTTTTAATACTTTTTGCCCAAATTTAATTTCCTCGTGTTTTCTTATGGATTTACAATTATCAGCTGCTTGATGACCTCCATCGGTTTAATAAGACCGATTTTGAGAGCGTCCCATCACATTAAATTTATTTTTTTTTATATAGGTAGCGGATTTTAACTTCATTTGGGGCCGGACCCCTGTTCCCTAGGGAGCATAAAGGTGAATTCCTACGAAATTAGGGCGTGGTCTCATAAATTTTTTGCCTGCGGCGCTTTAGCTCCGCGGTTTACGCCCCTCCGATAGTTCGCCCCCTCCGCCCCAAAATGCTGGCTACGCCACTGCTGAAAGCTACGAGACCTCATGTCATTTAAGTACTCTCCATTGTCTTGTTCGCTTCGTCAGATCCTAACTTAATTGATGAGCCGTAATACGGCGTCCGAGGATGGACTATGGAGTATTGTGTGGCAATAAAAGAACTAACCAATTTCAAAGTTAATCCTTATTTTGTGTATGTTTATTTAAGGCAGTAAGTTGCAGGGAAGAAAAACACTATTCTTAACGCAAGTGGGAAAAGAAAGTATAACTTTAATAAAGGTGGTAAAATCTTTTTTTTTGTCTTTACCGTTATGTTTTGTGACCCATTCATTTATGTGGAAGGGGAAGTGTTAACCCCCGTTTTGATCTACTGTCGCAAATTCCCAAAAAACTGCCTCATTTCTCCTAAAAAGATGACCGAGAAATACGTAAAACGGTCTTGTATTTAGACCAACTGTCTTTATTCCAACAATTAGGAAGTATTTTGATCCATACAATGTAATTATTAAAATCGGGCGCCACATAATTTCCATTATTTATTGTTTTTACCTTGCCGAGTTTTACAAAGTATATTTATACACAAATCGGATTGTGCTAACAAGTTAATACATTCTATTAAATTTAAATATTTACAAAACCCACGGCGCAACGTTGCAGATTAAACGCACTGCCGAATGTGTTCCTGTTAAATCAAAATTAATTTTATTGGAGAGAAGGTAAGAAGGAGCAAGCACATAAACATATCAGCTTAAAATAGACTTCTATGTTATACATATTATCTTCCATTCCTTTTAAAATTTAAATATTGATATAAAAAAAATATCTTTTTTTTATATCAAAACAATAATATGTGGAATGGCATCAGGCTTTATCGTTCTATGCAGTGATGAGCAAGATCAGTCTTTCTCAAAGTGGGCGATAACGCCCCCTTGTGAACGCTGGGGCTTTTAGGGGGGCAGTAGAAGGCTCAGAGAAATTAGGGGGCTTGACGATAACCACGTAGTAAACTGTAAATATAGGTTCATATTTTTTATTATTTTATTGTCATCAGGATTGAGCCCGCAGTCCCCGACCCGCACTCTGCTCCTGTATCGCCATTGCCTCCCTCCACGCCAACTTCCACGCCAGGTATCATAAACGAGTCATCGCATGTTTATCTTATTCCTGTCGATGCGTGTTACATGTATCCAACCTATATAAGCTAGTGATTGTTCATTGTCTTTTCATTTATATTTTCGCGTGCAATTGATAGCTGGTTTTTAAAAGTTAATCTTTTATTCACGTATCTGTGAAGTCAAAACTATGTCAGAATCAAAATAGAAGAGACAGCAGTATAGTGCGGAATATATAAAATGCGGATTTATGGAAAATCCCACAAATCCGTCATCGCCAATGTGCCCTATTTGTTAAGGGTCTAGGACTATTCAGCGCCGCCGATTCAGCGCCGCCGTTTCAGCGCCGCCGTTTCAGCGCCGCCATTTCATCGCTAGGACATTTCAGCGCCGGCCCATTTCAGCGCTAAATTATTTCTCAAAATTTTATTATTAAATATTTATAATAAAAATGATCTAAATAGAATTTATTAAATAAAATTAAAAATAGATAAAATATTGGTAATACAAACTAAAAAAAAAAACAATAACTAAAATTTGTTTTTGCTAAATTATTTCTCAAAATTTTATTATTAAATATTTATAATAAAAATGATCTAAATAGAATTTATTAAATAAAATTAAAAATAGATAAAATATTGGTAATACAAACTAAAAAAAAAAACAATGGTAATATTCCAGTTTATCGGCTTATGCGAAAAATGACGTAAAATGAAAAACGTTTCTTGCAATATGTAGCACGTACTTTCTAAACGACAAATCCGCGAGCGGAAAACCATTTTTTTAATTGAAAATATAAAAAAAATGTGAAAATAGTCGACCGAAAAGCACAGTGAGAGTGAAAAGTGAGGTTATGTTTCTCTAGCTGTTAGTCACTCGACAAAAATTGTAATAATTTTATAGACTTATATTGGTTAAACGGGCGCTAACACGGCATCTAATCCACCTTCTTGGTTCCAATTCAGTAAAGGTTTTTCATTTTTTTTTCTTTTTTGTCACAAGCGGGTACCCTATTTTCACGTTTTTTTTATATTTGCAATTAAAAAAATGGTTTTCCGCTCGCGGATTTGTCGTTTAGAAAGTGCGTGCTACATATTGCAAGAAACGCTTTTCAATTTACGCCATTTTTCGCATAAGCCGATAAACTGGAGTGGTACCAAAACAATAACTAAAATTTGTTTAATAAATAAAATTTATTAAATAAAACTACTAAATATTTTGAGAAATAATTTAGCGCTGAAATGGGCCGGCGCTGAAATGTCCTAGCGATGAAACGGCGGCGCTGAAACGGCGGCGCTGAAACGGCGGCGCTGAAAAGGCTGCGCTGAATAGTCCCATTCCCATTTGTTAAAAAAACATTTTCAAATAAAGCGATGAAGCCTTCAAGATCATTTTCATAAAATACACTCGGGTAAGAAAGACAAATATATGAAAAAGAAGTACGAAGTTCAGCCAACTAAAGCAAAACTTTTTTCAGTAGCTTCTAAGCAGGATGATGACGGACTTTGAGCTTCTTACAATATCTCATTGTTGATTGCTAAAACATTATAACCACATACTATTGGGAAAGATTTAATTGTACCAACAGTAAGCGAAGTAATAATCACTGTGCTCCTGTGCTCCATAAACCAGCGGCAAATATTATTCGAAAAATTTCTTAGATGGCTGAAAACATTGAAGAATCAATGTGCAATTATCTGTTTCTTTTTTTTAATTTCCAATTCAGTTGAATGAATCCACTTTACCAACCAATTGTTATTGTCATGCGTGAGGTTTATCAAAGATGAGAACTATTGTTTGCTACAAATTTAGAAGCAGATACAAAAGGAGAAACAATATTTAATACACTGGAAAAGTTTTGTGGCGGAGAGGAGATTCCTTTGAATAATATTATGTCAGCGGCTACGCATGGCGCTCCGGCTATGATAGGGCGTCACAAAAGCTTCATAGCGCGCTTAAAAAATAAAGTTCCTGACGTTCTTGCTGTACATTGCGTCATTCATCGCCAGCATCTGGTTGAAAAAAATCTGAGTGAACGCCTTTATGCATCACTGCGATATGCTATCAGAGCAGTTAATATAATTAGAAGTAACTCACTAAATGACATATTATCTAGTCAAAAGGTACTTGTTTCACTAGATTTTACAATCTGTTTGGCTCTGTGATAGAGTTCGTGGAAAATAAAGATACTGAATTGCGCGATAGCCTTATCTCATCAAAAAATGATATTGCGCACTTGTACAAACTGTTAAATGATGTGAATCTTCAGCTTCAAGGCGACGACTTAAACTTGATTAAAACAAAAAAATACCGTTGCCGCTCTCGTAGCCAAACTGCTATTATACAAAAGAAATATCGGCAGACGGGAATTCAATAACTTCCCTAATTTATCAGCAGTATCATTCAACAACGACGACTTGCTGGTTTACTGTCAACACTTGGAAAACCTCCACGGTGATTTCATGGAACGATTCGAGGACATTTTAAACACAGACATACCAGACTTGGTGTTGGATCCTTTTTTAAATGTCAGCACAGCAGCATCATCCCAGTTAGAAGAACAACTGACAACAAATAGGGAATTAAAAGTTAAATTCAAGAATGGTCAGCAAGAATTTTGGCTGCAGAAGCCATCTCGCAACCGTACCCAGGATTATGGTCGATTGTTTAATGATTTCTAATAGCATTTCCATCGACGAGTTCATATTTTTCGGTTAAAATAGTCTATTTCGGCTTTGTCTTACTTGTCTACTTACACTTAATCATGTTTTCTGAGGATGTCCTCTCTCATACAAGTTTTGGGCAATTCCCACAACTTTCTCAAAATATGAACCATATTTATTAATTCTTCTAGCCAATAATGCACTTTAAGTGTAATTATCCAATACAGTAACTACAAGATTAACGACAATATTGTTGTTTGTTGTTTTAATTTAAACAATGATTGTTTTTAATTTTCTATAACTTCCAAGTCATAAATATACCTACAGAATTATATGAAGTTTCTTGGAGATGGAAAACATATCAATTTAATATCCACTTAAAAGAATTATATGGTCCATATATTGGGGCATATGGTGTGTCCTATCCGCCTGAATTTCTCTTAATGGTCTTGTTTCAACTCTTCTTCGCTTATGCACAGGGAAATTGCATGGGGAGTTTGACTTAGAAGGTCGACCCCTTTTATTTAAAATAACTCTTTGACCCATTTTTATTAAACCTTCTGCAACGCGCATTCTAAATTTAAGCAAGTCAATCACATTTTTACTTAAAATGTCATTTTTTGTGCAATTTTTTATACTCTGTGCAGTTTTTGACGAGAGCAAAATCAACCATATGTATGTTTACCCTCAAGGTCCATTTTTTTGACCTAATAAATATTCGATACAAAGTTATTAGGTAATCCAAAAAATCCACTCCGCATATGCTATGATGGAATTGTTTTACAACTTCTGGTCTCTTACTTTTAATATATATTGAAGCATATTTGTCCCATCTCCTTCGCTGCATCCACTTCTTCTTTTCACAAATAATTTAATGCCAAGCAAACCGTTTTGTTGTCCAACCTTTTAACAATGACGATTCCATCTTGACTTATGGCTTCTTCCGAAAATCCTCTTTCCCTTTTTTTTCATTTCCTTGTCGTTCATAACGGGCGGCTGGAAAAATCTACTTATTCTTATTGTTCCAGCTGCGAGAATCCCTTTGTTTTAGGTAGCAAGTGGGAAGAGAAGTAATTGTCAAAGAATAAGTGGTGGCCAGCTTTAGAAATTCTTTCTGTAAAGTAAAGTACTACACTAGCTCCATGACCAAACTTTGTTACAGTTTCTTTGTTCAGTTGGGTTGACTTGCCCTGGTAAAATAGAAACTCATAGGACTGTCCACTTTTTCCACACAAAACGTAAACTTTGATACCCTATGAACCCTGCTCGTATAAATTGTTTTATACCTAACTTTAAAGTAGAAGGAGTTATTTGATCGTCAACTTTACAACAATTCCTTTTCAACTTCAACATCGTTTTCCAACACTTTCAATGAGTGGCCTTACTTTAAATAATATATCTTTAGGTTGGGACATAGAAGTGAATAAAAATGTAATGGATGTAGCTTCGAATGCTGATCTGGATGCAGATCAGGATGCAGATTTGGATGATTTTTTTAACTCATCTACAAAAGGGCATGTTCTCAGTTGAAAAAACCGATCTCATGACATATTGTCCAAAAAGGCATACATTCTTAAAGATTGCTCCCAATACAGGCGAATTCGAGGAAACTTGTTTAGGCATGCTATAATTATATGCAGGGCAAATAAGATTTTTATTTTAGAGGTAGCTGTAAGCTTAAAATTTTTAGCCCTGATTGTAGAGTATATGTAGTGGTATGTGTTGCTATTTCTTCAAACATTGCTTTATATCTCAATAAGTATTCAACAGGATAAAGAAGTTCGGCAGCGCCTGGATTTTTATTTATTTCCCACTCTGTATCGATGGACTGAAAGGGTTACCTCTTCCACATTATATTTTTTTTTTTTGGATATAAGTAATATAGTGGCTTGTCATCGCTGGAATCATCTGAATCTCCTTCTAGTTCTTCTTCAGTCTGAAGCCTGTCCTGAGCTTGTTCTTAATTTTGTGTAAGATTGTCGGCCCCAGGTCGCAAAACACAGAGAATTTCTACTTGCTGCAACTCCTCCTCTTCCTCCTGGTCCTCCTCCTCCTCCTCCTCCAATATCAGACAATTCTCCATTTTCAACTAAACTTATAAGCACATGTTTTGGATTTTGTTGATTCTAGCTTCTCTTCATTTTATTGGTACTTACTGGTATAAGGGTGATGCAACTGTGCAATTAAATCGACAATTAAACTATAGCATATTTATTGCGACCGTAAAAAAGCAAAGAAAAATAGGAAAATAATTAATAACTTGGCAACACCGCAAGACATTGGAAAATAATTGAATATATGTCAATAATTATTATTATTCAATATACGACAAGTCAAGGGGGCGGCGATGGTCGCCCGGTTAAAAAAAAATAAATTTATAACTAATTTATTAGTAAAATAATCAATACAAAAATATTATCATTATACTAGGTAACTACTTAGAGTTAAAAATGCATTTTACAAGTATAACTGGAAATAAACAAAACAACATTGGTTTTGAGAACGCTACTCCACGTCGCAACCAGTTGGGAAACACATTGTTCGTTTTTGTTTTAACACGTTTTAACCCATCATCCCATCAAATCGCGTTGCATCGCCGGCGTCGCGTCGTTGCGGGCGGTTTTTGTCAGGTTGCAGGAAAATACTCGTTTATGCTCTGAGCCTATAAATGCACACACCGAGGTAATTTGCACTATATTAATTTTGATTATGTTAATCTCAACAACTGGAAACCACGAATATAAAGATGAAGCTCCAAAAAATGAAGACCAATTTAGAATTAATTTTTGCTTTGTTAAATTGGACACAACTCAATTTTCTTAACGACCTAAATAATTTCCCTAAAACAGATAAACCATATAGGTATACAAAATGTAAATCTGTGAACATGATCCATCTAAAAATGAAAAAGATATTGTAGCTTAAGATTTATGCGATGAAATTGACAACGTTGCATCCTATATTTATTTCCCCTGGAATAAACGCGTTAAATGTGATACCTATTCACAAATAACCTCATCTATCTGATTTCGAATTTAGTGATTGCCATAGATACGAATTTTTTTACATTACCTATGACTGTGGCTAGCGGGGAAAGAAACTTTTCAAAGCTTAAAATAATAAAAAATTATTTGAGGTCAACAATGGGACAAGAAAGGCTTTCAGACTTATCAATTATTAGGAAAGGACATTTCAGAAGATATAGATGTATCTGATATAACAACAGAATTTGCATTAAAAAAGGCAAGAAAAGCAAAGATTATTTAAGCTTTATGGCTGACTTATTAAATGTATGTATTAATAGATATGTGTATGTGTGTATTTAATATGACGTAGTCATTTGGTTATTATATTAATAAATTAATAATTATCATGTTAGGTTGTAAAATTAAAAACAAACTGAATTTATTATATTTTCTGTAATTCGTTGTTTCATTTAAGGTAAAAATATTTCAGAAATATTTCAATCAATCCATACGGTAAGGGGGGGGGGGGGCAAAATTATTCTCGCACATGGGCGACAACTACCATAGGAACGGCCCTGACGGCCAACAAAGTAGGCTATAAACAGTTGTAAATCAAGAATATCAAAACAGCACCCGCCATAATAAGACCAATATTCAAATAGCGAAATGAGAGATATGATTTGTATTTATGCTCAAGATCTTCAATATACGTGCAGCAGCAAGACGATATCGACAAAAATATCCAAACAGGAGGCACCCAGACAGAAATATTTTATTTTTCAAATACTGTATGGTCGCTTGGGCGAAACCGGATCATTTCGTCCTCAGAGTCACGTTGGACGTCCTAAGGTAATCACTGTCACTTAAGACGAGGATATTGTAGTGGAAGTTGGTGAAAATTCGAAGATAAGAACCATTATTAAATGCTTCTCATGTTAAAAAAAACGTCAGTTTTAAATGTTTTACACATAGGAAAATTATATCCATATCATTTTAATCCTGTCCAAAATTTACTACCAAATGATTTACAAGCAAGACTTCAGTTCTGTCAGTTTCTACTTCATACACAATGTCAAGATCGAATGTTCATCAATAAAATCCTTTTTACGGACTAAGCGACCATTACCAGACGTGGTGGGTTTAACTGGAGAAACAACCATGCTTGGAATCTGGAAAATCCACACTTAATGAGAGAACGCCGTTCTTAATATGAATTTTCTGTAAATATCTGGTGTGGTATAATAGGCGATGTTATTATTAGACCTTTTAAATTATTTGATAGGGTAAATGGTGAACAGCATTTGCAGTTTTTGAACAGCGATTTAGTAAATTGACTTGAAATTTCAGTCCGTAATTGTCTTGCCTAAACCAGCGGTTTCCTAATAGATGGTATGGCCGTGGTAGCAATTTTCGATGGCCACCTCGCAGCCCTGACCTTAACCCTTTAGATTTTGTTTTGGAGTTATATAAAATCTTAGTGTATAAGGTAGAGATCCAGACACGCGACCAACTATTGCAAGGGATTCAGGAGGCAGCCTAGATAATCCAAAATATTGAAAGAAATTTATTTAAAGTAAGGCGCTATTTGATAAAAGGTTGAAGAAAATGCATAGAAGTGGGCGGTCGACATTTTTCAAATTTGTTGAAATGATTTTAATTTATAATTTTTATTGCAATGTTATCTAATTCTTTTATCAATACTGAATAATTATTTTCCGGACACGCGACCAACTGCTGCAAGGGATTCAGGAGGCAGCCAAGATAATTCAAAATAACGAAAGAACTTTATTTAAAGTAAGACGCTATTTGCTAAAGGGTTCAAGAAAATGCATAGAAGTGGAAGGTGGACATTTTTTACATTTGTTCAAATGATTTTAATTCATAATTTCAATTCAAATCTAAAGCTTTCATGTAATATTGTTTAAAAATGCAAATGTCCGGGAAACGTATTGTTTTAATGAAATAAATGATATACCGGGTGTTGCATCGTCGAGCGGGATATAGGAAATCCCATGTAATTTTAAATGGGGTCAATTATTGGCTTCCCTAATTATTTTAGAGAAAAATTCTATTTAGGTTTATTAAAGAGCACTAAAACCCACATTGAAAAGAATAACTATAGATATTTTTGATGAGCCCGTTTACGGGTTATCGCCGATTTCTTTTTAACTATTTCTCCTTTTTATGGCCCCGTATTTGCGGGCACCAGTCAAGGTAAAATATGACTGTCAAATAAAGTTGTCATTTTGAGGAATATTTGAACATCTTCTTAAATCCTAAAGTTCTAACAATTTAATAGTACCTACCTATTAATTAGTAAAATATTGAAACATGTAAAATGTCATAATTAACCTTGTAATTGGATACTTTATTTTAGTTTTATTTAGATTAATTTGTACTCATAAATACACCTTTAATATTTTCGATGTACGAGTTTTTATAACAATAAAGCACACATTTCAAAATGACAACTTTATTTGACAGTCATCTTTTACCTTGACTGGTGCCCGCAAATACGGGGCCATAAAAAGGAGAAATAGTTAAAAAGAAATCGGCGATAACCCGTAAACGGGCTCATCAAAAATCATCATCATCATCATCATCACTCAGCCTAGCTGCGTCTACTGCTAAACATAGGCCTCTCGTAACCTCTGCCACACATCTCTATTCTGCGCGGCCTGCATCCAATTTGAACTTATGCGCCGTATGTCATCCGTCCATCGGGTCGGTGGGCGTCCTCTATTCCTATATGCATCCTGTCTTGGTCGCCACTCTAGAATCTTCTTAGTCCATCTGTCATCCGTTCTTCTAGCAACATGACCAGCCCAATTCCACTTTAATGTGGCTATTCTCTCCACAGCATCCACGACCCCTGTTCTCCTTCTTATTTCATTATTAGGGATTCTGTCTCTTAAGCTTATTCCCAGCATTGATCTCTCCATGGCTCTTTGCGTGACTCTGATTCGGTTTATTGTTCTCTTCGTCAATGTTAGTGTCTCTGCTCCATATGTCATAACAGGGAGTATGCATTGGTCAAAAACTTTCCTTTTCAAACATATTGGTATGTCCGATTTAAAAACGCTGCGAAGCCTTCCAAAGGCGGCCCAAGTTAGACTCGTTCTCCTACAAATCTCCGTTGTTTGATTGTCTCGGCCTAATCTAATCTCATGGCCCAAATACTTGTATTTTGTTACCTGTTCGACGTTATGGGTCCCTACCTGTATATTGTCGCTTATTACAAGGTTCGTCATAAACTGAGTCTTCGATATGTTAATCTTAAGCCCGACCGCTCTTGAGGTTCGGTGGAGGTGTTCCAACATTTCTCTGGCTTTATCTATACTATCCGTCATTAACACAATGTCGTCCGCAAATCTTAGGTGGTTTAGATTTTCTCCGTTTATATTTATTCCCATGTCTTGCCAGTCTATTTGCTTACACATATATTCCAATACGGCCGTAAACAACTTTGGAGAGACAGTGTCTCCTTGTCGAACTCCACGTTGTACCTCAAATCTGTTTGTATCTTCGTGGAGTCTAACGCAGGCTGTTGCAGTATCATAGATGTTTTTGATAAGTGCGATATAGCGGTGGTCGATTCTGCAGTCTGCAAGTGCTAGCAGCATTTTATGTTGATCAATGGTATCGAATGCCTTTTCATAGTCTACAAATATAAGGATTAACGGCTTGTTGTATTCCACACACTTTTCAATTAGTGATTTAATGACCTGTAGATGGTCGTTCGTTCCATATCCTGAGCGAAAAACAAGCCGTTCGCGGGGTTGATAAGCATCCAGTTTATTTGTAAGTCGTTTTGTAATGATTTTAGTGAAAAGCTTGTACATATGAGAGAGTAGACTGATGGGTCGGTAGTTCTTTAAGTTTGCGATGTCACCTTGTTTGTGCATTATGGTAATGACAGCATTGTGCCACTGGGATGGAGTTGTGCCCTTAGTCAAGCATGCATTTAGTAGCTTTTGTATGGCATATGTTAAAGCCGTTCCTCCCTCCTTAATGGCCTCAATGACTATGTCGTCGTCTCCAGGTGATTTGCCGTTACTCATTTCGGAGAGTGCTGCTGTTATTTCTTCCACCGATATCTCTGGAATATCCTCAGAACCGACATTTTCAATTTTTGGTATACGATTCGGATTTAGAAGTTCCCCATCTCGCTTGTAAAGATCTGCGTAGAACTCCTCACAAATTTTCAAAAGTTCGCTTTTACCTGTTCGGATATTTCCACTTCGATCACTAAGTCTGCAAATATTCTTTTTACCCTCAGCCAATCGGTGTCGTAGTACCTTCATACTTTTGTTATCCTGTATTACTTGTGATATATGTTGTGAATTGTATGTTCTGATGTCGTTCCTAATGGCCTTCGTAATGTCTTTGTTTATTTGTCTCTGCCCAGGGGAGTTTGGCGCGTCTGTTCTTCGCATCTCTTTCCTTATATCTATGAGGTTTTTTGTAGTTTGACTAATTTTTCCTCCTCTGTTCTCTTCCTTTACTTTATGTTTTTCTTGGGCATTTAGTACGGCAGTGTTGATATGTGTGTTCAGGTCGTCTATGTCCATATGATCTTGTTCCAAGATTCCCATTTCTCCCAAATCTGATGTTATGGATGCTTGGTAAGCTTTCTTGTCCGTAATACCTGTCCATTTTCTATCTTTACTCCTTCTTATCATCCTTTCCCTCTCTCTTTTCGTATTTATCCTAACCGTTGCTCGGACTAGTCTATGGTCGCTTCCCACGGAGAACTTGTTTAGTACAGTAACGTCATGCACGATGTTCTTTTTATTGCATATTATAAAGTCAATCTCGTTCTTTGTCGTGCCATTTGGGCTTACCCACGTCCACTTTCGTTGTTCAGCTTTTTTGAAAAAAGAGTTCATAGCGAAAAGATTATGTTGTAGTAGAAACTTCAGCAACACATCGCCTCTGTTGTTTCTTTCTCCATATCCAAAAGGGCCGATAGCAACTTCCGCCTCGTCCTCTCTATGTCCGAGTTTCGCGTTGAAATCTCCCATGAGTATTGTGTAGTGGCTTTCATCCCTTTGCATGGCTCTGTTGATGTCTTCATAGAAGTTTTCTATCTCCTCATCACTGTGATCCGTTGTCGGTGCATATACTTGTATTAGTTTGACGTTATACCTATTATTAAGCTTAAGTACCAGATATATCACCCTTGAGCAGATACTCTCTACTTTTACAATATCCTTCACATGCCTTCTATGCACCATAAAACCTACTCCTCCCCTCGCAACATCTTCCTCTCCTCTATAGTGTAGTAGATGCCCTGATTTAAGAGTTAGTTGGTCTTCCCCCCTCCTATTCACCTCGCACAGTCCCAAAATGTCCCATTTGATGCAGCTGAGTTCCTCTTCTAGTTCGAGTGTTTTCTGTTCCGTTGAGAGCGTTCGGATGTTGTAAGTGGCAATATGCAATGTCCGTTGTAAATGGTAACCTGGTCCAACCCGGTGATTCTTAGCACCCTCTGCCCGCGATTTGATCTGGCCGTTACCATGGCCAGGAATCGCCAGGCCGCCGGGGACTAAGGGCCGTTTTTTAGTTTGTGTCATTTCATAAAGTTTACGAGGTTTTTAGCCAATACGCTACCTCGCTGGCCTGTGCGTGTTGGTAGCGGGGTGTATGGTAGAGATTACATTTCCTTAGTCTCTGGTAGAACGGTTATGCCGCCGTGCCTCGGTCGTCAGAGCCTCGTTCGTTGTCTAGCAGAGGGTACCGGGTGGATTAACCACCACTCGTGCAGGTGAGGTTGACATTTGGACTAGCTTCCACCCTTTATGCTTTCGTCCCTTACCCTCTAATATCTAAAGTTATTCTTTTGAATGTGGGTTTTAGTGCTCTTTAATAAACCTAAATAGAATTTTTCTCTAAAATAATTAGGGAAGCCAATAATTGACCCCATTTAAAATTACATGGGATTTCCTATGTCCCGCTCGACGATGCAACACCCGGTATACCTTTTTCCTTTAGAAATTACCATTCAATTAGAAATTTTATTAAGAATCTCCCACACAGCACAATAATGTTTTAGAAATATTTCATATAAGTGTCTCCATAAGATTTTAAATATTCCATAACTTTTTCAAAACATTTATTATAATATATTGATGACATCTTTCAAAAACCTAAAAAGTCCCATAAAAGTAATATTTGATTTTATGTTTCTGAAACATTACATAATTGCATTTCTGAAATATTTTTTAAAAAAATTCTAATATTTTTGAAATTATATAAAATGGAATATATCATTCAATATCAATAGCACATTTATTAAAAAAATATATAAACTATTATTAAGTAATAAATCTAAATATACAAAACAGGATACTTATTTATCGCTGAAATTCTTCTTTCTATGGAGCCTGAAAGTAAAAATTTAAAAATTAATAATTTAAGATAATATTATGTGGGTATAAAGGTGCATTTATAAAACCCGCCACCGCTCCCGTTCGTAGTTCCACCATGACCAATTTTTATAGCTGACCTTGTGTTGTTCGTCTTTCGTGCTTTAGCCAATGGGAAGAAAAAAATTTGACACATTTAATAAAAAATACTTGTTTATACAGTGAGCTCAAAAAGATTGGAACAAATTCGTTTAAAATTCAGGTGATTATTTTCTGGAAAAACGCTTGGACATGTCGATTATTATTTTTAATTGCGAATTTCTTGACACAAGAAATGTTTATACAGGTTGTCTCAAGAAGAACATGTACCGTCAACATAAATTTTTTTAAATAGAATTTATTATGTTATTTGTAAATTCTACGATACATTCTAAACGCTTTTTGTGTAACATACCATATCTCCAAAATCAACGGTTTTCGATATATTGACATTTTTCTGGTACAAAAACTACAATTAAAAATGAACTCTTTACATCTATTTAGTCTATAATATTTACCTAGATTATATTAAATTTTATTTTAATAAAAGTTGAAATTGACCGCCACCAACTTCCTGGCAATATGCAAGTCGATCTTTGAATTCTTCCAAAACGTTATGGATTACCGGGGGCTCTATTTATCTAACCTCATGCCTTATTCGAGCTTTAAGTTCATCAATATTGTTAAGTCTGTTAAAGTATACTTTAGATTTTAAATAGCCCTACAGAAAAAAATCTAGCGGGGTCAAATCTGGTGACCTTGCCGGCCATTCTATTGGACCCCGTCGACCAATCCACTTGCCAGGAAAGACTGTATCCAAGTACTCACTCACCGGGCGTGTGTAATGGGCTGGTGCTCCGTCTTGCTGGTACCATAAGTTATTGTTAGGAATGTCTGGCTCATCTGGATTTGGATAGAGTACAGCAAGTGCCGGTATTAACTCAAATTCTAAAAATTCTAGATACAGTTCGCCATTTAACGTACAAATCAAAAAAGAAGGGACCTAAAATCCGGTTATCAACAATTCCAGCCCAAACATTCACTTTTTGCGGGTATTATGTGTGGGACTCCATGATTCAGTGCGGATTTTCCTTAGCCCAATATCGGCAGTTTTGGCGATTCACATGCTCATTTAGAGTAAACGTTGCTTCATCAGAGAACACAATTCTTTTTAAAATTTGAGGATCTTCAATGCATCTGTTCATCATTATTTCGCAAAATTCTGTTCTTCTATCCGGGTCATCTTCATTAAGTTCATGAACCAACTGTACCCTATAAATAGGGATGCCATTTAGTTTTGTGTAAATAATTCAATACGGTTACTTCACAAATATTATTTTCCGTGGCAATACCGCGAGTAACACTAGGTGGTTTTCTTGGACAGCTAAGAGGACATTTAACTGCACATCTTCTGAAATCCTAGGTCGACCTTGAATATAATTGTCTCTAACATGCCCTAAATCCCTATATTTTTTTACAATTTTACTAACAACAGATTGAGATATTGGTGCTCGGTTTGGGTACTTATTGTTAAATAACTCACACACTTCTGTTTGGGTTCGCATCCTATCTCCATAGCCAAGCATCATTAGTACCACTATCCTATCTTTTTCACTTAACCGCGCTATTTTTACAGAATTACTTGAAGTTAGATAGATCTACACAATTGAAAGAATTTTTGAGAAGAAGTAAATGTCTGTGTCGAAATAAATTAATTCAGGTAACAGGTAACAATAATAATAAAGAAATGCGCAATTAAAACTAAAAATCCACGGATTTCAGCATTTTTTCAGAAAAATATTAAAATGTCAATATATCGAAAACCGTTGATTTTGGAGATATGGTATGTTATACAAAAAGTGTTTAGAATGTATCGTAGAATTTAAAAATAATATAATATACAGGGTGTTCTATTTAAAAAAATTAATGTTGACTGTATATGTTCTTCTTGAGACAACCTGTATACACATTTCTTATGTCAAAAAATTCGCAATTAAAAATACTAATCGACATGTCCAAGCGTTCTCCCGAAAATAATCACCTGAATTTTAAACGAATTTATTCCAACCTTCTTGAGCTCACTGTATACAACTTATATCATAGTTTAATATTATTAAATTCAGGTCACATCATCCACTTTTTCAAAGAAAGTTAATATTCCAACCTCAAAATACGTTACTGCTCTTGCGAATTTACAACGGTGCAGTTGTGTGTGGCGAAAAGTTTTATAAATCGCCTTTACATTATAGGTCCCTGGCAGAAAAGTACCGATCTCTATTATATTAGGGACGCTCCTTATATCAATGTTTGATACATAAACACTATTAAAACTACATATTCCATTAAAAAGACAGGAAAGTTTAGCCAAAATTTATTATCAACTTATATAGGGGGGTATTGAAAAGAACATACATCAATTATAGTCAAATAATTGTTGGAAATAATTTCGTAGTCGTTAGTGTGCCCAGTTTCCTGTCCCCTGGCTATCTCAACGGCCCCCACTATATTTCCAGAAAATTTCTAAACATTGTTGATTATGCCACTATTCACAGTGTTACAATTCACGGGACAAACGAAGTTTGCACTGCGACAGCCACAGTGCAACAATTTGTTGTACCTCTAGTTCTATCCCGGAGGGAGATGATACCTTACCTACTTTCTTTATTATTCTATTAATGTTTTTGTAATTTAAAAATTTTTCATTCTTCCTTTGCCCCTTTACTGTTCAATATTCTAATTTACAAGAGTAACAACTCAAGTTTAATAAATGAGCTAAAGCGGGAAAATCATAAAATGAACCTAACCTAAAATTATTAATATACCTATTATTAAAATAGTGACTTACCTCAGTTTTATTATCCATAATATAATTATTTGGTAGTGGCACAGTTCGCCTACAAATAACAATGCCTAATAATAATTATTGTTAATTAAACATTACACACACAAAACATAAAATAAGGAGAACCCGTAAGAAGACTAGACTAGGCTAGTTTTTCTGCATCTGGTCCGTCAAGTGTCAAAAAGCAGGGTGTGTCAACCAGGGCCGGCAGAACATTTACAATTCGGGTGGTGGGTTGAGTAGAGAGTATAGGATAAGGGGTGGGAGAAACCCATTTTCAATCAAATTTAGGCATAAATATCGCACTTTTAAAACAAAAGTGACACAATTCAAAAATTAAAGATTTGTACATTAAATCATAAAATGACCCTAAATAGTGCCCTTTATTAGCGGGAACGTGACTTACTACCAAATAGTTTCTCCTGAATTGCAGAAACATAGTTGGGTCTTTTTTACACTAACGCTGGCTTGCGCGATTCTTTGATACGAAAGAGCATCATTTCAGTGTTGTGTCGCATGTGGTGTTGAAATGTTGTGCGTATTTCCGATTATGTCGTTTCATTAGAAAACTAAGGTCTATTCAATTTTATTTTAATAAAAAAAAGACGTATTTCACTTTAGGACAAATTGCAATTTAAAACTCTTAAAAATTTTTTGGAGGTATGCCAGTTAATTATTGTAATGTACAAAATATTAGGTGATTTATTAGACTTAAACCTTAAATTTTTTATAAATATTTAGTTTTCTTGTGTGCTTGTACAGGGTTATCCAACCAAGACTAGACAAGGCAATTTTTTGACTTTTCCTGTACTTTTATAAAAAAACTGAAATAGCCATCTTAAGTCATTTTCTCCCGCGAACTCGAATATCTTCAGCAAAAAATAATTGAACGTCAAACAAAAGTACTAGGGGTCACTTTGATATTTTTTTAAATGGGATGCCGTATTTTTAATGAGCTTATCCGATTTCTCATATAAATTTTGATCTAAAATATTGGATTTTTAATTCAAAAACGCCTTTTTTCTTCAGTTTTAAATTCGGAAAATGTTCGTCTACCGTAAGATTAATACCTGATAGATGGATACCCGTTTCACCTGTTCACCCTTTAACCTGCTTTAAAGCGTCCGTCAGTTAGACAAAATAATCAAGTTTCAAATTTCTATATATTTTTCACGAATTAATTACAAATTTAGTAGTTTTTGTTTGATGTTCAATTGTTTTTTGCTGAAGATATTCGAATTCGCGGGAGAAAATGACTTAAGATGGCTATTTCAGTTTTTTTATAAAAGTTGAGGAAAAGTCAAAAAATCGCCTTGTCCAGTCTTGGTTGGATAACCCTGTACTTTAAGTTAATGCATTTTACCACTAAATCTTGGATATTTCAAGAAAGTTCATTTCCATATTAAAAATGATCTTGTATTGTTAGTCTTGTTTTATGTTTCAGAACTAAAACAATGGGAGAGAGCCATAATAATGTCAAAAAGTTACGTAACTGTGGAAGTAAGAGTATAGAGCTTTTTTTTTTAAGATTTTCAAGAAAGTCAAAGAAAGGTAAACAAGGTTTCTGGAAAATATTGTTCTTATTATAAAATTTGTTACAGGCGAATTTAACATTGGATTCTCCCAACCGAAGAAAGACCAATGTGACCTTTGCCTGTCTTACAATAATGCTACTGGGGAAGCCAAAGAAAAATGGAACAATAATATAAAACTCATCTTGACCAGAAAATGTATGCAAACAAGAGAGACATGAGGATAGACTTAAAATATCAGAGTACAATAAAGTGGATGTATACGGTCTTCAGGCTGTAATTAAGTGTCTCAGGGGTGACACATCTGAATTTTATTATAGTAAAAATTAAATTCTTACAACTTTTACTATTGTTGAATAAAAAAAAAAGAAGATACTCAAAATCAATAATATCAACATGCCTACACGAATATATTATACTGCTTCTATTAGAATGAAGCGGAGGCCAGAAGAGGGCAATCGAAATTGGATCCTGCGTTTTAGATTATTTTTAGGCATTATTTTCCAACAGTAATTTAGAAAGGGATGGTCTAGATATAACACTTTATTCGGATAACTGTTGTGATCAAAATAAGTACAAATTCATTGCAAGTGTTTACCTATGTGCAGTTAATAAATATCATATTAACACTTTAAGTCACAAATTTCTGATAAAATGCCACTCTCAAAATGAGGGCGATAATGTGCATAGCTTCATTGAAAAAGAAGATTAAAAAAATTTGAAATCTGGCCCAATTTATTCCCCACATCAGTATATTACCTTAATAAAAAATGCCCGAGAATCCAAACCCCCATTTAAAGTTAAAGAACTAACATTTGAATCTTTTTACGAGGTAAAGAATCTATAAGAATATTTGGGACACAATTTTAATAAAGATGTTGTAGGAAATACTGTTTCTTGGAACGAAATAAAGTATCTTTATTTTAAATAAGGAAACCATTTAAGCTTTTTTTTATAAAACTTTCTACGGACAGGAAAACTATAAATAAGTGTCAATAAGGAATAAAAGTACAAGGAAAAAAATGCCTCCGATTGAAGAAATTGTTCTTATAACTGTCTACAGCAGCAAGCCTGCGCTAAGTGAAAATAAGAAGAAGGACTTAAAAGAATTAATCTCAAAGAATCTTATACCCACTTTTTATTCTGATTTTTACAGACCTCTTTTTTAAATATAGTATTGTTTTTATAGAATTATGTGCTACTTCTTTATTTTTTTATATTTTACTTCTTTAACATTAAGTGGCATTAATCAAAATTTTACAAAAAGCCCACCTGGTATTTAGTAGAAAACGGTATTATTCTGAAATGAAGCACAAAGTATAGGAATAATTTTAATTTGATAGAGGCTTTTTTCCAAATAATTTATTGGTTATTTAAAAAATGTTTGAAACTAAAGAGACTCAACTTAATTTTTTTTACTTTCTTGGTAAAATAAAGCATACATGCGAAAATGCAATTAATATTTTTGTTATAGGACCATTTAGCTATTACTTTCCTAAATTCTAAATGCAATTATATTTGCTACTTTGTCTTAGGGAGAAAATAGTGGAAGGGTTATAATAATTTCACGGTTTTTCTTGTTTTCCCAATATCGCCTTGAAAAACCCTCAATTATAAATTGTCATGTTAATATCTCAAAAACAGCAACAAAAAATCAAAAATCGATGATTTTTTTAAAAAGATTTACCAGCTTAACAAATACATATTATTATTTTTAAATATTTCTAACTGCTTTCATTTTGTTTTGTTAAGTAAACCAATATTTTTAGGCAGAAATAATACAGATACGAAGCAAAACTGGAGAAGTTTTAACATGCAAATTTCGTTCGCGTAGTTTTTGCAAGTTTGCGCCTTTGTCGAAACTTGTATTAACGTGAAAATTTCGTCCGCACAGTGAGGTTCGAAGGACATAGAAATGCTAAGACCTGGTTACCTTCCACCATCTAGATTTCAGTTATCATCAACGCTCTTGAATGAAATATTTGAAGAAGAAAAATCTAATTGTTTTAACAAGTTATCTGGACAATTTGTTTGCATGTTAGATGGATGGCCCAATACAGTATGATCGAAAAATAGACGGAGATATTTTAGAGGGTGATTCCTTGTTAAAAAATATGAAAAAAGTTTCTATAAACATGGGTCCGGAAATGCAGAGTTTTCAAGATACAGGATGTTAAATAAGAAAAAATAAGAAATAAAATTATTTATGTCTTAAAAATTATTTACTCGATTCTGTTGAAATTTGGCAAGTTATTTGTTGTATTAAGAGGCTAATTTAGCTCTAAATAGGTTAAAATTATTAAGTCCAGTGGCGTCCCGGGGGCACCTTATCGAACATTATTATCAAAAAAATGTACGCCACTACCTTTTTTGTAACTTTAATATTTTTTGTTTGATCAAGCATCTAAAAATACAACTTCCTTGCCTCTTGTATTTTTTCCTATCTCACTTCGTTTTCGAGAAAAAAAATAAAAACCATTTTATTGCATGTCACTGAACAAAATTGGTTTATCAATTTTTACTAAAAAAAATCACAAATGCCTTGGAAAACAAATAATCATTTCTGCATGGAGGTTTGAGGTTTGACATTTGCGCGTCAGTTCTTTTAGAAAAGAATTATACACGTAATTTTCTTTGCGAAATAATTTCATTTTTTATTTTTTTTTATTTAACATCTCTTGAAAACTCTGCATTTCCGGACCCATGTTTATAGAAACTTTTTTTCATATTTTTTAACAAGGAATCACCATCTAAAATATCTCCGCCTATTTTTCGAACACCCTGTATACATAATGAGCCGATAATCTGTGTCGTTTTGACTGCAGAGGATGGAAACAGTGTTCTTTTAGAAAGCATAGATACATCTGGTCATCCCCATACAGCTGACTATCTTGCCGAGTTGGCTATTAACTCAATAAATAAGTGCAAAAATGAATATAACTGTAAAGTTACCAGTATTGTTACAGATAATGCGAGCAACATGATCACTTGCAAGGGCGGTTTTACGGGGGGGGGTAATAGGGTAATTACCCCCCCCCCCATGAATTTAGAATTTTAAGCATCATCATTGAAAAAAGGGCGTGGCACCCAAAAATTTTTCGTCTGCGGCGCTATTTTTTTCCTGGCCCCCCCCTCCCAAACTTATTTTCTGGTTACTTTTTTAAAAAAAATATTCAGATTTCAAATTACCCCCCTCCTCCATGTTGAAAAGCTAAAACCGCCCTTGGCATGAAGAAAAAAATTAACGAGTCGTTCAATTACCCTATAAGTAATTACATATGGTTGTTCGGCACACTTACTTAGTTTGCTCTCCAAAGATTTAGAAGCATCACAGATAAAAGAACATATAGTACATATTGTGAAATACTTCAGAAATACCCATTTGCCAAATGCTTGGTATAAAGAAAAAGGGGGCAAGAAATTGGTCTTACCTCAGGATGTTCGATGGAATACACTTTCAGATTGTCTTGAGATCTATGTAAATGAGTGACCAAAATTGTTATTAATATGTGAAGAGCATAAAGATCAAATTGATCCAGTGATTTTTAAAAAAGCTTCAGATACCTGTATTAAAAGGATGGCTGAAGATTTTCTACAGTTGCTAAAACCAATTTCTATAGCACTGGATTCAATGCAACAAAAAGGTGCATTTTTATCTCAAGCAGTTTACATATGGAAAAAGTTACTGGCTATTTTTGACAGTTTTGAATTTGAAGAAGAAAGAAGCTTGCGTCAATATCAATTATTTAAGAACAGATATGTTCAAGCTCTAACCCCATTTCACTTTTTGGCGTATATTTGGGATCCTACAATAAAGAAAGAAGAATATCCATTACTAGCTGAAGAAAAGAGAGATGCTTTACACATTGTTTCCAAATATTTTGCAGACACAGGATTATTAATTATTACCATTACTAATTAAGTTGGAAGTAAAGTCTGACCCTTTTCACAAAACTCTGTTTTCAGAGGAAATAATAAAAATGTAACAGAAGTACAGTGGTGGAGATTTCAAGACGATGTTTCAGAAATTAAGCAAGTGCTCCCTATAGTAATTTCTGTTTTGTGTGCCTGTGCATAGTCTGCTGATATCGAAAGGATGTTTTCTACTTATGGATTCGTACATGCAGATATAAGAAACAGACTTGGCAGTGACAAAGCAGCTAAACTAGTATTTCTATTTAAGCATTATAACACTTAGGTTTTTTTATATTTTTTTTTTGTTTAAATTAAGTATTTTTTCGTATTAAAAAGGTTTTTTTAGTTTTAATTTATTAATTTTTTTAAAGTTTTTTTTTTGTATTAACCAGCTGTTCTCTTCGATTATTATAATAAAATAATAAATAACACCACATAAAAATGCGTCTGGGTTTTATTTCTTGTATGAACAAATAGTACATTTTAAGTGTCAAAATTTTAAAACTCTTTTTTAAATTAATCATGATTTTTTTTTAAAAATCATACTGATTAAAATGATGATTTTAATCGTGATTTTAATCAATAGATTTTAATCATCTCAACCCTGGCCTGAGCTATGAAAAAAAACTTTAACACCGTGTATCTCATTAAAACCAACATTTTACTAAGTCATGTTTAGCTTAATCCTATTATTTTCATATGTAGAATCCGTGGTTACCTACTTTATGGCGCATTCATTACAGACCACCCTGTATTTGTAGGTACATGGCACAGCATTGTTTCTACAATTCGAGATGACAACCGTTTACGCCCTACATGGTCATCCTGTATATTTCTAATTATACCAAAAGCGATAAAATTTAAACGGACATGTCTAATAGGCAGTGGACCTTAAGGATAGCGATCGATAAACCCAAGGATGTTTTAATTTTCTGCAAATTAAGATGTTAGAATCGTTTGTTAAAATTCCTAAATTTTAAATTAAAAAATAATAGAAATATCTACACCCAAATATCAAAATAAAATTTTTTTCTAAATTTGATTAAGTAGGTGGAATATTTTTTTATATTTCATTTTACTAGATTAACATCAGACTTATACAAAAACGTTAAATTTATAAATTATTGGTAGAGTAAATGAAATAAGGTACATATTCTATGATGTTAAATGCAATTTAGAATTACTAATATAATATTTGTTTTCTGTCGCCTTAATAAAACTATTATGGGACACGCCCATAAAATTAGATAATTTCTAAAAAGTCGACTGGCGCCAGCAATGAACATAATATTATCAGACATATTTGCATTTCGTATTGTTTTATCTATGGATTTTTATTTTATGACGATAATATTTTATCAATTATTATTTCAAAAACAATTACAATGAATTTTGCACAAATACATACTATATTTTAAATATTTTCTATTGTAAAGTGATTAAACCTTTTTTTACAAGGAGATAGCAGTATCCAATGGTGTAATGTTAGACGTGAAAACGATATTTTATAATAAAAAAGTGCCACAGCTTCCAACTTATAAAATCACAGTGCGCTCCGAACGCGTGTTTGGCTCGCGCTGGCCATCGCGGCCGCCAGCCGTATCCTCCGACGCCCGTCCAGACGCACCTTGTCCTGCTGATCTCGCACCGCGACGCGTCTGCAGCGCCGTCGTCGTCTCGACCGTAAGTTCAGGCGTCCGCCGACAGATGGGCCGCGGGGACCGGCTTCAGTGTAGCTCTAACTCCTCGACCGTTAACATCGATCGCCCTCGGCCTGTCTGGTGTTGCTGGTACTCTCTTGGTACTCTTTCGGTGTCGATCCCAGCGCGCGGAAATCCAACAGTGAATTTTCTTCCAGTGACATTTTCGCGACAATTCGTTTTGTCCTTTATTGTGTTCATCGGTGTTAGTGATTTTTGATTTGTTCAGGTGTTCCGCGATGATGATGTGAGTGAGCAGGGATGTCAGTTCCGGAAAAAGTTTCTCTTTACCGATTAAAAAATGAAGAGTCACCTCCCAGGGGTGAAACTGGTCTTGTTATTAATTCGGCACCTGGATATCAGATTTCACCGTTCGACAGGATCGTGAATTCGAATTAATAAACTTCTTCGTTTCCGCGCCAGACATGAGTAAAATATCGTACGAAAAATGTATATGTTTTATATTTTTAGTAATTTTAGTCATTTTAAGTTGTTCTGGTTTCCCCATAGATAACGTAGCTATGTCAGACAATAGCAAAAAGAATTTCCGTACCTCAAGTAGTTCTTCACGTTCCGATGATTTTTTAAGTCGATTTTTTAATTTAAGAAGTACGCAGAATATCGAACCTTTTCCATCTCACAAACTTCGACACCTTAGACAGTTGAGGGCTCAAACGCGCGATTTACGAACTCCCAAAATGCCGATTGGTCATATCGAGGCCATTGTTTTTCCCAACGATGACGATTCCTTACCGACTGCGAGCGAACTTTATGCCCAAATCCCATCCACAGACACTTTTCACCCAATACCTCCCACTAAAACCATAAACACTCGATCGCAACGATCATATAGTAATTTACGTCATCGAACTAAATCGCAAGATTGTCATCCTGAACACTTTTCCACGAAAGCATACAAAGCAGAGATCGTCCTCCATGTAAAGGCGCAAAGTATCCAAAGTCAAAGTAGTAAGAGGAAAAATCGTGCTACCTATTCAGTGTATTTTAAAGTATTATCACAGTTAAAGAATTCCTCGTTTCCTATACACGAGATGATACATTTGCAATTTTCCAACTCTACGGGAAATTGTGAAAGAGAAGAGCATCGTGGCAGAAAGAACCTAGTCAAAGCTGATATAAGAAATTCTCAGGAATACATCCTCTTTCTAAACACTTCCAGTGCCAATATTTACTCAGTCGTAGGTGCTCCAGAATGGATTAGCAGAAAAAGAAAGCAGAACATGATGAGGATCTTAAACAAAATATGCAGTCCAAATTTCAGTAAGTACCTTTCTTTAACTTTCTCGTTACAATTAACAATTTTTTGCTTCATATTGTATAGAAGTTTTTCTATTTTATTTAACAAAATTTGCCTATGCAAATCGTTCGGGCTCGCGTCCAAGCAAAAATTACCAAAGTCATTGTTTTATAATTTTAAAGTATATCGCGTTCATTTCAGATCCCAATTTTTCAAAATAAATTCAGTACATTGTTACAAACCGAAGAAGCAAACGATTTTTTTATTTCTTTCGAATTTATTTTTGTGAAACTACCTAGAAGGTTACAAGTAATCATAATACTCATTTAAAATACTTATTAAGAAACCCTAGCTTTCATAAAGTAAAACTACTTAGTTATGACAAGAGTTCCTACATTTGGTTAATCTATCTTTTATTAAGGAAACCCGGTTTTAACTGAGTTCGGGCTCCAACGACAATATAATATACATAACATGTATATAACAGTAACACACCCTATATTACGAAAGCTAAGCAGATTATTTAATTCTCTTCTTCTACAAAACGGATCAAAATCTGAAATTAAAACTTTAGATCGAGTAATGTGTGCAATGTTCATAAATGCCATGTTTTAGCGTGTAATGGTGTGAACAGAAATGTGCCCAACTATTTAGATAATCATTTCCGGCTTGGTCGTTGGATTGACCGGCTCAATCACCTGATTAGCTCTTTCTATGGGGTATTTAAAATAAAATAAATGTTGTTTGATTCAATTTTGGATTTTTGTCAATGAATAACGAACATTTGTCAAAATATTGACATTACTTTGTTTGAAAATGTCCAGGTTAGACTTTACTTGCATGTGTTAATTAAGACGTAGGATAGGGCCTCTATTCCAGCAATGAATAGGTACAATCTTGCCTTTTCGTCGTAAAAAGACCCAATATTCTAGAATAAGGATGGGTCAAAAGTAAGGATTATAAACCTGCAAAGCGAGATCCCGTTGACCATCGAATGATGCGGTAGCTATTCGGATCCGCAATGCATACAAAATGGTGCGAAAATATTGATGCATCCATTTGCAAAATTAAAAGATTTGCATTAATTTTCAATTGATTGAGCTTGATATTTTGATATTTAAGTGAAGTTTTCAATGCATTTTCAGGTTTTTTTTTTAGTTTTTGTCGTTATTTTAATATTTTTTCAGTTAAAACTTCATGCACAAGGCACTGCTTTAATTTCATTGTAAACTAATGTAATTTACTGTCTAGAGGGGCTGGAGGGTCAAAATCTTGTGGGGGCGCTCATTGACGTAAAGTAATGTTTCTATGCTAGGGGTGGGCCCTAGCGAAGTAGGCGAAATATTTCGGTACTACGTCCACATGTCTCCCCCTACCTTGTTACTCCTATGGGGCGCCATATATTTTTCAATTTTATTGTTATATTTTCATATTTATACCTAACTAGGGTTATCAGATTTCTTGGAAAGTAAAATGAAACCACTATTATGCCCCCCCCCCCCCCCTTTGCTCCTTTGTGGCTACGCCATGGATGGCTAGTAAGAGCGATTACCTCAGAGAGAAAAATTAGAGTAATTTAAAGTTTATAAGATGCTAGGGTTAAAATTATATAATTTTGAAATAATGGCAATTGTTAAGTTTTATAGTAAAGAATTAAAGTTGGTGAATAACTACATATTAACAAAATGATTTATTGATCTTCCTAAAATTAGACAAGAAATCAAACTATGTATTTTTATATTAGTCAATCGATTTAGAAGCACATTCTAAGAATATCTCGTGTTTTTAGTAATCCAGCCTTTGTAGTGAGAGATAATGAACTGATCTCTAATTATAGTTAGAAACTAAACTTCATAATAATAAATATTGCTGAAGCTGATGACGAATTGATATTAATATCTCTTATTTTATTTAAAATGGATTTACCTGGGATTTTTGGACGTACTTATTGTAATATTATTGATCCATACCATCACCAGTTGCTTTATTTCTAACGTTACTCCAAATTTTAGTGATCAATTGTTAATACTAAACATTATAATAAAATTTAGTCATATTTTAATCGCTGATAACGAGTATTCATGAAAAACTTGGAGTTGAATGAAAAATAGCGACATTTTTTAAAATATTTTATTTCTTATTTCGGTAAAAAAACTTTACCTATTGTTCTTATCTTAAAATGTACAAAATGAACACAAGTATAAAAAAAAAGTGATGATGTGATTAATTATTAATTTTTCGGAAATTGTAAACTTAGATAAGAGAAGATTATTAAAAATTATGATATTTAAAATTAATATACAGGGTTATGATAAAGAAACGGATCAGCCTTTTATATGGAAAACCGCAAACTTAATCAAAAATCGCTCGGACCCGTCATATTCATTTTTTTTAAATGCATTTTTTTTTGAAAAAAGATGTTGTACAGGGCAGATCATAAAAGTGCTACATGTGTCAACTTTAATTTTTTTTAATGAAACATATTGGTATATTTTTACATTTCTATATTCTACAATCAATTCTAGACATTTTTCATTAATCATGCTCTATACTGGTCTTCAGCCGTTTACGAAATATTAACACTTTAATGCTGATATGCACCATTGGTATGTTTCTCGACATAGCAACGTTCTGAACTTAAGTCACAAACTTTTGACTATGACAATTTCTTATTTAAATTTGAGAAGTCAAAAAATGACAGTGAGTGTTAATCAAATTTGAATTTTGCTCTGCTGATATTTCATCAAAATGCGCCTCGCCGAAGATGAGCGCATTGAAATTTTGATTATGTTGGGTTGTGGAGATAAGAGTAGAAGTCATAGGGAAGTCATAAAGTCAAGAAATACCCAAATTGCCCGCCTATTGGTCAATCAACAGTGTCTAGGGTAGCAAGTAAGTGGAGAGCTTCCCGTACTATTAAAGATAGTGTTAAAAGTGGTCGTCCTGGTATATCCGAGGAGAAAAAAATAAACATATTATTATCACTACAGGAAGATTCTCATAGCTCAAGTACACAACTTGGACGGGACTACGATATTCACCAAACCACCGTATCTAAATTTTTACAAAAAGAGAAGTTTCATCCATACAAACCAGTTTTTGTACAAGAATTATTGGACTATGATCCTGATAGGCGAGACCAATTTTGTGAAATTATGATTGAGCTAACAGATGATAACGCAAGATTTGTCCAAAGAATTTGTTTTTCAGATGAAGCTACGTTTTGTTTAAATGGTCAGGTTAATAGACAAAACTACAGATACTGGGCACAGGAAAATCCTCACTGGTTTATAGAAAATCACACCCAGTATAATGAAAAAGTTAATGTTTGGGCGGGCATTGTTGAAAATAGGATAATCGGACCATTTTTCTTTGATGAGAGTCTCACTGGAGAAAGATATCTAAATATCCTTCAAAGTGATCTGTTTCCTTCTCTTGCCACTCTGTTTCTAGATGATAATGATCCTGATTTACCAAGTTTAACCTTATGGTTTTACCAGGATGGTACTCCCCGCATTATGCTGTTCATGTAAGGCAGTACTTAAATACAATTTTTCCGGAGCGGTGGATAGGAGGACGGGGGTCAATAGAGTGGCCACCCAGATCGCCTGATTTTAATCCACTGGACTTTTTTTATGGGGCTACGTCAAAAATTTAGTTCATAAATCTAAACCCATCTCGGTGGATACACTGAAGGAGACGAGTAATAAGAGAAATATCTCCACAAGTAGTACTTAATGTACAACAGGAATTTCTAGATCGATTGATCTACTGCAGAACAGTTGGTGGAGGACATTTTCAATATCTTACAAAATAGTTTATTTTTATTCTTTGTTGTTTGTTTATTTTGTTTTGAAATTGTTAAAAAATTTAAAATTGTTAATATTTCGTAAACGGCTGAAGATAAGTATAGGGATGATTAATGAAAAATGTCTAGAATTGATCGTAGAATGTAAAAATGTAAAAATATACAATATATTTCATTAAAAAAATTAAACTTGACACATGTAGCACTTTTATGATCTACCCTGTACAATATCTTAAAAAAAAATACATTTCAAAATAATAAATTTGACGGGTTTGAGCGATTTTTGATTAAGTGGGCGGCTTTCCATATAAAAGGCTGATCCGTTTCTTTATCATAACCCTGAATACTTACCAAATAGAAAAAATATGCACAAAACCTTAAATTTTATCTATGCCTTTTCAGTCTGTCAAAACTGACCCTGAATCTTGACATATTTAATGTATTTAACTTGTATAGACTTAACTTCTGTTGTGTGACTTTAAAGAATAGATAATTATTATAAAATGTTTTTCAACTGTTGCTTGATATAATTATTAAATAATCGAAAGCCAATTACTTGGTGCAATAAATTCCATCCCACAACATGTGCCATCTTGAACACTTAGGTACTACATTTTTCTACATAGATTTTTTAAAATTTGATTGATTTACGAATTAAATATTTTTAAAATTTTAATGGTTGCGTATGAAGAAAAGTACGTACTGACCACCTGATGACAGGAAAGTAAGCCAGAAAAGCGTCACTTTCAAAATTTTTAAAAGTCAGAAATGTCGATATTACATACATGGTTGTAAATAAAATTATAAACACATATGTGTACATTATTTTGTTTATTTATTTTTACTAATATAATACATGATTAATTATCATGTGTATGTATGTACAGGGTGTCCATTTTTCGATGTAATTGCAGGGTATCTCGGTAACTAGTAAAAATAAAGACTTGCGGTATTTACATTACTGTGGTACTTTTTCGTGAAACAAAAGATGCCGCAAGCAAGAATTGTCATAGCTTTCTTAGTTTTTAAGCTACAGGGTGGTTTCGAAAATGTTTGAATTTTGACCACTCTGTATTTCGGTTACCCTTTAACTTATCTAAAAATTGAAAGCTATGTTAAGAGAGTTTCTTAAGTATAATTCAGTGGCATGCTTACTTCTTTTATTGAAGTCTTACTTCTTGAGATTTAAAACACATGCACATATGATTTTTAAATGAGACACCCTGTATATTTTTCTCTGATTTGATTGGCCTATTTTTAAGCTTTCAAAAAATATATATCTGTCATTACTGCTAAAAATTAGTCGTCGCAGAGCATTCCCAGTAGGTACGTATAAAGGATGCACGATCTTTACTTCATGAGGTTTCAAATGATTTATTTAATAATTTTTTAGACAAGATTTTATTACTTTTTTTTTCTATGACTGTGCACGAATTTCTAGTGCCTCTAAAATAACTCTATAAGTTAGATACTTATTTAGATTACAAGATTGTGAACTTACCTATTTTCATGACACTCTTATAAAGCAAACTAACATGTCGTAATTTTCAAAATTTTCATACTACTACATTTCCTTTATTTGTTTAAACTTGTGAAAGGATTTTAACAAAACGTTATTTTTACCTATACATTTTGACAAATAGGCATGCCAAATAGATATTCCTTTGTTTATAGCCCAATAAAATAAGAGAACAATATGCAGGGCGTCCCATTTAAAAAATATTTGCTTTAAATTTCGAAAGGTAAGACTCCCAGAAAAAAGTAGGCACGCCACTAATTTCTACTTAAAAAGCTCTCGTAGGAACAGTTTTCAAGTTTTTGATAAGTTAATGGATAACCCAAATACAGGGGGTGGTCAAAGAGCAAACATTTTCGAAAACACCCTATAGCTTAAAACCTAAGAAAGCTATTACATTTCTGTTTGCGGCATCTTTTGTTTCACGAAAAAGAAGCGCAGTAATGTAAAAACCGCTCTATCTTTACTATTTACCGAGATACCTTGCAATTATCTTCTGTATACAATATTATTGGTATAGTCATACTAAGAAAAAGCAGTGGCCCAGATTTTAATGATCGCAGTGATGCCATACAGGCAAAAAACATACTTAAGTCTGTTGTGCTCCGAACGGAGAAAAACGATGAAAAAGTTTTTCTCTAAAACAACGTTTTAAAAAAAAATAGTTTTGCTTACTTTTTATGTTTGCACAATTACCAGACTTTATTCATAGACAGCCTTATAAGTAGAATCGAAAATTATATGTTTTATGATTGATATTAAGGCTCGGCGTTTACACAAGTTAAAAATATCGCAAGTCGACAGGCGACAACGCTCTAAGTTATAAAGTGATTACGTGCTTCGTCACTTGTCATGAAAGCCTTTTCATATAATGAAATTTATTCATTTTTAGAAATCATAATTATTTAAGTAAATGAATGCGTCCATTCCAATGATGTAAAAATTTAATTTTCGGCAAGAAGGGACCTTAAGTATCGTTTAACTTGTACGACAGAAGTATCAACCATGCATGTTAGTGCCAAAATTAGATGTCAGTTAGATAATCCTCTAAAAACTGCACCAATTTCACACAGGACGTATATTTTTAAACTCGATGAAACACCACCGGCAAATATTTTTGGCAAATCGCAATGACGCGTCATTCATTTGAGCGAAACAAATGCAAAATCTGGATTCAAAAGTGCCAGAGGTTGTTGCCCTTAGTCTACATAATTCAAATATAAATTCCCATAACCTGCATCACAATATTTATACCAACTTTATGAGCCGTATGTCTAAAATGAACTTTCCGAGTTTTGTCTAATTTTAGTAGCTTTATTGACTAGAGCCACTTATGTTAAGTGTATGCAGCTCATACGGAATATTTTGTAATATGGGAACATTTAAGTGTTACGTAAGCATAATTTAGATTGGTTAACGGGGAGGGGGTTTGATTGATCCTGCTAGATTAATTCAATAGTAATCGTACGTCTATGGACCAAATAATATTGACTTGAAAAACAGAGTAACGTAATAAATTAGATTAACAGAACCTCAAGTAAGTAGTTTATAATGTTCTACAAGAATCGAATGTGGGTGAAGGTAAATTTCAGCATTAGTTATAATATTTCTTCTGGAGTTGGTCGTTTATTAGTAATTCTATGGTTAAATCAATTTTTACAAATTAAACTGTGATTTTCTCGAGAACTGTCGAATTTAGATATATAATTATTAAAAATGATCTAACTGTTACGAAAAATTAAAAAATTTAATAAAAACTTTGATATTATGTAAACAGGATATCCCAAAGATGACGATGATAAATTTTAAAGTATGATTCTACGTTAGAAAATTTGGAGAAAAGGTATTAACCAAGGGGTGTCTCACCTAGGGTAATTTATATGATTTCTACTGATTTCCAGTGATTACCAATGATTTCTAGTGATTACCAATGATTCCTAGTGATTAGTAATGATTTACACTGATTTAAGAGTGGATAGCAGCTACATGGTTGAAACCTAGCACATTCCCACTTACCCAATATTTGGCCACTTTTGGGTGTCCGGATTGAAATTTTTTACTTTCGTTAGTATATATAGTATTGCTGAGCGACGCTCGGTTATCGATCGAACGGCGGAATCCATCGGGCTTTCAATCAACCTGTATAGGTTTCGTACTTGCCTACTACTAACCTAACCATAATTAGTGACAGCCATCGATGAGATTTTTTATCGAATTTCGAAAAAAATGGATTTTGAAATGTGCAGGTTCCGAATCTGTTGTAAAAGAACGTATCATCAGGCATTGTCACCTACCAATAAGGGGTTTTGGAAGGAGAGGTTGGAGAACACCGAGTAGTTTCTCTTGTCAATGGATCTCCTACTTTCAATCCTGACAAGGGTATATTTTTTCATTGCGATCGACATAGACAGAATAAGGTGCAATGGGGATTTTCTGTCAAGCTGCCATATCTCCGCTGTGTGACAAAGGAGGGAGATGCCCTTTGGGGGCTGTATGTATCTGAAGGAGACGCTACTTTTTGGTTTAAAAAATCTTTTTATCTCGGTTTTTATAAAGTGTTTCTAAAAAGTGTCATCAACTTCTTTGTAGACCTAGTCCCCTAGAGAGTGTTGGCTATATAATTTTTTTAAGTTGTACTTGTAACATAACCTCGATATCTGGCCAATACATTTAGAAGTCGTTCTCATTTAATTAGTAAACATCCAGTTCTAGGTAGGTACTATTTTTTTAAACTTATCAGTTACTATATTCGATTTAACTAATTAAACTGATTACTTATGATCTCCAATGGTTACCGATGATTTGCATTGATTACCGATGATTTCCAATGATTACGAGTGATTTCTAGTGATTTCCTTACAGTATGTACACCAAGATGTACACTGATTACCAAGGGTGAGACACCCCTCAGTATTAACACACTTATGTCCGCAAGTGTTTTCATATAGACCGACAGGCCCTTGAAGATGGTGTCTTTAAAGTGTTTTATTTTTAATTTATTAGGATCTAGTTACAATACAGAAGCTTTTAGGTATAAATAAGTATTAATGGAGGTAATTTTTTTTTTTAATATCAGGTGACCCATATTGTAACCAGTGGCGTGGTAGCAAAAAGGTGGGTTATTTAAAGTATTTTTTTTTCGCCTACTTTATTTTACTCGTGTATTTTATCTATTTTTTAAATACAATATGGTTCCTTGAACATGTATACGTAAAAAAAACAGGGTTGACTTCATTTAACTCATGATTTAGATCGTGATTTAAATCATGCTAGTATACCCAGAGCAGGGTTGATAAAAATCATGATTTTTTTGATTTTTTAAAAAAATTTACCAGCTTTTACAAATATTATTATTTTTAAATATTTCTAACTGCTTATATTTTGTTTTGTTAAGTAAACAAATATTTTTAGGCAGGAATAGTACAGATACGAAGCAAAACTGGAGAAGTTTTAACATGCAAATTTTGTTCGCGTAGTTTTTGCAAGTTTGCGCCTTTGCCGAAACTTGTAATAACTGGCAAAAAACGCCTGGCTATATAAACGATACGCACTTATTTTAGTTATCAGTAATATTTTTGCTTTAGGGGTTAATCTATCAAAACATTTGAACTCATGACAAGCCGAGGCCGAAAGGAATTTAGTGTTTGGCAGCATTTTATAAAAAAGAAAGTGGTGGGCAAACTAGGTTGTAGAGCAGTATGTAAAAAGTGTGGTAAAGAATTGCAAGGTCTAGTGGACAGACTAAAAAGTCATTGGGAAACCTGCAAAAGTGAAACTAGTGATATCAGCAGTGGTCTCGAAACTCTGCATGGTGATTGTCAGTCACAGCCTGGAACTAGCCAGAGCTAAATTATCCAGTTGGCAAAGAAACAGAAAAGCGATAACTGTGAAAAGGAAAGTGTAGGTGGACGTGGAAGTAGCGGCCATTTGGATCCTTTTGTTGTGCGAACTGGACAAGATAAGAAAAAAGAATTGGACAGACAAATAGCCAAAGCCGACTACGCAACAAATTGCAGTTTTAGAGGTATAGAAAATAAAGAGGTTCGAAAGGCCATAGAAATGCTAAGACCTGGTTACCTTCCACCATCTAGATTTCAGTTATCATCAACGCTCTTGAATGAAATATTTGAAGAAGAAATTATCTAATTGTTTTAACAAGTTATCTGGACAATCTGTATGCATGTCCCTAGATGGATGGTCCAATATACATAATGAGCCGATAATCTGTGTCGTTTTGACTGCAGAGGATGGAAACAGTGTCCTTTTAGAAAGCATAGATACATCTGGTCATCCCCATACTGCTGACTATATTGCCGAATTGGCTATTAACTCAATAAATAAGTGCAAAAATGAATATAACTGTAAAGTTATCAGTATTGTTACAGATAATGCGAGCAACATGGTCAGTATGAAGAAAAAAATTACCGAGTCGTCCAATTACCCTATAATTATATATATGGTTGTTCGGCACACTTACTTAGTTTGCTCTTCAAAGATTTAGAAGCATCGTAGATTAAAGAGCATATAGTACATATTGTGAAATACTTCAGAAATACCCATCTGCCAAATGCTTGGTATAAAAAAAAAAAGCGGCAAGAAATTGGTCTTACCTCAGGATGTTCGATGGAATCCCAACAAACATATTAAGTAATGTAGACCAGAACGGAAGGAAAATAATCCTAAATTGGCAAATATTTGCTTATTTTTGCCTTAAATGTTTTCTTAAAAGTCACAAAAGATTCGAACTCTAAAATCTAAGTCAAAATTTGGATATCTAGTACTTAAATATTTTGCTATAGAAAAGTCTACTTGTAGTTTAATTTACGTAGTTAAAAATTACAAATAAATTACCTCTCTTAGACCTTAAAAATATTTAATCCTAATAAGGAATATGATTAAGTAATAATTTACTTAATTGTAACTTAATATATGTGCTCAAAATTAAGGAATTTTTTGGCTATTACGCTAGGTAAATATTACCTAATTATTGCCTAAAAAATGTCCAAATAATTTACTGACCATGTAGTTCTAGAAACAAGTAATATTTTGGATAATTTTGCCATATAAATTGTTCCCAAAGTTATAAATCTTTTGTGGTTAAAAATTGAGCTACTTCATAACTTTCTGATTAATCTCAAAGGCTAACATTGCTTGTACAGTTAATAATAAAGAAAAAAATAACTTTAAGGTTAAAAATATAAAGGCGGCCATATTTAATAATTATTAGTTCTCCTGTTTATCGACAACTATAAAAAAACAATAATTTAAATGTTAAGAATTACATAAGGTGAGTGGAAAATCCATTAGACTACGATATCTTTCGTCAACGAAAGTTTTTTTAAAACTTTATTTACATATAATGTTTATAATGAAGACACTCTGTTTTAGGTTAGTGGCAAAAATATTTTAAATTATCGGGGGTAATACCACGAGTGCTTAAAAATTACCGATAATTTTCATGAAAGCTTGTTATTTATAATTCCACGAGTTCGAAGAACGAGTGGAATTAGTATAACAAGCTTGAATGAAAATTATCTGGTTAATTTTTATGCACGAGCGGTATTTAGGGAGAATATTTCTAGAATGAAATATATATAAAAATTTTTTTTTGTCATACAATTTTCAATTTCATATAACATAATTAAAACTGTAACTGAAATCCAATAACAATTTTTTTTTTATTTTAAAAAAAAACTTAACAAATAGCAACAAACAATTGAAAAATATTAACTAATTATTGATTGAATAATAAAAATTGCAATTATTGTAATTGTTAATTACATTTTGATTTTGTGATGACATGGAACTGCTGCTGCTGCTCGTCATAGAAGAAGTTGGAGTCTGAGGAGTCTGCTGAAGTTCCGTTCCGCGTTTCCTCATTTTCTCGATGATAGTTCTGTGGTGGTCTTCATCCATTTGTAAATAGCTGGATATGGATTTTGCATTGGAATGACCCGTGATTTGTATCAAGTTTTGTTCTGAAACTCCGCTTTTGGCCAGTTTTGATACAGCAGTAGCCCTAAGTGAATGATTTGTAATTTTTTTGGTAATGTTAAGCCCTGTTTTTTTTGCTTGCCTCTTTGTCCAAGCCGATATCTCATTAACCCCTACGGGGCTATTTTTAAACCAATTTTCGGATGTTTTCCAATATGGATTTGGAGTTAAAAATAGTCGGGTGTTGGTGACATTTTTTCTTTTTTCTTGGAGCTTTAAAAACATTCTGACGGGGCAAATTTTAGGATCTGTGTCATTTTTCACCAGCCACTTTGAATCGGCTAGTTTTCGGCTACCCCCTTGCGTAGTTTTTGAAAATACAGGGTTATATTCGATCCTACCTGTTTTCTCTCCACTATTGTCGGTTTCTTCTTTAAAAAATGTTGTATCGGCTCTTGCGCCCTCTCCACCTCTCCAAGCAAGTTCGTAAGACAACAAAAAAAATACTTTTTTTTGGATACCTTCTGGGGTTTGTTCATCGCAAGTTTGGATAAGTTTTTCAAACTCATTATAGGTCAAGAAATTTGCTGATTCCTTACGCTTACCATCCATACCCTGTAAAAGGATGGCTGAAAATTTTCTACCGTTGCTAAAACCAAGTTCTATAGCACTGGATGCAATGCAACAAAAAGGTGCATTTTTATCTCAAGCAGTTTACATACGGAAAAAGTTACTGGCTATTTTTGACCGTTTTGAATTTGAAGAAGGAAGAAGCTTGCGTCAATATCAATTATTTAAGAACAGATATGTTCAAGCTCTAACCCCATTTCACTTTTTGGCGTATATTTTGGATCCTACAATAAACAAAGAAGAATATCCATTACTAGCTGAAGAAAGAGACATGCTCTACACATTGTTTCCAAATATTTTGCAGACACAGGATTATTACCATTATTAATTAAGTTGGAAGCTAAGTCTGACCCTTTTCACAAAACTCTGTTTTCAGAGGTAATAATCAAAAATGTAACAGCAGTACAGTGGTGGAGATTTCAAGAAGATGTTTCAGATATTAAGCAAGTGCTCCCTATAGTAATTTCTGTTTTGTGTGCCTGTGCATCGTCTGCTGATATCGAAAGGATGTTTTCTACTTATGGATTCGTACATTCAGATATAAGAAACAGACTTGGTAGTGACAAAGCAGCTAAACTAGTATTTCTATCTAAGCATTATAACACTTAGGTTTTTTTAATTTTTTTTTGTTTAAATTAAGTGTTTTTTTTTTTATTAAAAAGGTTTTTTTAGTTTTAATTTTTTTTAAGTATTATTTTTGTAATAACCAGCTGTTCCCTTTGATTATTATAATAAAATAATAAATAACACCACATAAAAATGCATCTGGGATTTATTTTTTGTATGAACAAATATATTTTAAGTGTTAAAATTTTAAAACTCTTTTTTAAATTAATCATTTTTTTAAAAAAAAATCTTACTGATCATGATTTTAATCGTGATTTTAATCAATTGATTTTAATCATCTCAACCCTGACCCAGAGTGCCCTTTTTAGGTACAAATGGCGAAATATATAACATTTTAAAAAAGTGGCCTTCATTAACATTAACTTATTATAACTAGATCCCTAATAAATAAATAAAAAGACACTCTCATGACACCATCTTCATGGGAGCATTTGCGAACCTAAGCTATTATAAACTTTTTATTCATATTTTTGTATGTAGGATCATACCATAAAATGTATCATCGTAATTTCCAGACACCCTGTATCTTCTATAATTTGATAACCAAATGAGAATTGCAGCACGTGGCTACATCTCGTGGCAACCACACGTATCAACCCAACCAGGACAGCGAGAATCCATATAGGTTCAAACGCTGGCAAGGCGGCCCATCGCGGGCAAACTACGTTGGGTGTCGCTGGAAGCCAATGTATCGGTTCAGCCTACCGAAAGCCGAAAATTCAAAAAACACAAACTTATAATAAGTTCGTGCATAGAATTGTCCCTTATCCTTTCCGTCAGACCCAATCCTTGGACGCGTTTCGCCGTTTACGGCTCTTCAGCAAGGCTCCGGGTCTGACGAAAAGGTAAGGGACCTCAAAGTGTTTTCACACAGAAATGCAAATAACCAAATGAGAATTGCAGCACGTGGCTACATCTCGTGGCAACCACACGTATCAACTCAACCAGGACAGCGAGAATCCTAAGGGACAATTCTATGCACGAACTTATTATAAGTTTGTGTTTTTTGAATTTTCGGCTTTCGGTAGGCTGAACCGATACATTGGCTTCCAGCGACACCCAACGTAGTTTGCCCGCGATGGGCCGCCTTGCCAGCGTTTGAACCTATATGGATTCTCGCTGTCCTGGTTGGGTTGATACGTGTGGTTGCCACGAGATGTAGCCACGTGCTGCAATTCTCATTTGGTTATTTGCATTTCTGTGTGAAAACACTTTGAGGTCCCTTACCTTTTCGTCAGACCCGGAGCCTTGCTGAAGAGCCGTAAACGGCGAAACGCGTCCAAGGATTGGGTCTGACGGAAAGGATAAGGGACAATTCTATGCACGAACTTATTATAAGTTTGTGTTTTTTGAATTCTATAATTTGATTCACCATACATGGAATTTAGTTAAAACAAAAAACGCGATCAAAGTAAAAAAAAACAATGTGTAATATATTATGAATACGAAATAATTTCCTACATTTTAAACGAATGATCAATGTGTAATATATTATTCTATACACGGTGTCCCAGATAAGAATGCATTCTACAGGGATCTCCTAAACCACTGAACATAGAGACGATTAAATTAGAGAAAAGTTGCGCCTTACCGAAGTCTAAAACGTCATGTCTTTAAATTTCCATATTCGGGAAAACCCCACTTTTTTGCGATATTGTTCTTATTGTTTTCTGATTCTGTTTAAAGAGGCGTGTCAAAATAAATTTTACATTCTTATTGCCACTTTTCATCCTCTACAGCAAGGCTTAATTAAATTTTTAATCCGACATTTCGTTTTTTCGCAACTTTTATTCTGAATCCAACGACAGATCACACTTATTTTTTGTTAGACCTTTCGGACTTAAAACCTCATCATAAATGTACATTGTTTTGGTTATTATTGTTGTATTTAAACTCTAGTTGGCTTTAGAACGATTTTTGTTATTTATAGTATTTACAATATTATTTGATTAATTTTCAAATGCATAAATATTAAGCATGATGGAACATATAAAATAAACTAATAACAAACGTATAAATAATACAGATAAAAATTCCTTCCATAACATTATTTAATACTTCTTAAATCATTCTTCCTCTTGCGGCTCAACCTGCAGCTTCTTATTCATCATTATCTTGAAAAGTCTTCCAGTAAACTTCATTGCCAAGGAATCCTCAAAAAAAAAGTCTATCGGTGTAATATCTGGGAATCACGGTAGCTAGTTTATGGGACCACTAGTGGCAATAAAATTGTTTTGAAAGCGTTCTCTCGAATATTCCATAATGTTTCTGGAATTATGAGGAGGAGCCCTATCTTGAAACCACATATTATTAATTACCGCTAGAGGAAGGTCGTCAAGAATATCTCTGATGTCGTTTCTTAAAAATCTTTCCGAATTTAGTGTTCCTTCTAGTGATGTCAAGTTTCGTTACTATTAGGGACTTATAACGATTCGTTACTTTGGGTATTAGGACTCGTTACTCTGTAAATCGTTACTTTTAGTTTTAGTGTTCTATCACTTTTTCATATCATTAGACGTGGACTCCAATTGAGGGAATGGTCACTGGGTCTGGGACTGATGGTTCGACTCGTATATTGATATGATGCGATGAGCAAAAGAAACGCAATATTAATATAAGAAACAAAAATAAAACATTAAACATATCGAGAAAGCATTTTTGTCGATCAATAATAATCAATCCAAGGTATAAAAAAATATATTTACTAATAAAACTTTTAAACAAGAACGAACGGTTGGTTGATAAAAATATACGAAATTATACTTAACCACCAATAATATAGAATCCTATATAATATATAACTGTAAGCGCTGATTACATAAATATTTTCTTTACATATTATACATAATATTTTTGTTACAGTTTATAAATATTCTTGGAGGCTAACTTTGGGTGCCTATCTTCTTGCATTAGATTCTTCAAGGGCCATGATATATTTAAAATTTGACATAATATGTTATTATGTTTCATCCGAGGGGTAAACCGCGGGGGAATTTTGGTGTACAAGCTTTGGGCATTAGTGGCATTATTGGCATTAGGGTGCCATTATGATGGCATTATTGGCATCATAGTGGCATTAGTGGCATTATTGTGACATTACCGATGGCATAATTTTATCAGTAGTAGCATTTTTTCCTGATATAGGGAATTTCTCGCTTATTTTATTTCTAGGTTTATTTGAAGTCGCTGATCACGAATCCGAAGTTTTTTTTTGTCGGAAAGAAAAAACATTTTGACAATTTTTTTTTATTTTGCCATTTCTTAAAAATATCAAATAATCCTTCTTCAAAAATGTCTTATTTGGTTTAGGAAGTCTTTGAGGACGGGTTTTGAGTTGTACAAGTGATATTTTAGTGGAAATAGCGGATGGAAATTTCCATACATAAATATCTAAGTACTATGTCGTATATAAAAGTACTGAGGAAATGAGAAAAATTTTCCAGAAGAGCGAAATGGAACTTTCTTCATTTTCAGGGTCTTCGAGTACAGTTGAAACACAACATGTAGATATTTTGTTAGAAAACTATTATGCCGTTCACTATGAGTAAAAATGGTACATTGATCGAGTATCAATACGAGTAGCGACTGATACATATAAAGTTAAATTTTTGAAATTAAAAGTGGACAAATTTATTTGGCCTTAAAATGAGGATTCAGATGCAGTACACAACAATTTTATTCTTTATGGCCCTATTTAATAGAAACTGGTCCATTTGATCTTAGAAGAAATGATTATCTAAACATTTGTAAAAAATACGAAATAGCCAAAAAGTGTTTTTAATTTCACTATAGGTACTAAATTTAATTATTAGAGATATTATAAAAATAAATACTTAAATAAAAAATAAATATTAAATTAAACATCCTGTAAGTATTTTACTCGATATTTTATTTATTTAACTAAAGTATTACTTTACGACCCGCGTCGAATCATCATGCATGTACAACCTGTAGATATACTAGATTATTATTGTCTTCCATCTTGATTGAAATAAATGATATAAAAAAACATTTCAAAATTTTTATTTTTTTTTGGGTGTAGAATTCGAGGATAAATCCCGAGGTGCATTATGTACAGGGCTATTTTTTATATTTGCGCACCCACCTACAGGGGTTAATATAGGTGACGGAGAAAAGTTTTTAGTACAAAAGTTGCATATTTTCTCCCGTGTTATCTTTTAAACTTCTAAAAAAAAAACATATTTTCATCGCAAAGTTAAAAAACAACTGCAAGTTTTCGTTCTTTAAACGGGACACCATATTTATTTTTCACCAGATCGAAAGATTTCTTTCCCCTGGTTTGAAAAATGTATAACATGTAACGGTTAGTTCAGGAAATACTTGAGTTTTTATTGAAGCATGCGCAATAGACATTGGCATTATTTTAGCATGATAGTTGCATTAGTGACATTATAGTGGCATTAGTGGCATTATTGTGGCATTAGTGTGGCGTTAGTGTGGCGTTAGTGTACAAAATTTTCATCAATGGTTTATCCGTTAAAAAATTGAATTAAACTCTCAATGAGATCAATTTTATTATCTTTATTTAGGTATGCAGCTTTTATTTAACGCCCAGAGCCTGGGCTACCCTTCAACCTGCCTCCTAGGACCGGCTATGTACTCATGCATACTCTATTCGAGGCTAATGCCTTTTAAACTTGGCACAAATAAAAGTTGGCTGATGTAATTTACGACTCTGATTTTATTGGATCAGAAACAAACACTTTTAATGCTCGTGTTTATAACGCATAAAATGATTTTAAAAATCTTCGAAAATAACTTACGTGTATGTACATAAGTACTGGAGCTTCAGCGCTGTGAGCTGTAATAACTCTAAAGCAACAGCCCTATTACAGATTCACTGAAACATTTTGAAATTTAGTTTATAGAAGTTAATAATAAAACTTTAGTAAAACCAAATTAGCATGACGATAAAACTGCCCGTGAATTAATGCGATTGGTCAGTCGATCTCGAGCCAGTTCTGCGTGATCTCGTTTAAATCCTAGTTTGGCATTAAAGTCCCCCATCATCATAGTGTAATGCGTTTCTGTTTTTCGTAGGCCGGTTCTGATGTCTTTCTAGAATTTCTCGGTTTCCTCCTCTGAATGACTCGCTGTTGGTGTATATACTTACCTGTATAATTTTAAGCTTATATCTTGAGCTCAGTTTCAGAACTAAATACATGACTCTCGGGCATATGCTTTCAATGTTTATTATGTCTATATGACTTTTATGTACGAAGAAACCAACGCCGTCATTTGATGAGTCTTCTTCTCTATAATGAAGCATATGACCGGATTCAAGTGTTATTTGGTCTTCTCCTCTGCTCCTGACCTCGATAATATCAACTATATCCCATTTTATCCCTTTTAGTTCCTCTTCCATCTCTAATAGTCTTGCTTCCTTCCTTGGCCGGGGATATTGTAGCCGCCGGAGACTGAGGGCCGTGTTCCTGATGTGTCTCGTTAAATTAGGGGTATTTTAGCCGTATCACTACCTCGCTGGTCGGTGCGGGTTGGTAATGGGTCGTTCGAGAGCTCATTTCCTTTACTCTCGATGGAACGGTTATACCACCGTAACTCGGTCGCCAGAGCCTCTTTTGTTTTCCAGCAGGGTGCACCGGATAACCGTGATTATCTCTCGAGCAGGCAAGGTTGGCATTTGGGTTGATTTATTTATTGATCATTTTAAACCATCACACCTTGCACCACACTCAATATGTTCTAATCTATGATTCCAGAGCAGGCAAATTTTATGCTTTCTTAGACGTTCCACAAGGTTCTGTACTGGGACCTTTGCTTTTTAACCTTCTTTATTAATGGCATAGGCTCTAATCTTACTGTTAAGCTCTTGTTATACGTTGATGATGTCAGAATATATAATATAGTATAATAAAAGCATAGCTAACTGTGTTGACTTCAGTACAATCTCAAACTGATTATACTAATAAAATTCGTGTGTGACAAATAGGTTGCAGCGGAATGTTGGTAAGTGTAATATTTTATTTTCCATTACCAGTTGTGCTGGGTTGTTTAAAAGTCCTGCAAAAAATTGATATTTTTTCTATAAGTTACCTTTAAGAAAAACTCTGAAACACGTAAATTAATTTCAATTGTAGTTCAGCTTCAAAAACTGATACCATGGTAAGTACCAAGAAATTAGGAGTTTGCTCATTTCGCACCTGTAAAATAAGCCCAAGTAACATTTTTAGAAACAATTGAATTTATGAGCTATTCGAAATTTAGCACTCACCTGATTCGACTTATTTTATCAAAGCCTGAAAGTGGCCTTCACCCTTCACTTGACATGCACCGGTAAATTATTTATCTCCATCCTTACCTTTTAGCTCCTCAATGTTGTCTGGTCTATTCTGATACACTCTCTCCTTCAAATACCCCCATAGAAAAAATCAAATGGCGTAAGGCTCGGAGGCCTTGGTGGCCATTTAATTGGACTCATCGACCTATCTAGCGATTTGGAAAAATTTCGTCTTAGTGTCTCCGAGCATTTACCCCAAAGTGCGGCGGTGCGCCATCTTGTTATTATCTAAGTAAGGCTGAGTAGTAAGATTTTCGTCAAAGAAATATGGTCCTATAATTCTGTTATTAATTACTGCAGCCCACACATTGACTTTTTGAGGATGTTGTGTAAATGTGTATGTCCTACACGAATCCACTGTGGATGTTGATCAGAACAGAATCGATAATAATGTACATTGATAATTCCATTTAAATGAAATATGGCCTCATCAGAGAATAAATTATTTCGGAATAATGTTGTTTTCTTCGCATCTTACCATCTTTTCTTCACAGAATTGTAATCTTCTATCGTAATCGTTCTCGAGAAGTTTCTATACAATAAGGGTGAAACTATTACCTTTTTAAAAGTCTCTGTACGGAAGCTCTGGCAACATTTTTATTAAGCGTTAAGGTATTAAAATTGAAAAAGTAGTCCATACTTACAGCGGAGTTGATATGATAGGAAATAAAAAACTTGAAGTCTTCCTCCACAAAATAGATTTAATGTTTTAAAGGTTTATCCCTACATGTTTCGGTTAATGTGTTAAGGTATTAGTTAAAGAATACCAATTTTCACTTTACTGATAGGAGTATTTCGAGTTTTTTGTTAAGGCGGATGGTCGGTCACTTTTAGGTCAATCACGTACTGTCCCATGGTCTTCAAATTTGTGAAATACCCTACTCACAGTTGACTGTTTGAACGGACTCTTACAAAAAAACACTTACAAATGTGACTTTTTGATTTTTAACGATAATCTGAGTTAAATGTCTCCAATCGTTACATCCTTTAACAGAGGCACTAGAAATGGTTTTAAATAATTTGCAAGGAAAACAAAATACACAATGTTTTAGTTTAACATATACTAGCCAAACTCTTGGAATTATTTCCCCGTTACTTGATTTTTTTTTACAATGAATAGACGAGAAACCTCTGTTATCCTTATTTAAAGGAAAGTTTACATCCACTTCTGTAAGTTGGGTAGGGTCTAACTCTACTAAAGTTAACTTAATTTTGTCCGATAATACGGAAGGCCAACAGCTAGGATCCTTAAAAACATCATTTTTATAAGAAACATGAAAATTATCTTCAGAACTTACTTCTTTTAGCCAGCCCCGATCATCTGAGTCACGGTTTCACTGGTTTCAGGACTCGGTTTTGCAATTAAAACATCTTCCTTGGGCTTTGTGATTTTGGTATCTCTCACATTTGTATCTCGGGAACTTGGTGGCGCCTCATGCGATCTTGCTGTTATTAAAAATGTTTTTAGTGAACCACAACCTTCGTTACTAATTCTTCATTTTCAAGTTTTCTTTTTATGTATTGGAAAGAGAGCTTTGTTCGATTTTTGCTCACTAAAGAAACAACGTACGTACTTTTCTGACTACAGTATTTAAAATTCTTACTGCTATCATAGACTGTTCTGATATATTTTGTTATACCTCGTACGTAGCCGACGTAATTGTTGTTTTTATTTATCTACACCTCGTACAAGTATCTTAATATTTTCCCTATTTCCCTTAATGTGTTACACGTATGATAGTGAATGTGACACTGACTTTTTTAACTCCTCTACAATGGCAATGTCTACCATTTTAAGGCACTTAGAAATTATGGATATGTTTTGTTTCTTCTTTTCACTTCTTCTTATTCTATTTAGGTTAGGAGGTTAGGCACCTAATCTTGTGTAATATGTGTGCATTTTAACTGCAATAATTGCTATATTCTAACTTTATATATTTTTTATTGGAAATATTTCTGTCTCTGCCTTATACTTGGGTTTGTAAACCCGTAAGGACAGTATTTAAATGAATAAATAAGTTGATGACAATTCTTCAAACTTTAAGTGTTTAAAATGGAAAATAAAAGAAGCAGTCCTTTGGGTTTTTACACACCCATACGCCCAAGCTCATCATACTCAATATTATAGTATCTTATAAAAGTGGAGATTCACCCGTCAATATTCATCTAAACAATTGCGTACCTGGTTTTATTACAGGGAGTGAATAAATATGTGGGTTATAAGGCTAATCAACCAAGCTCGAGTAATTAATACGCTATCAACCTCCCTTTAGTCCCTATTGAGTAAAACAGATCGCAGAAGAAAAAAGTCTATCTAAGGATATTAATATCTACAATTGTTTGCGGCATAGGTAGGATTCATGCACTTTAAAAAAATGTAATTCAATCAATAAATTGGAGAATTATGGTTTTGTTTCATTTGGTTCAGGTCATAAAACAGTTTAAATTTTATAACAGATAGTGTACTGTATTTTTAGAGATACTAGCAATAATTTAATCTGTGGTTACAGAAATTCATGGCGCCTATACACTTGTTCTATTTTTGATAAAGTTTATCTTTAAAATCAATCACCTCTGAATAACATAATACACGGTACTTTTCGTATAAATTTAGATAATCCCTAATTTCACATAAAATAAAGCAGACGCCTCAAAACTCATATACATACTTGGAAAAACGAGTATGGCCGAGTCAAAACATAATATTTTAAATAAATTTCAGGAAAAAATTTGGGGAATCGCACTTCAAACATTTTCTTTAGACATAAAAAAATAATCAGCGTAAAATATTTTCAGATTTACTACATTGTAATTTAGGAACTACTTAATTTTGCAGAAAGCTTATGTATATAAATTTAGTTTATTAAATTATTTTTTCTACGATCAATAAATAATACCGGCATTGCAAATAAAATTTGATTTTTAAGTTATAGCCGTTGAGTTATGAGTTTGTAACTTTATTTGCGACCAATCATAACATCGTAACGAGGAAGTAATATTTTCAACAGATGAGGCTTAAACTAAAAGGCGATATAATGGAAGTAACAAAAAAAAACGGAGAAAAAAGATAGCTGATGAAGATTACTAAGTATAAAAATTAACACTGGGGGTACCTGTAAATAAGCTATGATTTAGCAAAGTAAGTGAATGGTAAACTCTTCCCGAGGTTAAGTCATGTGATTTACAGCTTCGACAGTTTAAAAGCCATGGAAAACAAATAACACTTCCGTCAGTGTCAGGTGAATTGCCAAAAAATAATATTTAATAAAAGTGGTCGTAGAGTATTTTTCTCCTAAGTAATAGCTATTTGATCGTCAAATCGGGTCATATCTAATAAAGCAGAAATAAAATTGGGAATTCTACAGGGAAGTGTTCTTGAACCGCTCCTATTTATTGTATAATTTACGTAAACGATATAATAGAACTTCTACCAACTATGCTCGCCCAAACATTAACTTTTTCGGGCCTCTAAGTATGACCTTCCTGGAAGCAGTGAGTATTCTTAGCAGACCAATAACGATAATTGTGTCTATTAACAATGCCACCTAAATGGAAAGTAGCTTCATCCGGGAAAATGATCTTTGTTGCAAAGTTATTATAGTTATTGCATGTTTTCATCATCAGCTCACAAAATTCAGCTCTTCTATCAAAATCGTCCTCGTTTAACTCGTGCACCAACTTTATCTTGTAGGGATGCAACTTCTCCTGCTTAAATAAATTCTTAGAGAACAGATAATTAAACAACTGGACTGAACTGGTGGGTATTAGGTAGGAATAATTATTATAATTAGGAAGTTTTTCATTTTTGAGCTATCATTATCTCGGAAACGCTTGCAGATAGGTGAAAATTTAAAATACGAAAAATTCAGAGTTTTTCCAGTAGAATCCAAAAATGCAATCATATATGCAGGGTATTCCATTTAAAAAAAATAAGTTATTCTCTATGGCAACCAAACCAGAAATAACAGAAAAAATTCATGCAGGTAGAAATGTGGGGAATAGTTTACTGAATAACTTTCATGAAGGTCACTTTATAGTATACGAGGCAATTCAAAAGTTACAGGCATTATGCGCGACTTTTTTGCCACTCTGTTTACAGCTACAGTGCAATCATTCCATTAGACAATTTGTTACTTAAAAAAAAAGAATTAACAACAATTATTAACAAATTATATTGTTAAATTCGTCTACTTTTACCCCGAATTACTGCATCCGATTGGTTTAGACACATGGCTTATATCATGTGTCATAAATGAGCAAATTTAGGATAGTAGTAGTTATATCATTCGTTGGATCAATGAATCAGATGATTTCTCGCGATGTATGAACCAGTGTTTCTTATCGCTATTTAGATTAAACTTCATCGTACGCGTTTAAACACGTATTTCTGTTTCATTACGATAAAACACGTGTGCGTTATCTCATTTCCCTCTTATATAATAATACATATTTCTGCTGTATGATTATCCTGACACCACTACAATTTCATTTTTAAATATTATTTTAATCGAGTTTACCATACATATCCAATATTGCAGTCTTTCACAGTTTCTCGCCAAATAAAATACTATTGCGAAGATATTGTATTAACATTATACAGGGTGTTTACAGAACATGCGGTAGAAATCATCATTTTCACCACAAGGGTTTATGAAAACGTTTTATTTGAGTTTAAAGGTTAAAAAAAATTCCAAATTGGTACATACGTAACTTGAAATGTTAATTCTAGGAATGTAATGTCATTGTGATCGGTATTGCACATGCACATCCAATTACGAAAAAAATAGGTATGTACCGGGTGACTTCGTATAAACTAGCACCCCCCGTAACTTTTTTATTTTTTATCGTACGGAAAAAATAAAAAAAGTGACATGCAGGGGAAATTGTTTCCTTTCCAAATCTGCATTGTAGTTTTCGGTAACTTTGCATATATACGGGGGACGACAAAAAGTATTTTTTTTTAATGGAATGCCCTGTATATTTTCGGCTATACCATACAAGTTGACATTTGGTTCAGCTATTTTTGCGTTATTTAAGTTTACATTTGCATTGAATTTACATTATCTTGATATACGAACCGAGTAACTTGCACTGACAGTTATTATTTTATTGACAATGTCAATTCAGAAACATTTGTTACTATTGTTTTCATGGCCCACTGTTCAAAAAGTTGTTGTACTCAGTAATCATGATAGCGTATGTCAAGATAATGTAAATTCAATGCAAATGTAAACTTAAATAACGCAAAAATGACTGAACCAAATGTCAACTTGTATGGTATATTTGAAATCAGAAAAAAAAGATCTTTCATTTTAGCCGAAAATATACAGGGCTTCCATTAAAAAAAAATACTTTTTGTCGTCCCCCGTATATTTGCAAAGTTACTGAAAACTACAATGCAAATTTGGAAAGGAAAAAATTTCCCCTGTATGTCAGTTTTTTTATTTTTCCCGTACGATAAAAAATAAAAAAGTTACGAGGGGTGCTAGTTTATACGAAGTCACCCGGTACCTATATTCACAAAATATAATAATTATTATATTATGAACACGCACAAATAATAAAGCAGTGTAGAAACTAGAACTATAGAACAACTATAAAAATTAGTCGATATTATCACTGAAGATTGTAGAATCAAAGCCCGTGTTACATTTACCTTATTTTTCGCAAATGTTACAATAAAAACCAAAAATCGATTTATTTAATATTGTTTTTTTGAGTAGGTTTATAACTAAAAGAGGAATCACGACGACTATAAATTTAATCAATGTAACTTGCACTTATATTTACTTAAGTGACAAAGTTATTGCCTATTCATTTTAATTCACTATTATGTTAAAACGACTCTTAAAAAAGTTATTTCCTAAATATTGATTTTTACTAAACATAAAGACTATTTTAGTTTTGGTTCATTCAAATTGACTATTCTAGCGAACTAGTCAACGGATCACTTTGAAAATTTGGGAACTTACATAAGTGGACGTGCTCTCTCCTTTAAACATATTTTTAACTGTGCAGTGTTGCCGAAAAGTACTAGCTAATTTAATATTTTAAATAGAACACACTGTTAATAATTTTTTTTAGAATCCCTATTAATTTATTAATAAATTCTCTTAACATTTTCCTATACCTATTTGTCATCGTTTTCGAGATAATAATTAATTTCTGTTCTTTTTTTCGCAAAGCATGGGCTTTGAAAACTGCCGATATTTTTGATTTCGTGACAGATTAGAACATGGAAATTTGGTGGAGAGTTAGGTAATATCCAGAGACATTTTTCTTTGTGCCTATATCTTAGTTATTATAGTACAGGGTGTTTCAGAATTACAAATATTTTGATGATTTGGAAAAATTACTAAAATTATACTTTTTAAATGGAACACCCTGTATTTTATCTCTGATTCTAAAAGCTCTTAATATTTTCTGTCTTTCTATATGAAATGTTCCTATACCCATCTAAAACAGTTTTTGACTTATGAGCATTTATTTGCGAAATTAATTGTTAACAGATATCAATCATATGAGTTTTCAGTCAAATTTAACAAGTAGCCTGTGGAAAGTTTTGTTTTGAAATGGTTGACATTCTGCTATTATTCATTTAGTTTATTTGTCAGTTGGTGTATTTCAAAATTCTATTTTACAGCTCTAAGAAAAATGAAAGAAAACAACTATCAAATAGTAGAGTACTTTATGAATTTATTATTTATAATTTAAACGAATTCAAAGCAATTGCGTAAATTTTTAAAGCTTAAGGTTACTTAACCAAATCTAAGTTGTTGCGTATAGGGCGACATACAAATAT